>CM062817.1:1242677486-1243277486 GCA_031772625.1 Pinus tabuliformis | reverse complement strand
AGCAACGTGTTGGGCTACTCTAGGCCGAGTTTCCATTCTTAAAATTTGATTAGATAAATTTCTTAATAAAGAGGTTATTTAATCAATTTTGTGTTCTTCATCTTTAGTCTTTGATGATGAATTACTTTGCACCCTAATTGCAGTAGTATTTTCCTTTCAACCTTTTCTGCCTTTTCTTTCAATTTACTGGATGTTGACCTGTTAAATTCCACCCCAATTGCAGTAGTTTGCAAGTTTGCTAATATTTCATATTTTTTCTCTCTAAGAATTACAACAAAATCATGATCAAATTCTTAAAAAAATATGAATTTAGCTACAGTGACTAGGGGTTTACAAATCCTGTTATAAATCTTATTAAATATTTTGATAAAGTTTGCAATAGGTTCACTTGTGGTTTTCCTCAAATATTCAATTTTTTCTAAATAGTAAACAAGATCCTTTTTAATTACCCATTGATTCTTGAAGATGTTGGTTAATTCATCCTATGAATTTATAGAATTTTCTTGTAATTGTCTAAACCATATCCTGACATTTCCCTCAAATGATCGAACAAAAAGTCTTGATTAAACATCCTCATGTTCAATGTTCATATTGTCCTCAAAATCAACAAATGCAACCAAATGTTCTTCTATAGATGTCCCTGTTTCTCCATTGAATCTGGGAAATTGTTTCAAATAACCTTCAGAAAAATAATGAATTTGGGTGGATGGTGGAAGTACTAATGCTGCAAACCGAGCTATTACAATTGACCTAAATCCAACCATTTCGTGTTGTAATAAAATTGTTTGTTTAGGAGAGACAAATTTTCTTGAAGATGGATGGGATGGAGGTTTAGGTTTCTTGAAAAAATGAGGATGAACAACTAATTTCTAAACTTCATGTATGATTTTATCTCGATCTTCAAAGGCTAGAGGATTTGTATAAATGCTAATTTCTTCTTCAGGCTTGGCGAAAATTGAAGGATAAGTCTGTATCAGAGAGGAAATGAAATCAAATGGTTTCACTTCAGGGAATTGAAGCTCAGGATCTGCTTCAATATCTTATGGTTTTGAATGGGAAGTAGGAAGCTTAAAGGTCTCAAGTTAATGAAACGCAAAGAAGATTGAAGATCAACTCCTTTAGAAAGTAGATCTAAAACTCTAGGAGGAAAATTTGATAATTAAGTAGGTATTGGGGTTGATTGGAAAGGCTTAATTTGTGAGGTTATCTCATGTGGAAGAGAGGTAAAAGATGAACTGGAATCTTCTAATCTGCATTTCATAGGTGCAATTATAACAAGTCTCTCTAGATCGGATAAAGGAGAGAAGAGCATTGGATCTGAATGAGATCTGGAATGCCTGTATAAAGCCATATTTAACCAATGAATTTTCCAGGTGAAATATTTTAGCCTGCTAACCTCTTATTCACCATTAAGAGGAAAGTATGATCATTGTCCTAGGGGAAGAAAACTTCAAACTTCGTTCCTCGACAATGGCGCCAATCTGATGTTGTATCTTTGTACACAATTCTGGGTTGGATAATTGTGCCAAAGCATCTAAGTAAGGGTTTAATTGAATTGGATGACCAATGTATTAAACCTTTAACACTTGTAAAATATAAATATTTCTTAGAAGTTAAAAGGGTTGATTTTCGGAGCTCCCAAGATGAACCCTAATCGCTTTTCCACCGCCTCCTTTCCTTTGGTCGTCGTCTGGCCTCTGTTTGGCCCTGTCGATGATGGAGATGCACACTTTAGTCATGGAATGTTGACCTATTCCTTAAATATTGATCCGCATGTTTTCCAATCTCTTCAGAGAGCTCCCCTCCCTCTATTATGTTCCGCTCTGGACATTGGGGCAGCCAGATCATGGCCCTCGACTGCTGCATCTCGTAACAGCTGCCCCCTTCAAATTGCAGATGCAATGGCTAAGGATGAACATGCAAAATATACTCCTACTTATCCTCAGGCGGTAGCTCTTGGGAAGAATTATTATGCTCTGGAAGGTTGCTCATCCCCATTGGTACCTCCCCTGTCCCCCCAGAATAGCCGATACTCTGTATTTAATCTTCGGAATTCATTCAGCTTCCTAGATCTTCCTTCATGGAGCATCTGGAAGCTCTTTTGGGTGAAAAGCAATGACAGACTCAATGACCTTTGGACTATCTCCTCATATCCTCACAAACCCCTGCGACAAGTTTAGGAAAAGAAGGTCGTTCAAAGCACCACCCTCCTCTCATCTCATATCTGCAGAGGAAAGAAGAACTCGATCTCTCTGCCTCGTTCTAGATCCAAATCATGCTCATCTCTAGCAAAACTCTGCTACAATGGGCGAGCTCGTTGGATCTAGTGCAAGACCTCAAGCATGTTCTGGAACTCAAGTTGGGGATTCCCTCTGAAGCTCAATGACTTCTCCACGAAGGTAAACAACTTGAGGATCTTTATCCCCTTTCTTTTTACAACATTAATAGAAATGGCTCCATTATTTTTACCCTTCGTTTGAGAGGGGGAGTTGTTGGACAGTCATCCTCAGCCGAGGCGCTTTCATACAAATATGCTGTCCATGCTCAGATGCCTAAGAAAACACCTCCACCAGTTCAGGCTCCCAAACCTTTTTTGGTGGACAAACTGGAGGAAACCCCCTCCATTGAAATAATGCATCCAACGTTGGATGAGAAAACCCAAAAGTTTGCAGAGCATGCCATTATTTGTAGGTTCAATGGGCTATGGCCTCGCACAGCAGACCTCTACCAATGGATTCACTCTAACTGGACCAACAATTGCAAGGTTTTGTTATGCTCAAAGGGCTTCTTCATTGTAGTTTTTGCTCTCGGTGAGGACTACAAAAAAGCCTTAACTGCAGGCCCATGGTTTTGGGGCTCAGCAGGTCTATTCCTCACCCCTTGGTTCCCAGATTTCAGTCCTTCTACACCAATCATCACCAAGCTCCCCATTTGGGTTAGACTTCCTAATCTCGCGGCGCATCTATGGCACTTTGCTATATTCCAAGGGATTGGTAATTCTCTAGGCCGCTTTCTAGACACAGACATCTCTAGAGGGGAAAGGGGCTTATACACCTTCGCCAGAATCTGTGCAGAAATAGACATGAGAAAAGGTCTCCCTGATCAGATCAATCCCAAAATTGGAGACTTCCATTGGACTTAGACTTTGGATTACGAGAACACAGCCTTTCACTGCCAAAACTGCCATCACACAGGGCACCTTCAGAGCTCTTGTCCCACGATGCCTACCCAAAAGAAGAAAGCCAATCCTAAGCAGAAATCCAAAAGCTGGAAGCCTCATGATCCTCCCCCCATGGACGATTTTGATTTCAGCTCGGATGAAGAGGAAGAGGATGAGGAAGGAATGGAAGCAAAGTTGGCACAGGATCCGCCATCGACTGGTCCTGTGGATTCGTCTGTCCCACCAATCTCACAGAAAAGGAATCATGAATCCTCTACCTTGGATTCAGACAAGGAGACCTCTCCATCAGCCCAACATAGTTTGCAAATCATGTTGGCTCCGCAGAGTCTTCTTGGTTGGGTCAAAGTTGGTAAAAGGAAAGGGAAAAAATTCCGAATAGTTGATTCTACCCATGTTGGGTAGAATCCTTTGTTCTGCTCTTGCTCCTCTGTTCTTCCTATTTCTTCTTGCTCAGCACTGCTCTCTTCTCATTTTCTTTTAGGGGCCGAGGTGGATAGCCTATCCTTTCCGGCTGCCTGTGTTCTTGCTTCTCTTGGTTGTAACTTCTTATTGTACAATACGTCCTCTTAATAGAATTAGTTTTTACTGAGAAAAAAAAAGGGTTGATTTTCATTCATAACAGAATAAATATTTAAATTGAGTTTCAAAGTGGAAAATAAGAAGATATGTGATAATCAAACATTCATATTGAATATTTAATTAATCAAATACATTTGATGTGTGCATAACACTTCTATAGTCAAAGAATATATGTTCAAGAGATGACAGAAGGAAACAATTAAAATATGTAAAGGAGCTAACTTAAATAAATTGTTTAGTTAATTAATCTCAATAATGATTATAACTTTGTAGTGGAATGTTAGGGATATTGATACTCAATCTCACCTTACCCTAACTCCTATGTTACCTTGAGCATATGCATAAGTAAATGATGAAAAAAATAAATGAATAAACAAGAAAAACTCACATGAACACAAAAGTTGTTAAGAATAAAGCCAGAGACCTTTTATTATCTTCAGAAATATTTCAGAGTATTACAATAGTGTCACTGAACCATCACAAGGGTTCAAGCTTTCATTCTTTGAATTATAAAATACTTATAGAGTGTAATTCAAAAATATATAGATCTAATAAAATTTATTACAAAATATAACATTATCTAAAATTGATTTGGATATTCAAAAATAGAACATAAAAATATCTTTTATGAATTGATTTGAGTAATTAGCACACAATTCAAGGGAGTTGTTTGATGTCTGCTACTTCAAACTAAATTCTCTTCTTTATGCTCCTGTTATCCTTATTTCTACACCTTATTTCCCTTCAAATAGTTGTGGAATTTATGCATTCCATTTTACTCGATGATTTTGAGTAATTTATCCCATCTTTTATCATCTGGAATAGAAAGTTTTGTTACTTTTCTATATGCGTCATCAACTTGTGTATACTTCTCAAAGGTTGGCCTAGTGATGAACAAATGTTGAACTTCATGTTGGATAAAAAGATCATATTCTAGGCCTTCAAAGAATGCTTTACCACTGGTTATCCCTTTGACTTTAGCAAACTATTTTCTATCTGTTGCTATCTCATGCAATCTGTGCTAGTAATTTTCTAGTGGAATGTTATGAAACCAGCTCACAAAAATAGAGAAAAGATAGATCAACGCCTTAGAATTCAGCCTTTTTGAGGGGGCAACCTCCTTTACATTACACAAATGAATGATTCTTTGATGATTCAAATGACAAAACCTCCTTTCTATATATAGGAGTTTAAGGAGTCACAATATAACCCAGCCGACCTAACAATAATAATATAAAGGCACAAAATAACAATCGAGGGATTCTATGGGGCACAATAATAACAATATGGGGACAATAAGGGCACAACAAAATTAATAAGGGATACAAATACAATAGTAATGGGGTAATCACTAGTATTATAGGGACCTAACATGCCCCTCTCCTTCAAAAAAGCGTTGTCCTCAATGCTTGAGTAGTTCTAGATGCTTCTGCATAAAATTCTCATCCTCCCATGTGGAATCTTCAATGGATAAGTTCTTCCACTTGATGAGATACTCCAAAATTGATCGATTTCGTAGCTATCGAGTTCTTGTTTCTATGACTGCTTCCAGTTCCAATACAATTTTTCCTTCCTTGTCAAATTCTGGCAATATTGTTTGAACTGGGAGCCTGTCACCTATAACCTTCCTTAAACATGAAACATGGAACACTAGGTGCACTCAAGAAGCTGCAGGAAGTTCCAATTTGTATGCCATAGTACCAATCTTTTGCAAAACCTTGTACGAACCATAATACTTTGGTGATAATTGATTATCCTTCTTAGCTTGCTTGAGGGACATTTGTTGATATGGTTGTAGTCGCAGGAATACCCAATCACCTACATAAAAACTTCTTTCACTGCGATGTTGATCTTCCTGTTATTTCATTCTATTATACGCCAACACAAGGTTATCATTTAAGAGTTGAAGGACTTGTTGTTGATGCTCGATGTGATGTTCCACTTCTTGAACCTTAGAATTTTCTCTTAAGTATGATGTGATGGATGGTGGCTAATATCCATAAAGTACCATAAATGGGGTCATTTTTGTTGTTGCTCTTCAGAGGATAATCTTTGTTCTAAAAAATATTTAAGGCTATCCTGATCCGTTTTTACCTTGAAGTGTCTTCCCATTAGGTAGGGTCACCATTTTTTAAGTGCATGTAGTATTGCCAACATTTCCTTCTCATAAATAGCTTTGTGTAAAAACTTTCCCTTGATTGGACGACTTTCAAAAGAAATGGGTCTTTCATATTGCCTTAAAACAGCACCAATTCCATTTCCTGAAGCATCACATTCCACAATAAAGGTTTTTGTGAAGTCCAGTGTAGCTAAGATCGGTGCTTGGCACACTGCCTCTTTAAGATGTTCAAAGCCCCTTTTTGCTTCTGGAGTCCATGAAAATGCATCTTTCTTCAATAATGTTGTTAGAGGTGCTGCTATTCTCCCATAATTCTTAACAAACTTGCGATAATACCCTGTCAACCCGAAAAATCCTCGCAGATGCTTTATGGATGTGGGGATTTTCCATTCCTTAATGACTTTAATTTTGCTAGGGTCTACCTTAACTCCTTCATGAGATACAATATGACCCAAATATTCCCCCTCTTGTACTCCAAAGAAACATTTGGATCTTTTTGCATATAATTGTTTCTCCTCTAATAGTTGTAGCACCCTGTCAACATGTTCAACATGATCCTTCCAATACTTGTTGTAGATTGGTATATCATAAAAAAAGACTAACACAAATTTTCTAAGGAAGGGGTTGAAAATGGAATTCATCAAACTTTGAAATGTAGAGGGTGCATTGGTAAGGCCGAAAGGCATGACCAAAAATTCATAATGACCCTCATGAGTTCTAAATCTTGTTTTTGGAATGTCTTCAGTCTTCATTCTGATTTGATGATATCCTGAACGAAGATCCAACTTGGTGAAGTAAATTGATCCATGCAATTCATCCAATAATTCATCAATGATAGGAATGGGAAACTTATCTTTAATAGTGAGCTTGCTGAGCTCCCTATAATCTGGACACATGCGCCATGATCCATCCTTCTTGTGTACCAATACTACTGGAGCAGAGAAAGAAATTTGACTAGGTTGAATTATACCAACCTCTAGAATTTCTACAACCATATGTTCAATTTTACTTTTTTGGGCATAGGGATATTTGTACGGCCTGATGTTTGGAGGAACACTTCCTGGAATTAGATGAATAGCGTGATCATGATCATGAAAAGGTGGGAGACCTTTGGGAGTCTCAAATACCTTGGAATGATTGTCCAAGACTTTTTGGAGATCTGGAGAAATATATGAATTCGATGTGGAAACATCTAGCGAACATAATTGTGCAATTACACCTCTTTGTTCCTTTTTTAGAAGCTTTGTCATACCGTTAGAGCTAATTATCTTTCTTGGTTTCCCTGCAACACCCCTTAATTCAACTTCCTTTCCTTCCACATAAAATTTCATGAAAAGTTCCTGAAAATTAAAAGTTATTGTACCCAAGGATTGTAGCCATTGGACTCCTAGTACAACATCAGTGTCTCCCATTGGAATGGAAAGCATTGGGCTAGTTAATACATATTCTCCCATGGATAGCTTGATATTATGGCACTTTCCAGAGCAATTTATTGTTCCTCCATTTGTAACCATCACTTGACACTATGGTGCTGGATATAGGAAGCAATTCAATTCTTTTGCTACCTTACAATGAATAAAATTGTGGGTACTGCCTGAATCAATCAACACTATTACCTTTTTCTTCTTGATTTGTCCTTCTATCTTGATAGTTTGAGGAGTGATAATTCCAGCCAATGCATTACAAGATATGGTCAGACTCATTTCTTCTTTATCTAGGCTTTGTTCTTGGAGTATATCCTCTTCTTTTGACCTTTCTTGCTCCTTTTATTCTTCCTCTTCACAATCTATGTAGAATAATTTATTCTCAACACATTTATGATCAGTAGTGCGTTTTCTATCACAACTGTAACAGATCCCTTTTGCTCTTTTTTCTTCCAATTGTTGTCGTGTCAACCTTATAGGTTGTGGAAGACTAGGGGCAACAATATTTCCATCTTTATAGTTGTCAGTGGTATGCTTCCTGATTGCCATAATTTTGCTTTCCATTTTTTTTGCTAACCTGAATGCCTTCTCTAATGAATCAGGTTCCCAAAGGTGAACTTCATGTTGGATATTATCCTTTAAAGTCCCTATGAACACATCAATCCTATGCTGCTCTGGAATGTTTTTTACCCTTATGTTCAATTTTTGGAACTCCTCAATGTGCTCCACTATTGAACCCTTTTGTTTGAGACTTATCAATTGGCTAAAAAAAATGTTGCTTTTTGTATCCTCATAATGTGCTATCAATTCTTCCGTAAAAATTGCCCAAGTGATAATTTGTTTATGAGAGCAAAGCCATTGATACCATACAAACTGATGTGGTTTCAAATATAAAGTTGCAATACATACCTTTTGTGTGTTTTGCACATTATTGAGATCGAAAAATTGCTCCATCTATAATATCCATGTTTAGGAATAGTTACCAGAGAATCCAGAGTAAAACTTATTTTTCGTCAACGTTTCAAATCCCAACTGGGATCCATTATGAGGACTTCTTGAATGTTGATAGAAGAAGAGCTTGATTGAGGGATTTAAATAGTTGTGAGGAGAGTGGATTTTAGGATGAGATGAATGTAGGCTTTGCTTTTAAGAATTTTAATTGCAGATTTTTTTTTTAATTATAATTCTTTATCTTAATATTACTAAACCTTAATGATGAACTCAATAAGTATTAATAATTATTAATAATATTAAACCTTAATAATGAACTTAATAAATAATATTAATAATTATTAAATAGTATTAATAATTTTAATAATGTGAAATAAATATTTATATTTTATTTTTATTTTTATATATATTAGTATCTAATGAATAGTAATATTGTATTAAAATTTTAAAATTTTTCATTAATATTAATAATAATTAATATTAGTACATTGTATAAATATTATTAATAAATTATTAGTAATAATATTAATAATAATAATAATTAATATATTAATATTGATAATATTATAAATCAATATTAATAATTATTAATCACTTAATAATTATTAATAATAAATAATTAAATGAGTAATTTGATAATTAATATCCAGACCTAATAATTAATAATAATAATCTTTATTGTGAATATCGACTAGGGAATGGTTTAACTAATTAATAGATTTATTAATAGATCTTAATTAATATTTAACAGTAATAGTTTATAATAATAGTTAGTGATAATAGTAATAGCTATTATCATAATTATTATTGTAAATGATGTTGTAATTAAAAACTAATAATTATTGTTATACTTAAACTATTATAGTACAACTACTAACTATTAGAATAGGTGAGGAAAATCTACCTACTGATTGCTATACTTATTGATTGAAACGTTGACGAAAAATAAGCTTTACTGTGGATTCTCCGGTAACTATGTCAATTATCGCAAGGGAAGAACAACATCGTAGGCGAAAGATTAGAGAAGCTCTTGAAATTATCAAAAGTCCACAGAATCTTAACAGAGACAATGGTATTGAGATTAGTGGGAGCTAGATGCCCTTAATCAAGTAGATTAAGGTCACCAATACTTCTCAGGTATAGCAATCAGTAGGTAGATTTTCCTCACCTATTCTGATAGTTAGTAGTTGTACTATAACAGTTTAAGTATAACAATAATAATTATTAGTTTTTAATTACAACAACATTTACAATAATAATTATGATAATAATTATTACTATTATCACTAACTATTGTTATAAACTATTACTGCTAAATATTAATTAAGATCTATTAGTAAATCTATTAATTAGTTAAACCATTCCCTAGTCGATATTCATAATAAAGATTATTATTATTAATTATTAGGTCTAGATATTAATTATTAGGTCTTGACATTAATTATCAAATTATTCAATTAATTATTAGGTCTTGATATTAATTATCAAATTATTCATTTAATTATTTATTATTAATAATTATTAAGTGATTAATAATTATTAATGTTGATTTCTAATATTGTCAATATTAACATATTAATTATTATTAATATTAATAGATTAAAAATTTAATATTAATACAATTTACTAATTAATTTTAATACATTAACGAAAATTTTTAAAATTTTAATACAATATTACTATTCATTAGATACTAATATATATAAAAATAAAAATAAAAAATAGATATTTATTTCACATTATTAAAATTATTAATAATATTTAATAGTTATTAATATTATTTATTAAGTTCATTATTAACGTTTAATATTATTAATAATTATTAATATTATTAATACTTACTGAGTTCATCATTAAGGTTTAATAATATTAAGAAAAAGAATTATAATTAAAAAAAAAAAAATCTGCAATTAAAATTCTTAAAAACAAAGCCGACATTCATCTCTTCCTAAAATCCACTCTCCTCACAGCTAGCTAAATCCCTCAATCAAGCTCTTCTTCTATCAACATTTAAGAAAGTCCTGATGATGTATCCCAGTTGAGATTTGAAACGTTGATGAAAAATAAGTTTTACTGTGGAATCTCCAGTAACAATGTCTAAAGATATATACCACAGATGTCTTAAATCCAGAATATCCATGTTGTGGGATCCTTGCCATCAAACTTCCTCATATCGATTTTTGGAATATGGTGGGTCTTTGATCCAACATTAGAGTCTATGAAATCATGATTAACATTTATTTTGTTCACATCATGAGTTTCCTTTACTACCCTTTCACCATTATTAAGTATTTCTTGTAGAAAATTTGTCAAATTTGTCTTCAAATCTATCTTCAAATCATCAATCTTAGCTTCCATTCCATTCATCTTAGCTTCCACACCCTTTATCTTAGATTCCACACCATCTATCTTAGCTTCTGTTAGCTTTTGTGGCAGTGAAATTTGCTGCACTTGGTCTTGTAATTTAGATATATCATGTAGCATTTCTTCCTCTTCTTCATGAGTCATGCTAGAGCTTTCAGTTTGCTTACTAGGTGTTTACATTTTCTTTCCTCGGGGCATCAGTTACTGATAATAATTCTCTGCTATGCCCTTTGAATTCCTTCAAAATGATTTTTCAAACCAAGCTTAAGCAAAAATTTTAAAAAATTCTAGACACCTTTTTCACTTTGTAGGAGCTCGATATTGCCTCTAATGTATCTCTGTAATTTCGGATCATCCAGTTCTAAAATTACGACATGTAGTAGCCCTCTATGTCCTCTTTCCAATGCCACCAGCCTGATCCCAATTGGGTTCTCCAAGGAAGAGTTATCCCAAATCTCCCACAGTGACCTAATTATAGGCTAGTTCAGTAGACCCAACTTGTACGACATGCCATGTGTCCCTGTTTTGACGTTTGGCTCTGAAAATTATATACAATAAACTACAGTCCATTCTCTTTTTGTACCTTGTTACGAAATTTCAATCTGATGGCCAGAGAGAAAGTTATGATGATTTTCCTCAGGTCACCTGTTTGGAATGTAATTTAGGAGTCTGCAAAAAGACCAACTTCCTCAGATCATATCTCCACAAATATAGCGTGAAAATATCTGAAATTTGGACCTGAGATTTAGTGTGATCTCATCTCAAATGTGTTTTTTGTTTTAGATTCTGAAATGTCACAGAAAAAAAGTTATAGCGAAATTTCCACAATGACCTATTTGGAGCAGTGAAACCCTAGAATCCAAAGCTCTGATACCAAATGTTATGAAACCAACTCACAAAAATATAGAAAAGATAGATCAACACCTTATAATTTAGCCTCTTCGAGGGGGAAACCTCCTTTACATTACAGAAATGAATGATTCTTTGATGATTCAAATGACAAAACCTCCTTTCTATATATAGGAGTCTAAGGATTCACAATATAACCTAGTTGACCTAACAATAATAATATAAAAGCACAAAAATAACAATAGAGGGATTTTATGGGGCATAGTAATAACAATATGGGGACAATAGGGGCACAACAATATTAGTAAGGGATACAACTACAATAGTAATGGGGTAGTCACTAGTATTATAGGGACCTAACATGGAATCAATTGGCAACTAGAATCTTGTAGAGATTGAAGTAGTTTCTAGCGTAAAACATTAAATTTTCTATGAATTTTTTTAACATGTACTTCTAAATATTGACATTTATTTTCTAACCATAACATTAAGTTTTGTTTTGTCAAAACTCTTCTTACTTCTAGGACCGTATTAGTCCTATCTTCAATTCCAAATTCCTCTGGTTCTTCTTTTGTTTTAGAATTCAATACTTTGATTATTCTGGTTGCTTCTCCTGGCTTGTCATCTAAGTCTTCCTTGATTTATATAATGGCTTCCTTTGACCTTGTCACCAACTCCTCCTATTCAAAAATGATTTCAATAAATGTCTATAGTTCAATTATGGTTGAATTTATATCAATCCATATTTTTTTTCCTCAGATAATGTTTGTGCAATCAATGATTCATTTTCATATTTTTCAAGTTGCTTGGTTAATCTAAAGTTTTCTGTACTTCGAGAAGATATGAATTATCAACCTTTATTTTGTTATCTTTAGTCTTCTCTAATTGAACTCTGAGCTTTTCAATCTCAATATATTTTAATTACAGGTCTCCCATATCTTATGATAAGTTCTCTACTTGATTCTAACTAGTAGACATTGTTTCTACTATTGACATTGTTGTTGTAGATGTCCCTGCTCTAGTGTTGATTTGAAGTTCTCCTTCTTTGATTAATTTTTGCATCTCTGCCTCCATTTCCTGAATCTGCACATTTTTTTCCACAATCATTTGAATCATGTTTTCATTTTCCTTCTCTAGCTCACATACTTTGTGTGCTTGGGGATGTTGAGTTTTTGGTAATTTCAGTTGTTTCCTTGTTGTCTGCATTTATAATTTTAATTATTTCCTCGGTTCCCTTTACATATTTAGGATTCAATCCTAACTTTAAAACCAGATCTTATAGCCCCTTAATTTTGGTATCCTTAGCTAGAGAAGACATATTTTCTAGCTTCAGCTGAGAGTGAATATTGTTCAAATATGATTGTAGCTTAGATTTTGTCATGGTAGCACTTGTCAAGGATGTGTATATCATTTCTCCTGCTTTCTCGTGAAGTTCAATTTTATCTATAAGATGTATATGTTTAGTATCAAATGAAAATGTAGAGGTTTTTAATCTTCAACACTCTTAGGTACAAGAACCTTTGGTTCCAGAAATGCTAATTGGAACTATCCTCTTTCACTATCTAAAGCAGAAAGCAACCCAGTTTGAGTTGTGGAATATTGTTTCCAAAACTCTTCATATGTCGAAGTTTTTAATTCCTCATTTTTCTTCTTCATCTCTAAGAAATTTGCAAAAATACTCTACTCTCTTAAAAAAGAAGGAGAATAACGAGAATCTATGGTGGTTTCTTGAATTTGTTGTAATGAAAATGCAGATTCTCCTGATAGTATGATTGTGGTAGGTTCTTCAAAAGTTTGAACTTTTCAGGAATCTTCTTCAAAATTTATAGTCTTTCTTCTCTTGAATACTTCAAATGTTTCCTTTTGTAACTATGATCTCGTTGGGGATAAAATTTCTCTTGTATTTTCAATTCTTTTTTGTCACCCGTGGTGTTTCTAATGATGTTTGACTAGAAACTAGCTCCTCAACTTCTTGTTGTGTGTTCTCTTCCCATTCTTCTTTGTTGGAATACTGTTCAATCTCAGGTTTTACAATGTGCATATATAGTGTATACCTCTACCCAACTCTCATTAATTATATTACTCCTAATGGATAATATGACCAATTGAAACTCAATCTAAACTTCATTCGACTTAACAAATCATTGACTTCTTTTTTTGCAGCTCTAGTGTTGGCTATGAATGGGCCATCCTGTACCTTTATTTTAAATCATTTTTTCTTCCTAGAAATAAAATAAAAATCACCCATATTCATCATCTCTCTGATATATTCTAGTGAAAAAATCCTCATGGGGAGGAACACTGGTAGTTTATAAGGTGGAAGCTCGCAACCATAGATTCTAATCTTTGTAAAATTCTGGTATAAATACGAGTCTCCAACTTTAGACTGCTCTCTCAAATGTACGATCCTTTTGATCTCTATGGAAACTCTAAGTAGTGCATCACTACTTAACAAACAGATTTCCATTTATAAAAATTGATTGACAAAGTCACTCAAAGAGAATTATTCATAAGTTTTCCTCGCTAGTGAGGTCCAATGAATCACTAACTATGGTTTTCGTTCAACATTCAATTCCTATAGAGGAAACTTGAACCTTTCTGACTGATGATATAAAAATAAATAAATGAAAATTGATTGGTGCTTGAATGACCCTTCAGCACTAAACTTTAGGAACTGATCGTGAATTGTATCTGATAGAAACTGACTGCAATTGAACATGATTGAAGGTTTTTACTAGAAGAAGACACTAATAAGAACCCAAAAATAACTTCATGCACCCACTGATCATTAGGATATCCTAACAGACAAGAAACTAAGTAAATAACATGCCTAGACATCTCAAGGAACATTGCAGAGAGATAAGGTGGGTTTGTTCTTGGTAATTCATAATTTTCTAGCAGAAAAGACTCAAAGATATGCACTCTTTCTGAAAAAGAATGTCTCTAGTAAATATCCATAAGTGCATCAGTGGAAAAAGGGTGAAGGGAGTCCTGAGGGTTTAATTGAAGGTCCTGAAAAATTGACTCAGAGGTTATGTAGAAAAGAGTCTCATTATTTTTAGCAATTAAAACTCTGTGACTGGGAAGGTATCAGACTCCACAACAGGTGAAAAATTCTAGAAAATGATATGTTTGAGGGAAACAGAACCGAGGAAGTAAATATTCCCAGAAAGAAAATTTGTCACTAGCATCTTCATATTTCTGAAACGCCCAATTATGAAGCTCATACAAATCGAATTCATAATTGGTTTCAGTATTTGAAACGGTTGTCAATAACGAGTATTTCATCTAAATTGATCATATGGGGTAACATAGGATTATCTACAAATACTTTATATTTTCCATTATGGATGTCCATTTGGGAAAAATAAAATTACCGAGAACAATTGAAAAATTACCTGAAAGTAATGATGATTGGAAATTGTTATTCATTGAAATTAGCTTGTGGTGTCATTCTAGAAGCTCTAGTTGTAGGTAGAAATACAAAATGATCTCGTTTGGAAGGGATAACAACTTTCATCAAGGTGATCGTAATGGTTTTTTTCATTGGATTAATTGTCAATGGCACAGAATATTTAATGCATTTGAACGTTGACAGGAGAAATAAATGATATAACGATTGTTTGCTAAATTTAGCAGTAGAAATAATCATGGCTAAACATAGCGAAAGGTTGGTGGAGGGTGAAAGTGGCAGGAATAGTGGTAGAGTGTTGGCGGAATGAGATAAGTGGTTTTTGGGGGGTGTGCTAGTGGTTTTTGGTTTCAAGTGAGGGGGGTACCACAATACACATGTAGTGGACATGTAGAAAAACTGGAATCGAGTGAAACCACTTTGTGAACCCCCCCCCCCCCCCCAACATTAAATTTCAGGAATGTGGGGGGTCCGACAATCGATCGGATGTCGTTGATCTCGCTGTGCTTGATTGTAGCCGTCAAAAGTAGTATAAAAATTAAGCTTTGATGGGAGGCAATTACGTCAACTTTATTACAATAAAAACAATTATTTAAATTGCTAAATAAAATAAAAATATAAAGAGTGACATTTCAATGTTCTTTCTTATTCTAGGGGTAAAATATTTTTCTTTTTTCTTTTTTTATGTTTCCTTTTCTTTTTCATTTCTTTGTTTTGAGTTTTTTTTAATTTCCTATTATTTTTCTTAGTTTTATTTTCTACCTTTTTTCCTTTTTATTTTTAAATAAAAGGAACTTTACAAACCATTGTAAGGGTAAAAATAATTACAACATGATGAAAACACAATTTTACTTTCCGCAACCATTACCTATAAATACTACAAACTTCTCAATAATTCATTTAGATTAAGACATCATTACAGATTCATCATTATTAGCTATTTTGACATTTGCAACAAGTAAATCAATCAAGCATACATGTCAACATGCTTTCAGATCTTTCATATATGAGTCTTCTCCATGCTCCTTGGTGCACACTTGTTCCAAATTAGATCACATATGTATAACCCATTACTTGCACACATAACACCTTCATTTCCATCTCCTTATATAGATTTAGCCTTAGCCAATACCTTAGGAAAATCCCTTGGTAATGTCGTTAGTATTCTTTGATGGGATTAAATAACCATTATCGTTCCATTACTATGGACCAATCCCATGGTAAAGACCCTTTGTATCCAAATTACCATGGTGCAAATTTTGTACACAACTTTTCTTCACAATACCTGCATATGTACGTGACCTGTCTTTTCAGGACTCGTGTATACTTTCTCAAACTTTTCCTTTACCATCCATCTGTCTCTGAAATGACATTTCTTTATCCATATAAGTTGTAGCATCTATATCACTCTACATAAACATCATATTATCGCAATGTTGACATCTTTATCAAGTGGGATTCCATCAAGGACAACACATTAGCCATAATGCCAAGAATGTCCCCCTTTAGACTTGGTGGAAACAAATTTGGTGTTTGGTCACCACCTGTATGCACCTGCAAACACACCTGCAAATATCAAGACTTCTCACCAAACTACTTGATGAGCCCTGGTATTGCACCAAGGATGTTGCAACTCTCAAGGGATTCTTAACTTAAATTATTAACCTAGGGTTCATACAAACTTAGAGGTGGTAGTGCTATATGCACAACATGTTAAGTTCTACTGATGTCACCCTTAGTTATGAAATCAAATCAGGGTGTTCAAATACCACTCCTTCAGCTAACTATAAAGAGAAAATCATGTCATAATTGCAAGGAGATGAACATGATTCCAGCTACAAAAATGAAAATGCTAATCTTTCAATGTAAATGTTGAATTGAAATTGAATAAAAGAGGAAAGAGCAAGTCTATTTGCAATAATTGAACCATTTTATTCTATTTTCATTCTTAATCAAATCAACAGCCTACTTGCATGAATCAATTATCTAATTTCAACTTGCTTGAAAATAAGAAATTCAATGTTCGGTCCCTATAATACTAGTGATTACCCCATTACTATTGTAGTTGTACCCCTTATTAATATTTTTGTGCCCCTATTATCACCATATTGTTATTACTGTGCCCCATAGAATCCCTCTATTGTTATTTTTGTGGCTTTATATTATTATTGTTAGGTCGGCTGGGTTATATTGTGACTCCTTATACTCCTATATATACAAAGGAGGTTTTTTCATTTGAATCATCAAAGAATCATTCATTTGTTTAATGTAAAGGAGGTTTCCCCCTCGAAGAGGTTGAATTCTAAGTCGTTGATCTATCTTTTCTATCTTTTTCTTGAGCTGGTTTCATAACATTTGGTATTAGAGCTTTGGATTCTAGGGTTTCGCTGCTCTAAACAGGTCATCGTGGCATTTTCACTAGAACCTTTTTTCTGCGATGTTTCAGAAGCTAAAAAAAAGGACCCATTTGAGAAGACGTCACGTTGAATCTTGGGTCCGAATTTCAGAGCTTTTCATGCTATATTTGCAGAGATATGATCTGCGGAAGTTGATGTTTTTGCAGACTCCTGAATTACATTCCAAATAGGTGACCTAGAGAAAATCGTCATAACTTTCTCTCTAAGCATCGGATTGAAATTTCATAAGAAGCTACAGAAAGAGGACAGACTGAGTTTCTTTTATATCTTTTTTAGAGCCAAAGGTCGAAACAAGGACACATGGCATGTCGTACAAGTTCGCTCTACTGAACTAGTCTATAATCAGGCCACTGTGGGAGATTTGACATAAATATTCCTTGGAGAATCCAATTGGGATCAGACTGGTGGCATTGGAAATAGGACATAGAGGGCTACTATAGATCACAATTTCAAAACTGGATGATCAGAAATTACAAAGATACATAAGAGGTAATATCGAGCTCCTACAAAGTGAAAAAAATGTGTGTAGATTTTTTTAAATTTTTGCTTAAGCTTGGTTTGAAAAATTATTTTGAAGGAATTCAAAGGGCATAGTAGAGAATTGTTATCGGTAACTGATGCCTAGAGGAAAGAAAATTCAAATACCTAGTAAGCAACCTGAAAGCAGTAGCATGACTCATGAAGAAGAGGAAGAAATGCTACATGATATATCAAAATTACAAGACCAAGTGCAACAAATGTCAGTCTCACAAAAGCTAACAGAAGCTAAGATAGATGGCATGGAATCTAAGATAAAGGGCATGGAAGCTAAGATGAATGGCATGGAAGCTAATATGGATGATTCGAAGACAGATTTGAACACAGACATGGAAGAATTGAAGATAAATATGAATAAGTTGCTACACGAAATAGTCACTAATGGTGAAAGGGTAGTAAAGGAAACTCATGATCAGAACAAAAGAAATGTTAATCATGATTCCATAGACCCTAATGTTAGATCGAAGACCAACCATATTCCAAAAATCGATATGAGGAAGTTTGATGGCAAGGATCCCGCAACATGGATATTACAGATGGAGCAATTTTTTGATCTCAATAATGTGCAAAACACACAAAAGGTACATATTGCAACTTTATATTTGGAACCAAATCAGTTTGTATGGTATCAATGTCTTTGCTCTCGTAATCAAATTATCACTTGGGCAATTTTTATGGAAGAATTGACATCACATTATGAGGATACAAAAAGCAACACTTTTTTTAGCCAATTGATAAGTCTCAAACAAAAGGGTTCAATAATGGAGCACATTGAGGAGTTCCAAAAATTGAACATAAGGGTAAAAAAATATTCCATAGGAGCATAGGATTGATGTGTTCATAGGTTCTTTAAAGGATAATATTCAGCATGATGTTCACCTTTGGGAACCTGATTCATTAGAGAAGGCATTCAGGTTAGCAAGAAAAATGGAAAGCAAAATTATGGCAACCAGGAAGCACACCACTCACAACTATAAAGATGGAAGTGTTGTTGCCCCTAGTCTTCCACAACCTATAAGGTTGACACCACAACAATTGGAAGAAAAAAGAGCAAAAGGGCTTTGTTACAGTTGTGATAGAAAATACACTAAAGGTCATAAGTGTGTTGAGAAGAAATTATTCTACATAGATTGTGAAGAGGAAGAAGAAAAGGAGTAAGAAAGGTCAAAAGAAGAGGATATACTCCAGGAACAAAGCCTAGATAAAGAAGAAATGAATCTGACCATATCTTGTAATGCATTGGAGGGAATTACCACTCCTCAAACCATCAAGATAGAAGGACAAATCTAGAAGAAAAAGGTAATAGTGTTGATTGATTAAGGAAGTACCCACAATTTTATTCATTGTAAGGTAGCAAAAGAATTGAATTGCTTCTTATATCCAGCACCAGAGTGTCAAGTGATGGTTGCAAATGGAGGAACAATAAATTGCTCAAGAAAGTGCCATAATATCAAGCTAGCCATGGGAGAATAGGTATTGAGTAGCCCAATTCTTTCCATTCCAATGGGAGGTGCTGATGTTGTACTAGGAGTCCAATGGCTACAACCCTTGGGTACAATAGCTTTTAATTTTCAAGAACTTTTCATGAAATTTTTTGTGGAAGGAAAGGAAGTTGAATTAAGGGGTACTGTAGGGAAACTAGGAAAGATAATCAGCTCTAACGGTATGACAAAGCTTCTAAAAAAGGAACAAAGAGGTGTAATTGCACAATTATGTTCACTAGATGTTTCCACATTGGAATCATCTATTTCTCCAGATATCCAAAAAGTCTTGGACAATCATTCCAAGGTATTTGAGACTCCCAAAGGTCTCCCACCTATTCGTGATCATGATCATGCTATTCATCTGAATCCAAGAAGTGTTCCTCCAAATATTAGGCCGTACACATATCCCTATTCCCAAAAGAGTGAAATTGAACGTATGGTTGCAAAAATGCTAGAGGCTGGTATAATTCAACCGAGTCAAAGTTCTTTCTCTGCTCTAGTAGTATTGGTGCACAAGAAGGATGGATCATGGCACATGTGTCTGGATTATAGGGAGCTCAACAAGCTCACTATTAAAGATAAGTTTCCCATTCCTGTCATTGATGAATTACTGGATGAATTGCATGGATCAGTTTACTTCACCAAGTTGGATCTTCATTCAGGATATCATCAAATCAGAATGAAGACTGAAGACATTCTGAAAACAATTTTTAGAACTCATGAGGGTCATTATGAATTTTTGGTCATGCCTTTTGGCCTTACCAATGCACCTTCAACATTTCAAGGTTTGATGAATTCAATTTTCAAACCATTCCTTAGAAAATTTGTGTTAGTATTTTTTGATGACATACTAATCTACAACAAGTCTTGGAAGGATCATGTTGAACATGTTGACAGAGTGCTACAACTATTGGAGGAGAAACAATTATATGAAAAAAGATCCAAATGTTTCTTTGGAGTACAAGAGGTTGAATATCTGGGTCATATTGTATTTCATGAAGGAGTTAAGGTAGACCCTAGCAAAATTAAAGCCATTAAGGAATGGAAAATTCCCACATCCATAAATCATCTGCGAGGATTTCTCAGGTTGACAGGGTATTATCACAAGTTTGTTAAGAATTATGGGAGAATAGCAGCACCTCTAACAACATTATTGAAGAAAGATGCATTTTCATGGACTCCAGAAGCAACAAAGGCATTCGAACATCTTAAAGAGGCAATGTGCCAAGCACCTGTCTTAGCTACATCGGACTTCACAAAAACCTTTATTGTGGAATGTGATGCTTCAGGAAATGGAATTGGTGCTGTTCTAATGCAAGATGAAAGACCCATTACTTTTCAAAGTCGTCCAATCAAGGGAAATTTTTTACACAAAGCTATTTATGAGAAGGAAATGTTGGCAATACTCCATGCACTTAAGAAATGGCGACCCTACCTAATGGGAAGACACTTCAAGGTAAAAACGGATCATGATAGCCTTAAATACTTTTTAGAACAAAGATTATCCTCTCAAGAGCAACAAAGGTGGGTCACAAAGTTGTTGGGTTATGACTTTGAAATCATCTTCAAAAAATGGAAGCAAAATGTGGTGGAAAATGCACTCTCAAGAAAGGATGAGGATGTGGAAGCATTGTTGCGCCATTTCTATTATCCAACCAGATTCGATAAATGAAGCAAGGGAGGAATGGAAGAATGATGAGGAAGTGTGGGCACTTATTCGAAAGCTACAACAAGATTCGAGTATGTTTGATACATTTGGCTAGAAAAATGATTCATTATGGTACAAAGATCGCTTATACCTCTGTAGGAATTCCCAGCTAAAACAAAAGATTCTTATGGAATTGCACACCTCTCCCTTTGGAGGGCACTTAGGATTTTTAAAAATTTACCATAGGTTTAAGAAGGAATTTTTTTGGGATGGCCTTAAATCAGATATTCAAAAGTTTGTGGTGGAATGTTTGGTTTGCCAACAAAATAAAGTTGAAACAATTAAGACACCGGGTCTATTACAACCTTTATCCATTCCAAGCCAACGTTGGGGGGAGGTTTCAATGGATTTTATACAAGTTTAGCCAAGTCTGAGGGAAAGAGTGTCATCATGGTGGTAGTTGACAAACTTACCAAGTATGCACACTTTTGTGCATTATCACATCTATTTAAAGCTAGTACAATTTCTACTGCATTTACGGAAACAATTCAAAAGCTAAATGGAAACCCAAAGATTATTGTAAGTGACAGAGATCCCATTTTCATTGGAAATTTTTGGACAGAATTATTTTCTTGTCTTGGTACTCAGTTAGCTCATAGCTCATCTTATCATCCTCAATCTGATGGGAAAACTGAGATAGTAAACAAATGTTTGGAAGGATATCTTCGTTGCTTTGTATCTGATAAACAGAGACAATGGGTCAAATGGTTGCCTCTGGCTGAATGGTGGTATAACACTTCTTTCCATACAACAACAAAAATGACCCCATTTATGGCACTTTATGGGTATCAGCCACAATCCATCACATCATATTTAAGAGAAAATTCTAAGGTTCAAGCAGTGTAACATCACATCGAACATCAACAACAAGTCCTCCAACTCTTAAAGGATAACCTTGTGTTGGCACAGAATCGAATGAAACAATAGGGAGACCAACATCGTAGCGAAAGAATTTTTGATGTAGGTGATTGGGTATTCCTACAGCTACAACCATATAAGCAAATTTCCCTCAAGCAAGCTAAGAAGGATAGTAAATTATCACCAAAGTATTATGGTCCATACAAGTTGTTGCAAAATATTGGTACTATGGCATACAAATTGGAGCTTCCTACAGCTTCTCGATTGCACCCAGTTTTCCATGTTTCATTTCTAAAGAAGGTTATAGGTGACAAGCTCCCAGTTCAAACAATATTGCGAGAACTTGATGAGGAAGGAAAAATTATATTGGAACCGGAAGCAGTCACAGAAACAAGAACTTGACAGCTACGAAATCGATCAATTTCGGAGTATCTTTTCAAGTGGAAGAAATTATCCGCTAAAGATTCCACATGGGAGGATGAGAATTTTTTACAGAAGCATCCAGAACTTCTCAAGCGTTGAGGACAACACTTTTTTGAAGGAGAGGGGCATGTTGGGTCCCTATAATTCTAGTGATTACCCCATTACTATTGTATTTGTACCCCTTATTAATATTGTTGTGCCCCTATTATCCCCATATTGTTATTACTGTGCCCCATAGAATCCCTCTATTGTTATTTTTGTGGCTTTATATTATTATTGTTAGGTCGGCTTTGTTATATTGTGTCTCCTTATACTCCTATATATAGAAAGGAGGTTTTTTCATTTGAATCATCAAAGAATTGTTCATTTATGTAATATAAAGGAGGTTGCCCCCTCGAAGAGGCTGAATTCTAAGTCGTTGATCTATCTTTTCTATCACTTCCTTGAGCTGGTTTCATAACATTCAACTTTCAACACAATTTTAAAAAATGCTAATTCTAATTCTATTTGTTGTCCTATGGTTGCAGTGAAGAAAGGATGGGGTTGGAGTGGTCTTAGAGTCTTCCCTAATCATGAAATCAAGGCTTGTGGGCCATTATTCAACTTCAATACTTAAGGTTTTAAATCTGGAACAAATCTAGCTAAAGAAAATGACTATATAGGTATGTTGTAGGAAGAGCTACAAGAGGCTCTATATTGTTATAGGATTCCTTGTTTTGCTATAGGAGGAGGGTCTAAGATATTTTTCAGGACATAAATGGTGTATTGAAGGTATAGGAAGGTGGATGAAGATATAAGAAGGTAAATTAAGGGTGTGGGATCGCCTTGGCCAAGCCTAGTACCCCTTGGAGGTCAATCTTACACCAAAGTTTGTGCCCATGGTGTTCTCTATTTACCTTAGCAGAGTGGTCTCGGTGGAAGATTTTGTAAGAAATGTGAGTTGTCTAGAAGGAAGATGGAGTGGCCTAGGTGAATGTAGAAATGTGTTCCTACCCCTGTAGATCAACGTAATTGTTGGGCATGGAATCCCCCCACAGTAGTTTTTGGGGCTCAAAGACAAAGTTTTGGTCAAATGTTTTATAAAACTCCGTGAATTGCGGGCGCGGAGCATGAAGTAGAGGTTAACCAATAGGGTTGTCTGCCCTAAAGTAATGTAATGTAATGTAAAGTCATGTCGGCCTACCCATGGTCTGTAGACCATGGGATTGCATAAATAGAGAGAGGCTCTAAGTTGTAAAGATAGTTGATGATAGAGAGTAGCGAAGGAATGGTTCGAGCTTATAGTGGGATTCTAAGTGTATTGGGTTATAGTAGTAGGAAGAGGCTCTGGAGCTGAGTGCATAGAGGCCTAGTAGATTCCACATCTCAGCGCACGGACCCTTATAGCTGAGTTCGCATGAAGTGTCAAGTTTGTAAGCAAGATTAAAGATTAAATAGATAGAAATTGATTCCTATTTCTGTGTAATTGCTATGCATTATATTCTTTATGTTTGTATTCGTATATGTATCACATGCACTGATATGAATGGTGAATATGCTGTAATAACCATAAATCTTATGCCCACAAGTTAAGTAATCGGTTAATTAGCAAGGAGCTTGGTATTATATGGGTCGCGCCTCGAGTAGGGTTGCATGGAAGATGCACCGCAGGTTGCAAAGCGATCGCAAGTGCGTGTAACAACAGGTTAGACCGTGGACCTCTAGAAGCCCCTCAGACATCCCAAGGGTGCAAAAACCTAGTTCTGGCACCCTCCCATACTACTTTGGGTGAGACCTTAGTGTGCGCTCTACAGACTGTTACTGAAAGGGCCAGTAGCATCGGGATTTGCTTGGCTAGATCACCTCTAAACCTGGGTCAGGCCCATACAAGCCAACAAATGGTTCTGTTGCTGGGACCGGGATCTATATAAAGGATGTCTGATGTCATGCAACTAGAATTATACAAAGAAATAAATTGAAGAGTGGTTGGACAAGAAAATTCACGAGTTTGCGGCACAGGAAAACAGAAAGCCGCGAGTATCTAAGGAACAGTGGTTGGATCGCTACTTGTACACTGAAATCCATGAAATTTTCTTTGCATATTTTCTGTCTGAGTTGTATGAGTGGATTTCAAAGTTAGCAAACAGCCATGGAATGTGTAGGCTCGACAAACCAATAGTTTGGACTCCAGAACTAGTGTGCAGACTAGAAGTCTTAGAAGATAAGATAGCGCGAGTTGTGGACCACTAGCTCGACCGAATAATAGGAGGATTTATCACTTATTTTGCGGTAGACACGACCATCAACTACAGTGAGGCAAAGCAACATTTTCTCAAGGGATTGCGAGGTAAGTATATTAAATCTTTAAACACTTGGATTAAGATGCTATTGTGTGAAAAGCGGGTTATGAAAATAAATTAATGTTTGGGACTACGTGCAGTGGAAAGGTCTACAAAAGCGGAAGTAGTCAGGAGTTGGAAAACAATCCCTTAATTTCACCCTCACGTGAAAGCAAGGAGTAGCTCGCGAAAGTCTCTCTGAGAAGCTCGGTCAGATTGATAAGATAGAGAATTCCACATTTACACCCCCACCCACACAACCACTCGTTTCACCCTCCTCACCTCCATCTCCACCCACTCCACCTTCACCACCACCGCAGCTCAGTATGGCAAGTGTGATCAAACTATCGGTGTTCAGAGGAGTAGGAAATGAAGATCGGGACCAATTCTGGTTTGTAGTAAGAGCAGTATGGGAAGCACAGGGCATCATGGATGATAATATTAAAAAGGCTACGTTGGTGAGCATGTTGTAGGATCACGCATTAACATGGTATATCAAGCATTCTAATGACCACCCGAACGCAGGAATTACAGAGATCTAGACCGCGTTGAACAGGGAATTTAGCAGGCCAAAATTTGAGACACAATTAATCATCTAGTTTAAGGAAATTTTGATGCTCTAGGGCGAGACCCCATTTGATATGGACCAAAGGATGAAGAGTAAGATCTGTGAAGCCAATATGATGCTAACAGATGCACATCATCGCATATCATTTGTGGCCTCACTTACGCCACACTTAAGGATGACATTGTCACAGCAAAAACTTTCTACCCAGGCCGAAGCATTGGAGATGGCAATGAGATTGCATGAGACCCCTATACAATACCCTGGGTTGGCAGTCCAACAAATCTAAGCACAATTGCAAAATTTGTGTCTAGAGATGCAAAGTTTGAAATAGGATAGGACAACTTGGCTAGATGTGTGGGAGGAAGTATGGTGCATAAAATGCGAAGGCCAAGGACACAACAAGGACCACTGTACAGTGTTCATGAACTACTTGGCAGGGGGAAGGACAATGCCATTAGGAACAAAGACACAGGCGGGGCCAAGAACGGTGTCTGCATTATGGTGCGCGATCTGCCAGATAGGAGGAAAACATACCACGGATAATTGTCATATATTGCAGAAGTATACATAGACGTCCCAACAATTGTTTTGTATTTTCTACAGGTCGGTAGGCCATGACGAATGCACCTGCCGAAGCTAGGAACAAATGATGGATCAGACTCCTACCTATAGGTTACAGACCGAAATGCGAGCCCTCAACCCGAATGTAGGGATGGCACACACTGGGTTTCAGGGGCGCAGTCGAGGTCAAGGTGGAATGGCACCAGGAAGGGGTTGCAGAAAGATAATTTGTTACAATTACGGAGGGCCAAGGCATTTTGCCCGTGATTGTACGAACCCAACTAGGATATCATGTTGGTATTATAATTAGTTTTATCATGAGGAAAAATATTTCCCTTCGCTGATAGCAAAGATGCACGAAAAGGTGGTACTCAAAGACCCTCCGACCCATAATTTATAAATGATGAGGTCTAAATTGCGCAAAGAAGACCCAAATGTAAACATGATGCTCAGGAGTTGTATCACCACAGGAGATGATAAAGGGAAGCAACCAAAAGACAACACATGGGTTCGCAAGGCTCCTATAAAGGAACCCAAGTTTGACTTAGAACACACAAAGGAGACATTCATGGAAGCTAAGAAGAGCTTCACAGAGGCCTCCACTTCAAGTAGTAAGGATCAATTAGAACTAGGGATGGATCCTTCAATCCTCACTACCTTTTTGGAGACATGCATGAAACTGATGTGTGACAACAAGGCAATCAAAGGGCTACATGAACTTATCGCTAGGTGCGCCAAGTCAGGAGAACTGCGCATGGTCCGAAAACTAGGAAAGCATGCATTGCGCACAAGAAGGGAGATGAGGTTGACTGTGCAAATAGGTGAGTACAAAATGGATCAGGTAATCCTGGATCTGGGTTCAGACGTGAATGTACTACCAAAGCAAACATGTGAACTCATGGGCAAACCCACATTACAATGGTCCCCCATTCAGCTACAAATGGTGAACCAACAAAATTTTTTTTCCATGTGAAGATTTCAAGGGGTGATAGTTGATATTGAAGGCACGAGCGCACAGGCAGATTTGAAGTGATAGAGATTGTTGACGACAGCAATCCCTATCTCACGCTACTTGGAATAGACTAGGCTACTGATATGAATGGGGTCACAAATATGAAGAAGTGCAAAATGATCTTTGAGAAAAAGTCATTACGCGTAGTAGTACCACTAGATCCAGCCGAAGGAGCGCGATACGTTGAACCGGTGCGCGACAACAATAGTGATGACGATCTCGACTGTATTTACAAGATAATTAAGGAAAGGATTGGGTGAATACAACTGTAGATGGAAGGATTTCATGGGAGCGTAGTAGCTCCTGCACTTTCGATTCAGATGAAGAGATATAGCGATGGTAGAATCGGTTGCATGAAGTAACAACGCTGAACTACAAAACGCTGATCGAGTCATTACATTGCATAACAACTGAGGCAAGGGAGCTACTAAAATATGATGGATTGTTACTGGTGGATGAATTTATGAGCAAATTCGAAAGTGAAATACCAGAACAGCAGTGGTTTGATGTGCTGAAGTGGGTACTATGCGCAACTCCCACATGTTGATGGGGTACACATCAAGGAAATTTTGAGGACTAGCGCGGATGCAGAAGGATGATGCACCTACATTTCAAGAAACCACAAATACGGCTGGTAGACAAATATGATGGACAAGATGATCCATGTACGCACCTAGAAAAATGGACCAAGGGCTACAGGGAAGAGCCCCAATTTAAATGGGTAAATTTATTCTACCATACCTTGGACGTCATACCCATGAATTGGTATATAGAGATGGAGCTCCACCATGGTAAGGGTGAATGGGATGTCTTGCGCGAGGGATTCTTGTTAACATTCACATTTTAAGATCGTTGGTCAGATACTATTGATGATGCGCTATAAGGAGTAAAAGTTGCTATCTTTAAAATACCACAGGAGCCAATGGGAGTACCTCAGCTAGAATGAATGACACAGTTAAGCAGCGCACTGGAGTGTTATAACGTGAATTTTAAGGAGTATGATGAGGACCCATGGAACATTAACATTTCAGAAACAAAAGGCTCTTGCGAGATCCGCAGACTATCACTTGAAGATCCCGACATCACCGCGTCGCTAAATATGAAGTAGATCAACATTGGAATAGAGGCAGAACCAAAATACGCAATGCTTGGGGACTATTGGGACAATTCGACGGTTGATAGAGTCACTAAGTTACTCTGTGAATACCAAGACTTGTTCCCAACCAAAATTACAGACTTAAAAGTGATCGGTGGCGATTTAGGGATGATGAAGAACACCTTCAAACCCGACGCGAAGCTAGTTAAGTAGTGGCCTTACCTCTTGAACCCAAAGTATAAAGAAAAGGTCCACAACGAATGAGACAAAATTATCGTAGCTAGAATTCTTGAACCAGTGGAAGAATCTGTTTAGGTGAGTCCTATGGTAGTATAGAAGAAGAAACAGAAAGGTGAAATAAGAATATGCGTAGACCTCAGAAAGCTTAACAATGCCTGTGTACATGATCCATTCCCAACACCATTCACAGCTCAAGTACTAGAGAATGTTCGCAGTCAGGAAGCATACTCATTCACAGATGGATTCTCAAGATACCATCAGATCAAGATCGTGCCAGAAGATAGGAGCAAGAAGACCTTCACAACAAAATGGGGAATCTACTTTCAATACATCGTGATGTCGTTTGGACTAAAGAACATGCCAACTATATTTTCGCACATCATGGTAGTCACGTTCAAAGAATACATCCACAAGTTTTTGGATTAATTAAGCACCATGTAGCAAGCTTACATTTGATGCTGGATACTTGTCGTTGACACCAAATCGCGTTGAACCTAAAGAAGTTCACATTCCTTGTTCCCTTTGGAAACTTGCTGGGACATGTGGTCTGCAAACAAGGACTGATGGTGGACCTTGCGAAGATTTCCATTATCCTCAATTTGGAAGCACTGCGAAGTGTTAAATAACTGCGTGCTACCTTGGGACACATTAGATAGGAAGTTCATCAAAAGCTATGCCCAAATAACCATGCCCATCGTAAAGCTATTGAAAAAATATGTTACATATTGCTCAAATGATGATTACATGAAGAGTTTGGATGTCCTGAAGGGGAAAATAGCCTCCACACCCATCCTGGTCTTCCCGAAATGGGACGTGGAATTCCATGTACATGTTGATGCGTTGTGTATCGCATTGGGAGCTATACTCACACGGGAAGGTGTGGGGGTGTAGATAACCCGATCACATTTGCAAGTCGAAGATTGTCCAAAGCAAAAAGGAACTACTCTACCATTGAGTGGGAGGGCTTGGCAATGGCGTATGCACTCCAAAAATACCGACACTATTTACTGGGAGGATATTTCAAGATGTATACCGACCATTCCGCATTGAAATACTTGGTGAACAAGCTTGTGTTGGGGAGGCACATATGCATATGGATTTTACTATTTCAAGAATATGATTTTGAGGTCATGGTCAAGCAGGGACACTTAAATGCAGGACTAGACCACTTGTCACGAATTGCGACAGGCGAGGAACTAACAAATTTGGTGGAGGGACTGCCTAATGTACAGCTCTTTGCAGTGCACGTCGCGGATGGACACTTCGAAGATATAATTCATTTTATAACAACAGGGACTATGTCGAAGGAGTACTCAATCCAACAGAAGAAGGAATTGGTGGTGTGCGCAGAGGACTTTTCTGTCATCGCAAGGCACCTTTACAAGATGGGCAACGATGAGATATTGCGAAGATACATACCTAAATTTGAACAAGGTTAGATCCTCACAAAAGCACAAGGGGGAGTTGTAGGAGGACACCATGCAGGACGTGCGACAACACAAAAGATTCTTCACACAGGATTATGGTGGCCGACCTTGCACCAGGATTTTAAAGCGCATTGTAAAGCCTTAGATATATGTCAAAGGATGGCAAAACCATCATAGAGGGATGAGATGCCACTAAATCTCCAAATGACACTAAAACCGTTTGAGAAATGGGAAATCAACTTCGTGGGCCTGATCAAAACTCAGGGAAAGACAGGTGCATGTTACATCATCAACGGGACGGAATACCTGACACGATGGGCGGAACCACAACCGGTGAAGCACTGCATGACCGCTACGGCTACAAAGTTTTTGTTTGAAAATGTGTTGACACGATTTGGCTATTCGAAAATCTTGATGAGCGATCGTGGAACACATTTCTTAAATGAAACCATCAGTGCGCTCAAAGAAGAGTTCTAGGTGTATCATCAGAAAAGTACACCATACCACCCACAGGCCAATGGAATAGTAGAAGCATTCAATAAAATACTGGAGACCGTGCTAACCAAAGTATGTAACGCGCAGCAGAAAGACTGGGACCTGCGCGTACCCACTATGTTATGGGAGTACAAGACAACATGCAAGAAATTGACGGGACAGACACCATTCTGGATGGCCTATGGTATGAAAGCTATCATGCCAATTGAATACATTGTACCTAGTCTACGAATAGCAACATTCACAGGTATGACGAACCACGAAGCTCTGGAAGAAAGGCTCACACATTAGAATAACTCAAGCAAGAATTATTTCTAGGTGGATTTCACCAGCAGGTTCAAAAGCAGTGTGAAAAAGTTTGGCACAACTACCATATCAAATTGCGCACCTTCAAGGTAAATGATTTAGTGCTACAATATGACAGCAAGTTCGAAAAATTTCTAGGAAAATTTGGAATGCAGTGGCTGGGACCGTATGTGGTAAAAGAGGTCACAGATGGAGGTGCGGTCTAGCTAGTGAAACTCAACGGAGAACCCTTCCCAGGTAAAGTCAATGACAGTTGCTTGAAACCCTACATGAGTGTGCCAACTCTCTAACTAACCGGCCGAAGCATAGTCTTGGTGGCCTAAAGAGACAGACAAGGGCATGGGACTATAAACACAAGCACTAGAAGCTGGTACTAAGGAAAGGACACGAGTCAAATGCAAATGATTCTAAAGCAAGAATGCAACAGGTCTAGCAAACAGCGGAATGGTGCGTCGCGGACCTCCGAGAAGTACGGGAACAGTTGGAGGGGCTCCATGCGAAGATCATCACACCAGTAGAGTGACTCGAGACAAGTCACAATGATTTTTTTGGGGGCCTGTTGGGCATGGAATCCCCTCAGAGTAGGTTTTGGGGTTGAAAGCCCAAGTTTTGGTCAAAGGTTTTGTAAAACTCCGTGAATTATAGGGGCAGAGCATGAAGTAGAGGTTAAGTCATAGGGTTTTTCACCCTAAAGTAATGTAATGTAATGTAAAGTCATGTCGGACTACTCATGGTCCACAGACCATGGCACTGTATAAATAGAGTGAGGCTCTAAGTTGTAACGATAGTTGATGATAGAGAGTAGCGAAGGAATGGTTCGAGATTAGAGTAGAATTCTAAGTGTATTGGATCGTAGTAGTAGGAAGAGGCTCTGAAGATGACTGCAAAAAGGCCTAGTAGAGTCTAAAGCTGAGTGCGTGGACCCCTATAGCTGAGTGCGTAGGGCAGTGTCGAGTTTGTAAGTAGGATTGAAGATTAAATAAATAGAAGTTGATTCCTATTTTTGTGTGATTGTTGTGCATTATCTTCTTTATGTTTATATTTGCTTATGTATTGCATGCACTGATATGATTGCTAAATATGTTGTAATAACCATAAATATTACACACAAGAGTTAAGTAATCGGTTAATTAGTAAGGAAATTGGGTATAATATGGGTCGCGCCCCAAGTAGGGCTGCAGATAAGCCGCACCGTAGGTTGCAAAGGGATCGCAAGTGCACGTAGCAATAGGTTAGACCGCGGACCTCCCAAAGCTCCTCAGAAATCCCAAGGGTGTGAAAACCTGGTTCTAGAACCTTCCCATACTACTTCGGGTAAGACCTCAGTCCGCGCTCCCCGGACTATTGCCGAAAGGGCTAGTAGTACCGGGATTTGCTTAGCTAAATCAGCTCTGAACCTGGGTCAGGCCCATACAAGCCAACAACAATCCCTGCAAACCAATTAAACACATGCATCAAATGATCACTATTACAACAAAGTAAATTAACATGGAAAAGATGAGTTGAATTTGATTGAAATCTACTCTAACCTACAAAACAACTTATGATTTCCAAACCAATCCTACTAACTCCTAAAGTGAGGAAACTAAACATGCAAAATGGTTACAATCCCATGATTAAAAATTTCCAAGAAATCATAAACAAATATTTTGGGTTCTTATTATATATCTTCCAATCAATATTCCCACAAGTGAGGTGATAGGAAAACATACAACTACAAATTTTGTAATATAACACCTATTGAAACAAGAAAATTATTCAATAAATTCAGTAGGAAAAAGAAATAAATACAATAGAGGGATTAAAGCCTTTGGGTTGGGCCCAAACCAAAGGGTTTCAACCCTCCAAAATTGCTTCAAATGTAGACCAATAGTGTAATTCCCATAAACAGAAAATAAGAGGCACATAGATCACATGAAAGATGATAACAATGTTAAGCATTAGGATCTTAGTATCTACTCCTAGCTTCAACAAAAATTTTAATCCTAATGAGCCTTTTCGTTGGTTTATTTATACAAAAGGTAGTTGAGGGCAACCCCCTTGAAAGGAGGAGTGATTCCCTCCAAAATCTCGATATTTGTGGATTTGGTTTCCTTTGATCTCCATAGGGAATCAGAGTTACTATGCTACTAGTGAATTTGATCTGTTGGTGAATATTCTTTGATTGCAAGCTGAGTTGGAGAGTTAATGAGGTGGAAAAACCTCCTATATTATTCTCTCTAGTTGTCTCCATCAAGCCCATGCATAGTAAATATCTCAAAAAATGCTTCTTTTTCCTGCATATTAATCACATTAAGCCATGTAATATGAAAAACAACCTTTATTCTTCTTACTAATCATATTATGGTCAAAAATTGAATTAATGTGAGAGAAGGAGAGTTTTAAGGGATGGAGGATAGCATAATGAACCTCAAAATAGACCTTTTGATGGGCCCCGTCATTACCCCAAACTGAAGGTGCTTCTCACCCTCAGAGAAACTCGATCACTTATATGAAGCTCATTCATGGTCATGGTGGCCTCTCTAACATCCAAATGTACCTCAGATGGTGTGCCTTCTTGTGGATAGAAACCTTCATTTACCTCTATGTCTATCCATTCATTTTATTCATATGCATGGTCTCTTCTCCCTTGTAGGCCCAACAGTAAGGGAGCACTGAGTTTGAGTCATATCCACTTGATATTTAGCCTTTGCATGATCCTTTTGTGTAGTAGGGTTCTCTCCAAGGCATTCATTAGTATTACTGGAGAGTGATATTCTCTTATTTGCAAACTGTGAGGCAGGGCATGCCATATTCTTTGGAAACCCTGCAAACTTTCTATCCCCAACATCCCGATGGTAAAATAAAATGTAAGATGGTTGTTCTTGGGCTGCCATGTATGTAGGTGCCAATTCAAGATTAGAGGAGATGATATTGTAGTTGTTGATGACGGCCTTAGGGCTCCCCAATTCTGTTATGATGTATAAGGGCTCCTTTTCTTCCCTTTCCATCACATTTTTCACTTATTCAAACCTTATTTCCTCATGGGTTAATCAAGAGGATAATTACATCAGTTGCATGTCCCAATCTTGTGTTGAAATATGGCAACAAGAATATTGCAAATTAATTTTTCCTTGAATTAAATTTTGAATTAAAATTGAATTTAGTCTTAACAGCTACTTGGAAATAATTAATTAATTTATTTTAAATTAATTAGTTGGAGAAATTCAAGTTAGAAGTCTTTCTGAAGTCATGCAAGAGTTATCCCTTAAATTAAGGAGATAAGATTGAGTTATATTTGAGTTGTAATTAGTTAACTCAGTTTACTGAGTTAAGTCCAGTTAAATTAGTTCCAAACTGTTTAAGGAACTAATGGTGAGTTAACAGTTAGTTGATGCATGCATGCACTCAATTACTGTTACTCCAGTTAACTGAAGATTCCCTCATCAGAAACTCATGCACATCTATTCTGAGAAATATCTAGTTGAGATTAGAGTTAAGGACAGTGTACTGTCAGTTGCATGTGTTTTCTTAAAGAAAAAACTCATGCATGCAGTCAAGGATTTAAGCCTTGAGGATTGCGCAGTTTTGGAAGGTCATCATCCACTTGGTAATAGGAGAATCATCCACAAGGAATAGCGCAAGGAAATAGGAGCTTGGAGGGTAGAGAGGAATGCTAGAGAGAAGCCAAGATTGCTTGTGAGCATCTGTGAGGATTGTACTGAGAGCTGGCTAGCTGTGAGAGCTAATGCTTTGTATAATTCCTATGTATTTCCAACTTATATGATAATACAATAGTGTGGGGTTTTTAGCTGAGGCTTTCCCCAAATTATTTTAATGTGTATTGTGTCATTGATTCTTCTTATTCTAGTTATATTTTTGAGCTCAATCTTTAAGCTTCTGCAAATTGATAGTAGAAGTAGGTTATAGTATTTTTCTTTGATTTATATTGCATTATCAAGTTAACCTACACAGGTTTTCTACATGGTATCAGAGCTAGATTTGTAGAAATTTTCTACATGGTATTGGAGTTGTGAATAGTATACTGAGAAGAGAATTCGAAGTTTGAAGTTCGGAGTTGCAGGTGCAAATCGAATTCATATCATACTTCAAGGTTGGCCAATGGTGTTCTATGGCTTGAGACTCGAGCATGCCTTGGAAGGTAGATCAAATTACATAGCATGGAAAGATATAATGGAAGTTGTGTTAGAAGATAATGTCTTGAAGGAATTCATTGATCAAGAAATCCCATAGCTAGCTTCAACTAATGCACAAGAGTTGGCTGAGTGGAAGAAGTGTGTGCAAAATCAAGATGGATAATCCTTGAGGGAGTTCGAGACCATATTGTCTCGAGTCTCCATGGAAAGGATACTCCGTTTTCAAAGTGGAAGATATTAAAGGACCTCTACCAGAACATTATCGACTAGAGGAAATTGGCACTCAAGGATAAGCTTCGAAGAATCAAGATGGAGAAGGGAAATACTATTTCGACATATCTGAACAAGCTCACCACCTGCAGAGATGGGCTTGGTAGTGTGGGAATAACTACTGTCTATGATGATATGTCGAGCCTCACTCGCCTTGGCCTTCTAAAGAGTTCGAATAGCTACCAAGACTCTATGAATGGAAGGGAGAAACTACCAGATTGGGAACGACTGTGGTAGGATCTTATGCAGGAGGAGATCAGGAGGGGCACATTAGATGGTTCTTGATCCAAGAATGATGATGAAGAAAATCTGGCCTTAGCAAGTAAGGAAAGAAAAGGGAAGGGGAAGGCTTCCCATTCCAAATCAAATTCTTCTCATAGAGGGAAGAAGGGTGAAGTGTCTAAAGTAAGATGCTTTAATTATCACAAGATGGGACATTATGTGACTAATTTCCCATCGAAGAAGTCCAAGAAGGGATCCTCGGAAGGATCGAAAGGTGAGGCATTAGCCTCTCAATTCGAAATGGACTTTACCCTCATTGCATGCATGTTGTCATCGATGAAGGGTTGTGTCTAGTATCTTGACAATGGACACTCATTCCACATGACCGGTGATAAAAAATTATTCAATGTCTTGGAGGAGAAAGACCTCAAGATGCGCATAGAGATGGGTGACAATGGAAGGTAGAGTGTTTCAAGAGTGGGCACAGTTGCTTTTTAGAGGGAGCATGGAGCTCCTCTCACCTTGACAGATATGATGTATGCTCCTGGACTAAAGAAGAACTTGGCATTGGTCACGATGTTGGAGGACAAAGGCTACAATGTTGTCTTCAGTAAAGGAAGGGCATTCCTAAGACACATAGCCACGGGTCAGACGAAAAGGATAGGGATTCGGGTGAAGAATTTCTATAAAATAGAGGTAGATGATTGTGAAGCATTAAGCATGAAAGCAGAATTGGTGCAAAGCCAAGACATTGGTGTGTTGTGGCACAGGCGGTTGGGCCATTTGCTTCATGGGGCTTTGAATATAATGTAGCAGATATCTACAAGACTTCCCAAAGGTAAACTTGAGCAAGTTGACACATGCAAAGGTTGTACCTTGGGACAGTACACCAAGTCTTCCTTTCATGATCGAGACAGTTGAGTAGAGGCAATCTTAGAGTGAGTTCATACTGATGTGTGTGGACCATTCTTGACAGCATCCATAGTGAAGAAAAGGTATTATGTGATTTTCATTGATGACTATTCTCGTAAATGTTGGATTTATTTCATGCAGAAGAAGGACTAAACTTTCACAAAGTTTTGTGAGTTCAAAGCTTTGGTCGAGAAAGAGTCAGGGAAGAAGATCAAGGCCTTGAGAAGCGACAACGGTAGAGAACATGTCTCTCAAGAGTTTAAGGACTTTTGTGCAATAGAAGGAATTAAACGAGAGTTAACGACACCTCATAAACCACAGTAGAATGGGGTGGTCGAGAGGAAGAACAAAACTATTGTAGGGGCATCACAGGAAATGTTGCATGACCAAGGCCTACCACTTCAATTATGGGCTAAGGCATGCAACACAGCAGTCTATTTGCCGAATAGAAGCCCGCATCAGATAGCTAGGATGAAGACACCAAAGGAAGCTTTCTCTCGTAAGAAACTAGATGTGGGTCACTTCAAGATCTTTGGCTCATCGATATGTTTCCATGTGACAAAGGATGCACGGAAGAAGCTTGAGCCGACAGTAGAGTTGGGGATATTTTTGGGGTACACTAATACACCTCACAACTATTGGGTGTACTTGCCTACCAGTCAGAGGAGAGTGGCTCACAGAGATCTCAAGTTTGATGAGTAGTAGGCCATGCAAGTTTCCCTTGAGAGGGAGCTCCAACTATAGGATGTGGAGGAACTATTGGTTCCTAAGGAGGAGGAGCCTCAAACTAATGTAGAGAAGCCACATGCAAAGGTTCCAGGGGTGGAGACATCCACTCAAGCAAAGTCTTCAAGAGATGGACGGAAGCACACAAGAGAAGCTGACAAATTGTTGGAGGATGCGAGAGAGAATGTGGGAGCACCGTCTTCTCAACGCAGATAGAGGAGGTCACCTGAGAGGTACACTAGATACATCGCCCTTGTTGGGGAATGTGTTGAGACCGAGCCATCTTCCTTTGAGGAAGCTGTGTAGCAGCTGATTTGGGTTGATGCTATGGTGGAGGAGTATGAATCCATAGTTCATAACAGTTTTTGGGACGTGGTTCCGAGACCAGAGAACATGTCAGTTGTGAGTTCCTGTTGGCTTTACAAGGTAAAGCAAGCTACTTATGATAGTGTGGATAAGCATAAGGCAAGATTTTTGCCCGTGGATTTTCACAGGTCAAGGGGATTGACTATGATGAGACTTTTGCTCCTGTCGCAAGGTACTCATCTATCAGGTCTATGTTGGCACTATCAGCATAGATGGGTTGGAAGATCCATCAGATGGATGTGAAGATTACATTCCTCAATGGCTATATTTAGGAAGAGGCAGGGAAAATTTTAAGAACCCCCCCCTCCCCCCCAAATTTACATGTATAATAAATGGGCGAATCTCCATGGTATATAGGAAAAATGGAAGGCGATTTTATCAATAATATGATATGTATATATAATTTTTTGGCAAATCTCTCACCAGGCATCGCGAATATTTTACTCAATTATAAAATCTTATGTTTATTGAATACACAAATGAAATCATTGCATTTCTTTAAAATATCTTTTGAAATCAAAATTACCGAAATTACATATTGATAACCTAGTGGGTGTAGGATAAAATTCACCCGTGCCATTCACAAAAAGCATGAGAAAAAACCTAATACTATATATAAAACCAAGAAAAATTCAAAAGTTATAGAAGGGTGACTAGTGCAATCAATCCATTCCTTTTGGCCCTAGATTTGTTTCAGTTTAAAACAGAAGTATACAAATATACTTGTCTAATGTCTATGATTTAACCATTCACCATAAGATATTTTTACAATATAATTTCCTAAGTGTATTTAATATCTTCATTATCATAAAAACCAACCTATATCCATCTTAACTCCACATCTACCACTCTTAGGGGGATGAAATCTATTTATCCCTCTAAGCACATGGTAGACCTAGAATTAAGATGGATCTAAGATGATAGAATTTCCTTTAAATAGTCTATGCTCACAGGAATACCATGGTATTAAAAATTAATAAAATTAATAGTTGATTTTTATTTTATTTTTTATTTTAACCAAGATAAAAATTTTAACATACATTAAATTACAACATCCATTTTTACTCTTGATCGGATCAAATATTTTTTCACTCTATGCTAGTTTGCATATCATGATATTTGATACCTCTCGGGGGTTAGTAGATCTAGAGTAAAGATGGATCTATGCTGGTTTAATTCCCCCATTTAAATAGGCTACATTCCAGGTCAATATCATGGGTCAATACCATGTGCCATTTTTATTTTTATTAGGGTTAATAATGTTTTTTTGCATGGTATTAATAACAATCTAGTCCATGGTATTTGTCCCATAGTATTTTGCCCATAGGTTGCACCTAAATATAACACATTTTTTGAGTGTTCGTAAATATAAGGTGACTTATGGAGTAAATATAAAAAAATGTTTTATTTGTTTACCATACCTCTCGTTTATTTATTATTTTTATTAATTTACAATACCTCTTTTACAAATATGGTATTTGGCCCATAGGATTCACTTAAATAAAACCTCTTTCTTGAGCCTTCATAAATAGAACGAGGTTTATGGACTAAATATAAAAATAGGTTTTATTTATTTACCATGCATCTAGTTTATTTATATTTTTATTTATTTACCATACCTTTTGAGTAAGTATAAAAAGACGTTTTATTTATTTACCATACCTCCACTTTACTTATATTTTTATTTGTTTACACCCTTGCATGTATATAAGGTGACTTGTGGAGTAAATATAAAAAATGTTTTATTTATTTACCATACCTCTCATTTATTTATATTTTTATTAATTTACCACACCTCTTTTATAAATATGGTATTTGGGCCTTTGGCCCATAGGATTCACTTAAATAGAACCTATTCTTGAAAATGGGCCAATGGATTCACTTAAATAAAACCTATTCTTGGAAATGGGCGAATGAAAGGTTGTAACTCCTAATTTCAAGGGCTAAATTTACCTTTTTTACCCTGTCCCTTAAAATAAGGTGGGCTATTTGAGGTTATTTGTAAAAATGTACTATGATACAAAATATTCACCCACAAAAAATTTAAAACCCCTTAATTTCGCCAAAGGGCGAACATTTGCCACTAAAAGTTTCCCATAAAATTTTCTATGGGAAGAGGTGTACATAGAGAAGTTCAAAGTTTTTGAGACCTTCGATCATGAGTCGCATGTGTGCCAACTCAAGAGATCATTCTACAGGCTAAATCAAGCACCTCGTACTTGGCACACCAAGATAGACAACTACTTCATCAGGTTAGGCTTCACAAAGAGTGAAGTGGATGCGAACCTGTACCACATCGTGGTGAAAGGTAAGTTGTTGATCATCGTACTTTATGTTGATGATCTCATATTGATTGGTGATGATTAGTTGATTGGGTCTTGCAAGGATGACCTTGCAAGAGAATTCAAGATGAAAGACATGGGTCTCATGCATTACTTCCTTGGCATGGAAGTGTTGTAGAAGGATGGGGAGTTGTTTGTGTCTCAAGGAAAGTATTGCAATGAGATACCCAGGAGATTCCACATGGAGAAGTGAAAGCCCATGCAGACTCCTCTAGCTGGTAACTAGAGGAAGGAGGATGCTACTTCAGGGGAAGTACTGGAAGCTACTGTGTACAGGAAGCTTGTGGGTTCACTGATGTACTTACTGAACACACAACCAAATTTGTGCTATGCGGTGAACCAGCTGATTCAAGTGATGGTTCAGCCTACCAAGATTTTTGGAAGGTGGAAAAGCATGTATTCAAATACCTCAAGGGCACATCTTAATATGGTTTATGGTACAAACAGATAGAGGGAGTGAAGCTACAGGGCTTCATTGATGTAGATTGGGTAGGGAGTCCATCAGATTGGAAGAGCACATCAAGAGGGATTTTCAACCTTGGGTTAGTGGAAGTTTCTTGGTATAGTAGGAAATAGAGGTCAGTTGCACTCAGCATGGTAGAGGTAGAATACATCATTGTAAGTCAGGAAGCACGTGAGGCCATCTGGATGCGAAAAATCCTAGTTGGTTTGTTTGATCAGAGGATGGATCAACTATGATCTACTGTGATAATCGAAGTTGTATCAAACTCTCTCAGAATCTAGTATTTCATGATAGGTCCAAGCACATCGACATCTGATATCCTCAACTCAGATACTGTGTAGCAAGCAGGATAATGTTGCTGCAGTATATTTCCACAAAGGAGCAAGATTTTGACATTTTGATAGAGGCTTTGTCAAAGTGTAAATTTGAGTTCCATAGAGACAGGATTGGGGTGGTAGATAATCCCTTTCTTATTGAGAGGGAGTGTTGAAATATGGCAAGAAGAATATTCCAATTTAATTTGTCCTTGAATTAAATTGTAAATTAAAATTGAATCTAGTCTTAACATCTACCTGGAAATAATTAATTAATTTATTTTAAATTAATTAGTTGGATAAATTCAAGTTAGAAGTCTTTCTAAAGTCATGCAAGAGTTATCCCTTAGATTAAGGAGATAAGATTGAGTTATATTTGAGTTGTAATTAGTTAACTCACTTTACTGAGTTAAGTCCAGTTAAATTAGTTCCAAACTATTTGAGGAACTAATGGTGAGTTAACAATCAGTTGATGCCTGCATGCACACAACTAGTGCTACTCCAATTAACTAAAGATTCCCTCATTAGAAACTCGTGCATGTTTATTCTAAGAAAGACCTAGTTGAGATTAAAGTCAAGGACAATGTACTATTAGTGGCATGTGTTTTCTTAAAGAGAAAGCTCATGCATGCAGTCAAGGATCTAAGCCTTGAGGATTGTGCAGTTTTGGAAGGTCATCATCCACTTGGTAACAGTAGAATCATCCCAAAGGAACAAAACAAGGAAATAGGAGCTTGGAGGGTAGAGAGGAAGGCTAGAGAGAAGCCAAGATTGCTTGTGAGCATCTGTGAGGATTCTACTGAGAGATGGCTAGCTGTGAGAGCTAAGGCTTTGTATACCTCCTATGTATTTCCAACTTCTATGATAATACAATAGTGTGGGTTTTTTATCTAAAGCTTTCCCCAAAGTATTTTCATGTGTATTGTGGCATTGATTCTTCTTATTTTGGTTATATTGTTCAGCTCGATCTTTAAGCTTCCGCAAATTGATAGAGAAGTAGGTTATAGTATTCTGCTTTGATTTATATTGCATTATTGGGTTAACCTACACAAGTTTTCTACATATTGAGTTGGGGTCCCAGAAATTCATGTTTGTGAGGATCATATTGTGCATGTAAAACTTAGCCAATTTGGTTGTGTCCTCCATATTTTCCTTTTTTAAAAATTCAACGAACTAGCTGTAATCTTGGAAATGTAAGGAGCAACTATACTAGTGTCTTTATCCAAAATTGCAGCCACTTCCCCTTGAGGAAAAAGTATAGGATTTGGATGGTTTCTTGTATTGTATGGCTTCCATAGATAAACTTTCCATAGTGGCAATGTTGGCATTATGATTCAAGTGTTGTCCTTGATGGCAACTCACTCAGAGGTTGGTACAGATGCTCAGAAGTTGGTACAGGTGATGGCAACTTAATCAGAAGACAGATCCTAGTACAACTTGCCAAGGAAGTTCATACACGCAGGTTTGTTAAGCCCAAGTCGCGTGTACACGCAAGTTGGCTTCAGAAAAAGCGCGTGTATGTGGAAAAGTACCTTTGGTCCATGGCGGTTAGTCCTTGGAAGTTGTGCCTATGGTTTTGGACCATGGCGTCTCGACGGACGTGTTGATCCCTAGTTTTGAAGTTGATGGTATTGTGTTACTATGGTTTTGGACCATGGTATTGTAAAGGGCCTAAGGCTATATAAGGAGAAGATCATTAGGCAAATGAAGGTAAGCAAGGTGCAAGAGTGTGTGAGTGATGAAGATCTGAGGAAGTGTGAGATCCAAGTGCTGGTTATGGGTTGGTGATCTGAACCAAGGTTTCACTCATGTGGAGGATGATGAATGATGGAACGAGATCTCAAGGCTTGGAATGATTATCTTCATATGGTTTGCCTGTGGATAGATCAGATCTACTGACGCATGTTTATTATTATGATCTGGGTATGTTTTGATGTCTGATATAGCTGCAGAGTTATAAGTTAGAATTTGCAGATCTGTACGCGGGTTGGCTTTGGTAAAAGAGCGTATACACACAGGTTGGGTTCATCCAAGTGGCGTATACAATGTGAAGTATGATATTTGAAGATGAAGTTGGATCTGGTTGTTGTTATGTTGTCTGGTTGTTGTTGACAGGGTTACAGTGATTCAGAATTGGGTGTTTCAGTGATTGATGATGTAGGTTGTTCTACAATGATGATTGTTTCATGGATCCAGTATGAAAATGTATGAAACGTGGTCCCGGGAAGATCGTAGGCCGGCACCTACGTACTGGTAAACATATCAGCCAGTACAAGAGCCAAGGGGGTTGTAGCTCCCTTCCAGGAGCAGCTGGAAAACGAGTGAAGGTTGTAGCCTTCTGTAGGGTTGGCACCTACGTACTAGTAAATGGATCGGCTAGTACAAGAGCTATGAGGGTTGTAGCCCTCTGCAGGTTGCAGCCTGCGTGCTGGTAAATGACTGCACCAGTGCATTGTAAAAGAAGTTTCTTATTAAAGAAGAAAGAGACGAATTGCAGCAGGTGGTTTTCACCCACATTGGGTTTCCACCTTATATCATGGTGTTCATGTGTGTGGCTCTTGTGTGATGTTCTGTTCTGTTATTCTGCACCTGTTTACTGTTAATATGCTTAATAATGATCTGATGCATTTACTGAAGATTAAGCTAACTGAATTATAAGATCTCTGGATATACGCGAGTTTCATTAGACACAGTAGCGTGTACACGCGGGTTCACTTAATTGAAGTAGCGTATATGTTTCTGAGCATGAAATTGAAAAAGTTTGATTGATCTGATAATACTGATTCACCCCCCTCTCAGTATTATTTCCAACAATTGGTATCAGAGCAGGTCCTTCAGAGAAGCTTGATCGCTTGAAGGAGATTCGTAGAACAATGGGGAAGAAAGCACATCAGAAGAAGAAGACAGCTCAAAGGAACAATGACAACCTGCCGTTGAGTGGAAGTAAGAATTCAGATCCTGAATCACCTCAGAATGAAGATGGACAAACAAATGAAGTATCAGATCAAACCATAGATCAGCAAGATCTACCTAGCAAAAAGGAGAATGCCCTCAAAGAAGAAATCATCAAATTAGAAGATCTGTTGGAATGTGCCTCCAGAACTCGACAAATGCTGCTAGCACTGAATAAAGAGCAAGAAAACGAGATCCTCAAACTAAGGCATCAGTTGGATGAAGGAAGGAAAGCTGAAGAGACCTTGAAGAAGCAATGTCTAGACAAAGAAGAACAACATCAAGTTGAGGTAAATATCTTGAAAAGTAAATTAGAAGAAAAGGATAAACTATTACGATTTCAAGATAGTACTAAGATCTTGGATGATATTCTTAGTAGTCAAAGGTCCCCTGCTATCAAAACTGGTCTTGGTTTTCATGAGTCTATTGAAGGTGAATCTGTTTCACAAAGTAAGACAAGAATCTCTAATGCAAAATCTGAAAGGCTCTACAAGGAGATGAAAGGTCAACCTCATCAACAATCAAGGAAAGAGACTCCTCAAAGAAAATCTTTTACTCCTCCCATGAATAATGTTGAATGTTATGTATGTCATAATCTTGGACATGTTGCAGCCATATGTAGAAGAAGAAGGTTTCAAGACCATCATGCAGAAAGATCATCACATTCAAGGTACTTTAATGGATATTGCTTTTCTTGCAATATATTTGGCCACAAAGCTGCTGATTGCTATAAGAGGAATATGAAACATGTAAGATGCTATGCATGTAACAAGTTTGGACATAAAGCAAGAGATTGCAGGAACAAAGCTCATGATAAGAAGAAATCATCAACATGCTTGAAGATATGGAAGAAGAAGGAAGTTCAGCCAGAAAGATGTGGCACAGCACAGGGTACTCAGCACAGCACAGACATAACAGACTCAAGGGGAGCTGAAGATGTAAAACTTCAGTGTTCTAATTATCATACGCAAGTTTCATGAAGTAAAGCCGCGTATATACGCGAGTTTCACACTGAAAAGTCGCGTATATGTCAGTTTGTGAAAAAGCAGTGGGGACGGACTCAGAAAAGGGGTCTGATATGATCCAGTCCAGTATATGCTCTATTGGTTAACAGTTACAGTCTGCTGAGGATGTTTGGAAATGTTTTGATACTTGTAAGATGCTAGAAGTGTTTAATCCTAACTTGATGATGAGATCTTGATGCTTATTACTGATGTATGCATGATCAGATCTAACTACAGATGGCACAGGCTCAGGGGGAGCATATACTTCAAATAATGCATTGTTGGCATTATGGTTAGAAGTTGTTGATAAAGTCTATGAAGCTAAATGATACATCTTGTTTTTTGATCAAAGGAATGGCATTGCAGGCTGATGGTACAGATCATATATGATGAATGATAGTCATGGTCTTGAATGAATTGCTGGTCTTAGAACTTGCATCTACTCAGGGGGAGCATGGATGGATTGATACAACTTGGAGCCCATTCAGAAACTTCAGCATGTATCTCTTTTATGGTATCTCTTTCATGGTGTCAAGGTCATGTAACGGCCTATTTTGGTTTCCCCACTATGCCTGGGATGATTGATGCAATACGATTGGTTGTCATATGTAAACTTTTGATGTATCCCCACTTGGTTGGGTGGATGAGTCAATGTTTGTATATCCTCACTTAGTTGAGAGATGGATGTATGTATGAGTCTTTGGTGATAGGAAGGTCTTTTATGGTGTATAAGTCTTTGTTCTTCTTGAAGAACATCTTTTGCAGATCTTACCTACAGTCAAGGCGAGCATGAACAACACAATTCAGCAAGAGCAGGATGGATAGATTGGTACACTTTGGCATACACAAAGGGGGAGCACATTTGGAGATTGCAGCAGGTACTCAGGGGGAGTATGGACAGCAGAAGGTATACCAAAGAAGAGAATATCTTGGTCCACCCTTTGCCCTTGATGTCAAAGGGGGAGAGTGACTTGGTGTGGTGGTTGCCATCAAGTCCAAAGGGGGAGATTGTTGGCATTATGATTCAAGTGTTGTCCTTGATGGCAACTCACTCAGAGGTTGGTACAGATGCTCAGAAGTTGGTACAGGTGATGGCAACTTAATCAGAAGACAGATCCTAGTACAGCTTGCCAAGGAAGTTCATACACGCAGGTTTGTTAAGCCCAAGTCGCGTGTACACGCAGGTTGGCTTCAGAAAAAGCGCGTGTATGTGGAAAAGTACCTTTGGTCCATGGCGGTTAGTCCTTGGAAGTTGTGCCTATGGTTTTGGACCATGGCGTCTCGACGGACGTGTTGATCCCTAGTTTTGAAGTTGATGGTATTGTGTTACTATGGTTTTGGACCATGGTATTGTAAAGGGCCTAAGGCTATATAAGGAGAAGATCATTAGGCAAATGAAGGTAAGCAAGGTGCAAGAGTGTGTGAGTGATGAAGATCTGAGGAAGTGTGAGATCCAAGTGCTGGTTATGGGTTGGTGATCTGAACCAAGGTTTCACTCATGTGGAGGATGATGAATGATGGAACGAGATCTCAAGGCTTGGAATGATTATCTTCATATGGTTTGCCTGTGGATAGATCAGATCTACTGACGCATGTTTATTATTATGATCTGGGTATGTTTTGATGTCTGATATAGCTGCAGAGTTATAAGTTAGAATTTGCAGATCTGTACGCGGGTTGGCTTTGGTAAAAGAGCGTATACACGCAGGTTGGGTTCATCCAAGTGGCGTATACAATGTGAAGTATGATATTTGAAGATGAAGTTGGATCTGGTTGTTGTTATGTTGTCTGGTTGTTGTTGACAGGGTTACAGTGATTCAGAATTGGGTGTTTCAGTGATTGATGATGCAGGTTGTTCTACAATGATGATTGTTTCATGGATCCAGTATGAAAATGTATGAAACGTGGTCCCGGGAAGATCGTAGGCCGGCACCTACGTACTGGTAAACATATCAGCCAGTACAAGAGCCAAGGGGGTTGTAGCTCCCTTCCAGGAGCAGCTGGAAAACGAGTGAAGGTTGTAGCCTTCTGTAGGGTTGGCACCTACGTACTAGTAAATGGATCGGCTAGTACAAGAGCTATGAGGGTTGTAGCCCTCTGCAAGTTGCAGCCTGCGTGCTGGTAAATGACTGCACCAGTGCATTGTAAAAGAAGTTTCTTATTAAAGAAGAAAGAGACGAATTGCAGCAGGTGGTTTTCACCCACATTGGGTTTCCACCTTATATCATGGTGTTCATGTGTGTGGCTCTTGTGTGATGTTCTGTTCTGTTATTCTGCACCTGTTTACTGTTAATATGCTTAATAATGATCTGATGCATTTACTGAAGATTAAGCTAACTGAATTATAAGATCTCTGGATATACGCGAGTTTCATTAGACACAGTAGCGTGTACACGCGGGTTCACTTAATTGAAGTAGCGTATATGTTTCTGAGCATGAAATTGAAAAAGTTTGATTGATCTGATAATACTGATTCACCCCCCCTCTCAGTATTATTTCCAACAATTGGTATCAGAGCAGGTCCTTCAGAGAAGCTTGATCGCTTGAAGGAGATTCGTAGAACAATGGGGAAGAAAGCACGTCAGAAGAAGAAGACAGCTCAAAGGAACAATGACAACCTGCCGTTGAGTGGAAGTAAGAATTCAGATCCTGAATCACCTCAGAATGAAGATGGACAAACAAATGAAGTATCAGATCAAACCATAGATCAGCAAGATCTACCTAGCAAAAAGGAGAATGCCCTCAAAGAAGAAATCATCAAATTAGAAGATCTGTTGGAATGTGCCTCCAGAACTCGACAAATGCTGCTAGCACTGAATAAAGAGCAAGAAAACGAGATCCTCAAACTAAGGCATCAGTTGGATGAAGGAAGGAAAGCTGAAGAGACCTTGAAGAAGCAATGTCTAGACAAAGAAGAACAACATCAAGTTGAGGTAAATATCTTGAAAAGTAAATTAGAAGAAAAGGATAAACTATTACGATTTCAAGATAGTACTAAGATCTTGGATGATATTCTTAGTAGTCAAAGGTCCCCTGCTATCAAAACTGGTCTTGGTTTTCATGAGTCTATTGAAGGTGAATCTGTTTCACAAAGTAAGACAAGAATCTCTAATGCAAAATCTGAAAGGCTCTACAAGGAGATGAAAGGTCAACCTCATCAACAATCAAGGAAAGAGACTCCTCAAAGAAAATCTTTTACTCCTCCCATGAATAATGTTGAATGTTATGTATGTCATAATCTTGGACATGTTGCAGCCATATGTAGAAGAAGAAGGTTTCAAGACCATCATGCAGAAAGATCATCACATTCAAGGTACTTTAATGGATATTGTTTTTCTTGCAATATATTTGGCCACAAAGCTGCTGATTGCTATAAGAGGAATATGAAACATGTAAGATGCTATGCATGTAACAAGTTTGGACATAAAGCAAGAGATTGCAGGAACAAAGCTCATGATAAGAAGAAATCATCAACATGCTTGAAGATATGGAAGAAGAAGGAAGTTCAGCCAGAAAGATGTGGCACAGCACAGGGTACTCAGCACAGCACAGACATAACAGACTCAAGGGGAGCTGAAGATGTAAAACTTCAGTGTTCTAATTATCATACGCAAGTTTCATGAAGTAAAGCCGCGTATATACGCGAGTTTCACACTGAAAAGTCGCGTATATGTCAGTTTGTGAAAAAGCAGTGGGGACGGACTCAGAAAAGGGGTCTGATATGATCCAGTCCAGTATATGCTCTATTGGTTAACAGTTACAGTCTGCTGAGGATGTTTGGAAATGTTTTGATACTTGTAAGATGCTAGAAGTGTTTAATCCTAACTTGATGATGAGATCTTGATGCTTATTACTGATGTATGCATGATCAGATCTAACTACAGATGGCACAGGCTCAGGGGGAGCATATACTTCAAATAATGCATTGTTGGCATTATGGTTAGAAGTTGTTGATAAAGTCTATGAAGCTAAATGATACATCTTGTTTTTTAATCAAAGGAATGGCATTGCAGGCTGATGGTACAGATCATATATGATGAATGATAGTCATGGTCTTGAATGAATTGCTGGTCTTAGAACTTGCATCTACTCAGGGGGAGCATGGATGGATTGATACAACTTGGAGCACATTCAGAAACTTCAGCATGTATCTCTTTTATGGTATCTCTTTCATGGTGTCAAGGTCATGTAACGGCCTATTTTGGTTTCCCCACTATGCCTGGGATGATTGATGCAATACGATTGGTTGTCATATGTAAACTTTTGATGTATCCCCACTTGGTTGGGTGGATGAGTCAATGTTTGTATATCCTCACTTAGTTGAGAGATGGATGTATGTATGAGTCTTTGGTGATAGGAAGGTCTTTTATGGTGTATAAGTCTTTGTTCTTCTTGAAGAACATCTTTTGCAGATCTTACCTACAGTCAAGGCGAGCATGAACAACACAATTCAGCAAGAGCAGGATGGATAGATTGGTACCCTTTGGCATACACAAAGGGGGAGCACATTTGGAGATTGCAGCAGGTACTCAGGGGGAGTATGGACAGCAGAAGGTATACCAAAGAAGAGAATATCTTGGTCCACCCTTTGCCCTTGATGTCAAAGGGGGAGAGTGACTTGGTGTGGTGGTTGCCATCAAGTCCAAAGGGGGAGATTGTTGGCATTATGATTCAAGTGTTGTCCTTGATGGCAACTCACTCAGAGGTTGGTACAGATGCTCAGAAGTTGGTACAGGTGATGGCAACTTAATCAGAAGACAGATCCTAGTACAGCTTGCCAAGGAAGTTCATACACGCAGGTTTGTTAAGCCCAAGTCGCGTGTACACGCAGGTTGGCTTCAGAAAAAGCGCGTGTATGTGGAAAAGTACCTTTGGTCCATGGCGGTTAGTCCTTGGAAGTTGTGCCTATGGTTTTGGACCATGGCGTCTCGACGGACGTGTTGATCCCTAGTTTTGAAGTTGATGGTATTGTGTTACTATGGTTTTGGACCATGGTATTGTAAAGGGCCTAAGGCTATATAAGGAGAAGATCATTAGGCAAATGAAGGTAAGCAAGGTGCAAGAGTGTGTGAGTGATGAAGATCTGAGGAAGTGTGAGATCCAAGTGCTGGTTATGGGTTGGTGATCTGAACCAAGGTTTCACTCATGTGGAGGATGATGAATGATGGAACGAGATCTCAAGGCTTGGAATGATTATCTTCATATGGTTTGCCTGTGGATAGATCAGATCTACTGACGCATGTTTATTATTATGATCTGGGTATGTTTTGATGTCTGATATAGCTGCAGAGTTATAAGTTAGAATTTGCAGATCTGTACGCGGGTTGGCTTTGGTAAAAGAGCGTATACACGCAGGTTGGGTTCATCCAAGTGGCGTATACAATGTGAAGTATGATATTTGAAGATGAAGTTGGATCTGGTTGTTGTTATGTTGTCTGGTTGTTGTTGACAGGGTTACAGTGATTCAGAATTGGGTGTTTCAGTGATTGATGATGCAGGTTGTTCTACAATGATGATTGTTTCATGGATCCAGTATGAAAATGTATGAAACGTGGTCCCAGGAAGATCGTAGGCCGGCACCTACGTACTGGTAAACATATCAGCCAGTACAAGAGCCAAGGGGGTTGTAGCTCCCTTCCAGGAGCAGCTGGAAAACGAGTGAAGGTTGTAGCCTTCTGTAGGGTTGGCACCTACGTACTAGTAAATGGATCGGCTAGTACAAGAGCTATGAGGGTTGTAGCCCTCTGCAGGTTGCAGCCTGCGTGCTGGTAAATGACTGCACCAGTGCATTGTAAAAGAAGTTTCTTATTAAAGAAGAAAGAGACGAATTGCAGCAGGTGGTTTTCACCCACATTGGGTTTCCACCTTATATCATGGTGTTCATGTGTGTGGCTCTTGTGTGATGTTCTGTTCTGTTATTCTGCACCTGTTTACTGTTAATATGCTTAATAATGATCTGATGCATTTACTGAAGATTAAGCTAACTGAATTATAAGATCTCTGGATATACGCGAGTTTCATTAGACACAGTAGCGTGTACACGCGGGTTCACTTAATTGAAGTAGCGTATATGTTTCTGAGCTTGAAATTGAAAAAGTTTGATTGATCTGATAATACTGATTCACCCCCCCTCTCAGTATTATTTCCAACAATTGGTATCAGAGCAGGTCCTTCAGAGAAGCTTGATCGCTTGAAGGAGATTCGTAGAACAATGGGGAAGAAAGCACGTCAGAAGAAGAAGACAGCTCAAAGGAACAATGACAACCTGCCGTTGAGTGGAAGTAAGAATTCAGATCCTGAATCACCTCAGAATGAAGATGGACAAACAAATGAAGTATCAGATCAAACCATAGATCAGCAAGATCTACCTAGCAAAAAGGAGAATGCCCTCAAAGAAGAAATCATCAAATTAGAAGATCTGTTGGAATGTGCCTCCAGAACTCGACAAATGCTGCTAGCACTGAATAAAGAGCAAGAAAACGAGATCCTCAAACTAAGGCATCAGTTGGATGAAGGAAGGAAAGCTGAAGAGACCTTGAAGAAGCAATGTCTAGACAAAGAAGAACAACATCAAGTTGAGGTAAATATCTTGAAAAGTAAATTAGAAGAAAAGGATAAACTATTACGATTTGAAGATAGTACTAAGATCTTGGATGATATTCTTAGTAGTCAAAGGTCCCCTGCTATCAAAACTGGTCTTGGTTTTCATGAGTCTATTGAAGGTGAATCTGTTTCACAAAGTAGGACAAGAATCTCTAATGCAAAATCTGAAAGGCTCTACAAGGAGATGAAAGGTCAACCTCATCAACAATCAAGGAAAGAGACTCCTCAAAGAAAATCTTTTACTCCTCCCATGAATAATGTTGAATGTTATGTATGTCATAATCTTGGACATGTTGCAGCCATATGTAGAAGAAGAAGGTTTCAAGACCATCATGCAGAAAGATCATCACATTCAAGGTACTTTAATGGATATTGCTTTTCTTGCAATATATTTGGCCACAAAGCTGCTGATTGCTATAAGAGGAATATGAAACATGTAAGATGCTATGCATGTAACAAGTTTGGACATAAAGCAAGAGATTGCAGGAACAAAGCTCATGATAAGAAGAAATCATCAACATGCTTGAAGATATGGAAGAAGAAGGAAGTTCAGCCAGAAAGATGTGGCACAGCACAGGGTACTCAGCACAGCACAGACATAACAGACTCAAGGGGAGCTGAAGATGTAAAACTTCAGTGTTCTAATTATCATACGCAAGTTTCATGAAGTAAAGCCGCGTATATACGCGAGTTTCACACTGAAAAGTCGCGTATATGTCAGTTTGTGAAAAAGCAGTGGGGACAGACTCAGAAAAGGGGTCTGATATGATCCAGTCCAGTATATGCTCTATTGGTTAACAGTTACAGTCTGCTGAGGATGTTTGGAAATGTTTTGATACTTGTAAGATGCTAGAAGTGTTTAATCCTAACTTGATGATGAGATCTTGATGCTTATTACTGATGTATGCATGATCAGATCTAACTACAGATGGCACAGGCTCAGGGGGAGCATATACTTCAAATAATGCATTGTTGGCATTATGGTTAGAAGTTGTTGATAAAGTCTATGAAGCTAAATGATACATCTTGTTTTTTTATCAAAGGAATGGCATTGCAGGCTGATGGTACAGATCATATATGATGAATGATAGTCATGGTCTTGAATGAATTGCTGGTCTTAGAACTTGCATCTACTCAAGGGGAGCATGGATGGATTGATACAACTTGGAGCCCATTCAGAAACTTCAGCATGTATCTCTTTTATGGTATCTCTTTCATGGTGTCAAGGTCATGTAACGGCCTATTTTGGTTTCCCCACTATGCCTGGGATGATTGATGCAATACGATTGGTTGTCATATGTAAACTTTTGATGTATCCCCACTTGGTTGGGTGGATGAGTCAATGTTTGTATATCCTCACTTAGTTGAGAGATGGATGTATGTATGAGTCTTTGGTGATAGGAAGGTCTTTTATGGTGTATAAGTCTTTGTTCTTCTTGAAGAACATCTTTTGCAGATCTTACCTACAGTCAAGGCGAGCATGAACAACACAATTCAGCAAGAGCAGGATGGATAGATTGGTACACTTTGGCATACACAAAGGGGGAGCACATTTGGAGATTGCAGCAGGTACTCAGGGGGAGTATGGACAGCAGAAGGTATACCAAAGAAGAGAATATCTTGGTCCACCCTTTGCCCTTGATGTCAAAGGGGGAGAGTGACTTGGTGTGGTGGTTGCCATCAAGTCCAAAGGGGGAGATTGTTGGCATTATGATTCAAGTGTTGTCCTTGATGGCAACTCACTCAGAGGTTGGTACAGATGCTCAGAAGTTGGTACAGGTGATGGCAACTTAATCAGAAGACAGATCCTAGTACAGCTTGCCAAGGAAGTTCATACACGCAGGTTTGTTAAGCCCAAGTCGCGTGTACACGCAGGTTGGCTTCAGAAAAAGCGCGTGTATGTGGAAAAGTACCTTTGGTCCATGGCGGTTAGTCCTTGGAAGTTGTGCCTATGGTTTTGGACCATGGCGTCTCGACGGACGTGTTGATCCCTAGTTTTGAATTTGATGGTATTGTGTTACTATGGTTTTGGACCATGGTATTGTAAAGGGCCTAAGGCTATATAAGGAGAAGATCATTAGGCAAATGAAGGTAAGCAAGGTGCAAGAGTGTGTGAGTGATGAAGATCTGAGGAAGTGTGAGATCCAAGTGCTGGTTATGGGTTGGTGATCTGAACCAAGGTTTCACTCATGTGGAGGATGATGAATGATGGAACGAGATCTCAAGGCTTGGAATGATTATCTTCATATGGTTTGCCTGTGGATAGATCAGATCTACTGACGCATGTTTATTATTATGATCTGGGTATGTTTTGATGTCTGATATAGCTGCAGAGTTATAAGTTAGAATTTGCAGATCTGTACGCGGGTTGGCTTTGGTAAAAGAGCGTATACACGTAGGTTGGGTTCATCCAAGTGGCGTATACAATGTGAAGTATGATATTTGAAGATGAAGTTGGATCTGGTTGTTGTTATGTTGTCTGGTTGTTGTTGACAGGGTTACAGTGATTCAGAATTGGGTGTTTCAGTGATTGATGATGCAGGTTGTTCTACAATGATGATTGTTTCATGGATCCAGTATGAAAATGTATGAAATGTGGTCCCGGGAAGATCGTAGGCCGGCACCTACGTACTGGTAAACATATCAGCCAGTACAAGAGCCAAGGGGGTTGTAGCTCCCTTCCAGGAGCAGCTGGAAAACGAGTGAAGGTTGTAGCCTTCTGTAGGGTTGGCACCTACGTACTAGTAAATGGATCGGCTAGTACAAGAGCTATGAGGGTTGTAGCCCTCTGCAGGTTGCAGCCTGCGTGCTGGTAAATGACTGCACCAGTGCATTGTAAAAGAAGTTTCTTATTAAAGAAGAAAGAGACGAATTGCAGCAGGTGGTTTTCACCCACATTGGGTTTCCACCTTATATCATGGTGTTCATGTGTGTGGCTCTTGTGTGATTTTCTGTTCTGTTATTCTGCACCTGTTTACTGTTAATATGCTTAATAATGATCTGATGCATTTACTGAAGATTAAGCTAACTGAATTATAAGATCTCTGGATATACGCGAGTTTCATTAGACACAGTAGCGTGTACACGCGGGTTCACTTAATTGAAGTAGCGTATATGTTTCTGAGCATGAAATTGAAAAAGTTTGATTGATCTGATAATACTGATTCACCCCCCCTCTCAGTATTATTTCCAACAATTGGTATCAGAGCAGGTCCTTCAGAGAAGCTTGATCGCTTGAAGGAGATTCGTAGAACAATGGGGAAGAAAGCACGTCAGAAGAAGAAGACAGCTCAAAGGAACAATGACAACCTGCCGTTGAGTGGAAGTAAGAATTCAGATCCTGAATCACCTCAGAATGAAGATGGACAAACAAATGAAGTATCAGATCAAACCATAGATCAGCAAGATCTACCTAGCAAAAAGGAGAATGCCCTCAAAGAAGAAATCATCAAATTAGAAGATCTGTTGGAATGTGCCTCCAGAACTCGACAAATGCTGCTAGCACTGAATAAAGAGCAAGAAAACGAGATCCTCAAACTAAGGCATCAGTTGGATGAAGGAAGGAAAGCTGAAGAGACCTTGAAGAAGCAATGTCTAGACAAAGAAGAACAACATCAAGTTGAGGTAAATATCTTGAAAAGTAAATTAGAAGAAAAGGATAAACTATTACGATTTCAAGATAGTACTAAGATCTTGGATGATATTCTTAGTAGTCAAAGGTCCCCTGCTATCAAAACTGGTCTTGGTTTTCATGAGTCTATTGAAGGTGAATCTGTTTCACAAAGTAAGACAAGAATCTCTAATGCAAAATCTGAAAGGCTCTACAAGGAGATGAAAGGTCAACCTCATCAACAATCAAGGAAAGAGACTCCTCAAAGAAAATCTTTTACTCCTCCCATGAATAATGTTGAATGTTATGTATGTCATAATCTTGGACATGTTGCAGCCATATGTAGAAGAAGAAGGTTTCAAGACCATCATGCAGAAAGATCATCACATTCAAGGTACTTTAATGGATATTGCTTTTCTTGCAATATATTTGGCCACAAAGATGCTGATTGCTATAAGAGGAATATGAAACATGTAAGATGCTATGCATGTAACAAGTTTGGACATAAAGCAAGAGATTGCAGGAACAAAGCTCATGATAAGAAGAAATCATCAACATGCTTGAAGATATGGAAGAAGAAGGAAGTTCAGCCAGAAAGATGTGGCACAGCACAGGGTACTCAGCACAGCACAGACATAACAGACTCAAGGGGAGCTGAAGATGTAAAACTTCAGTGTTCTAATTATCATACGCAAGTTTCATGAAGTAAAGCCGCGTATATACGCGAGTTTCACACTGAAAAGTCGCGTATATGTCAGTTTGTGAAAAAGCAGTGGGGACAGACTCAGAAAAGGGGTCTGATATGATCCAGTCCAGTATATGCTCTATTGGTTAACAGTTACAGTCTGCTGAGGATGTTTGGAAATGTTTTGATACTTGTAAGATGCTAGAAGTGTTTAATCCTAACTTGATGATGAGATCTTGATGCTTATTACTGATGTATGCATGATCAGATCTAACTACAGATGGCACAGGCTCAGGGGGAGCATATACTTCAAATAATGCATTGTTGGCATTATGGTTAGAAGTTGTTGATAAAGTCTATGAAGCTAAATGATACATCTTGTTTTTTGATCAAAGGAATGGCATTGCAGGCTGATGGTACAGATCATATATGATGAATGATAGTCATGGTCTTGAATGAATTGCTGGTCTTAGAACTTGCATCTACTCAGGGGGAGCATGGATGGATTGATACAACTTGGAGCCCATTCAGAAACTTCAGCATGTATCTCTTTTATGGTATCTCTTTCATGGTGTCAAGGTCATGTAACGGCCTATTTTGGTTTCCCCACTATGCCTGGGATGATTGATGCAATACGATTGGTTGTCATATGTAAACTTTTGATGTATCCCCACTTGGTTGGGTGGATGAGTCAATGTTTGTATATCCTCACTTAGTTGAGAGATGGATGTATGTATGAGTCTTTGGTGATAGGAAGGTCTTTTATGGTGTATAAGTCTTTGTTCTTCTTGAAGAACATCTTTTGCAGATCTTACCTACAGTCAAGGCGAGCATGAACAACACAATTCAGCAAGAGCAGGATGGATAGATTGGTACACTTTGGCATACACAAAGGGGGAGCACATTTGGAGATTGCAGCAGGTACTCAGGGGGAGTATGGACAGCAGAAGGTATACCAAAGAAGAGAATATCTTGGTCCACCCTTTGCCCTTGATGTCAAAGGGGGAGAGTGACTTGGTGTGGTGGTTGCCATCAAGTCCAAAGGGGGAGATTGTTGGCATTATGATTCAAGTGTTGTCCTTGATGGCAACTCACTCAGAGGTTGGTACAGATGCTCAGAAGTTGGTACAAGTGATGGCAACTTAATCAGAAGACAGATCCTAGTACAGCTTGCCAAGGAAGTTCATACACGCAGGTTTGTTAAGCCCAAGTCGCGTGTACACGCAGGTTGGCTTCAGAAAAAGCGCGTGTATGTGGAAAAGTACCTTTGGTCCATGGCGGTTAGTCCTTGGAAGTTGTGCCTATGGTTTTGGACCATGGCGTCTCGACGGACGTGTTGATCCCTAGTTTTGAAGTTGATGGTATTGTGTTACTATGGTTTTGGACCATGGTATTGTAAAGGGCCTAAGGCTATATAAGGAGAAGATCATTAGGCAAATGAAGGTAAGCAAGGTGCAAGAGTGTGTGAGTGATGAAGATCTGAGGAAGTGTGAGATCCAAGTGCTGGTTATGGGTTGGTGATCTGAACCAAGGTTTCACTCATGTGGAGGATGATGAATGATGGAACGAGATCTCAAGGCTTGGAATGATTATCTTCATATGGTTTGCCTGTGGATAGATCAGATCTACTGACGCATGTTTATTATTATGATCTGGGTATGTTTTGATGTCTGATATAGCTGCAGAGTTATAAGTTAGAATTTGCAGATCTGTACGCGGGTTGGCTTTGGTAAAAGAGCGTATACACGCAGGTTGGGTTCATCCAAGTGGCGTATACAATGTGAAGTATGATATTTGAAGATGAAGTTGGATCTGGTTGTTGTTATGTTGTCTGGTTGTTGTTGACAGGGTTACAGTGATTCAGAATTGGGTGTTTCAGTGATTGATGATGCAGGTTGTTCTACAATGATGATTGTTTCATGGATCCAGTATGAAAATGTATGAAACGTGGTCCCGGGAAGATCGTAGGCCGGCACCTACGTACTGGTAAACATATCAGCCAGTACAAGAGCCAAGGGGGTTGTAGCTCCCTTCCAGGAGCAGCTGGAAAACGAGTGAAGGTTGTAGCCTTCTGTAGGGTTGGCACCTACGTACTAGTAAATGGATCGGCTAGTACAAGAGCTATGAGGGTTGTAGCCCTCTGCAGGTTGCAGCCTGCGTGCTGGTAAATGACTGCACCAGTGCATTGTAAAAGAAGTTTCTTATTAAAGAAGAAAGAGACGAATTGCAGCAGGTGGTTTTCACCCACATTGGGTTTCCACCTTATATCATGGTGTTCATGTGTGTGGCTCTTGTGTGATGTTCTGTTCTGTTATTCTGCACCTGTTTACTGTTAATATGCTTAATAATGATCTGATGCATTTACTGAAGATTAAGCTAACTGAATTATAAGATCTCTGGATATACGCGAGTTTCATTAGACACAGTAGCGTGTACACGCGGGTTCACTTAATTGAAGTAGCGTATATGTTTCTGAGCATGAAATTGAAAAAGTTTGATTGATCTGATAATACTGATTCACCCCCCCTCTCAGTATTATTTCCAACAGGCAAGTTGTGTCTCTTTTTCTTGCAGCTTCTCTCTTAGCCTTGTTTTTTCTACCTATAGTTTCTCCTTCATGACTGACTCCCTTAGTCTCAAGTAATTCAATTCCTTGCCCATTTCATTGAATTTCTCCTCCATGAGGCCCACATATTATACCATTTTAGATTTTTCAATTTGCATTGATCTGTGTTTTTCCCCTTCCTTTCTCCAACTCAAAGAAGAGTGGGATAGAAAATTTCTCAGATATAATCCTACCTCCGTTAATAAAATTTTCTTATGATGCTAGGTTAGGTTGTGGATTAGGCTCCTAAATCTCCTGGGGGTCTTTTTCCTCTTCTTTTGGAGTGGTTAGCTCTTCTTGTAACACCTCCTATTACTCGTGTAGAAAAACTTGTTCCTCCTATAGCAACCCCTATTCCTACTGTAGCAGCCCCTGTTTCTCCTGTAGATCTTTTGTTTCTTCTTTTAACATTGTAGCTTTTGTCTTGATCCTTTTAAATGTGACTATTCTAGTGGTGGGCCTCCCCACGGGTAACACAGGTTTGTTTGTCTTGGCCTTAGGAGAGGTAACTTCCTTAATCTTTCCCTCACTAGGTCCCACTTCTTCCTTTTTGCTCTTTGATTCATTAATGGTGATAGGGATATTTGAAGGAGGTTGAGGCTTCCCTTTCATTATCCTGGTGCTCTTCCTTATTTTAAAATATAAGGGGCCTTTCCTTGGCTTCTTTGTTTTGGTCCTGAAAAGTGTACCAAGTGTGGCTAATGTGGCAACTACTTCTTGCTTTGTGTTTCTGTTGAGAGGCTTACTGTTGTCCTTGTCTTTCCGTCTCTTGAGGTTTGGTGGTCTCTTCAAGTTTTTCCCCCTCTGTTATTTTTTTCCTCTTCCTCTCTTTCCTTGGCTTCTGCTTCCTCCTTTCTTTCCCTACCCCAAATACTAGAGGTTGGTGTTCTTTCTTGTTGTGTGGAGGACATGACTTGTGTTTCAATGAAAATTTCCCTATACATGTCTATAAAGTTAGTCCATGACAAAGGGCTTCTTAAGTTACTCAGAGCATCCATAATAATTAGCTTAATGAGGCCATGGTGGACAATGTGTTGGTCTTTCCATTCCCTCACTTTCAATCTCATTTCAATGATAGAATGAAAGAGGAAATGTGGAACATTTAGTCTCTGTGGAGTGGGTAATTCTAATTTGAACATTATCTCATGGAGCAACCTAAAATGATAGGCATACACAATGCTTGACCTCCCCTCACAAGATATGTAATTTAAGATGTGATAGGCCACTTCATCCCAAGGGTAATGTAGGCTCTCTCCTCTCACTTCATTTTCTCTTCTACAATATTTTATCTATGAATGAAGAAGTTCTTCCTGGTTATAACACTTACTACTTTATCCTCCTTGCTCCATCAAACTCCTAACTATAGGGTAGTCACTTTGCTTATGAGTTCAATATTTAAGGAGATGGAAAGTCCTATAACAACAATAGTGGTACTATTTTCTCCCTAATATTTTAGTGCCATGGAAAACTCTTGAGTGATTGCATCATTTTACCCCTTCAATTTCTCAAAGAATCCTGCCCATTGATGTCTTATAAAAATTTATACCATAGGAGGATGTCAGTGGATTCTTCTTGTGTCTATGGGTTCCCTCCTATTGAAGCCTCCCCCCATTGCTCCTATTGCTCCTTCTCAGGGTTATTTTGGGTGAATTTTGATTTTGGCATCATAACAGTCTTGAGTGTAGAGATAGGATCAAATTTTTCTTTTTTAAGAGGAGGAGAATGATGATATGTTTCTGTCAAAAAAAAATTCTTTGTCCCTATCATACCTTCTCTTCCAATAAATTTCGCAGGAAACTACTGCTCAATTGTTTTCTACAAGATACCCAATTCGATAATAATTCTTCATGTAGATGTATGGGAATTAGAGAGGGAGGAGGTGACTTACTCATTTCAGAATGATTTAATTGTGTGCATAAGGGTTTGAGGACAATCTTTGGTGGCTTTGGCTGATTTTTCCCCTTTTAATTCCCCCCATGTGGCTTCCTTTTTGTGCTCTTGTAGCAGTCAGTCCCTCCTATAGTAGTTTAGACCCTTCTATAGCACTTGAAGACACGACTTGTGGAAGCTCGGTGGCACCCTAAGCAATCTTTGGTAACATCTAACTCATCCTTCTCCAATTGTTTTTTAGAAAAGAGCGATTATGAAAATGGAGTCAAGCCTTGTATGTTTTAATCCTTTTGGTGCTCTTGTAGCAACTAGTCCCTCCTGTAGCAGTTCAAACCTTTCTATATCACTTGCAAACATGATCTGTGGAATCTCGGTGGCACCCTAAGCAGTCTCTAGTAACATCTAACTCATCCTTCTTCAACTATTTTCTAGAAATGAGCGATTATGAAAATGGAGTCAAGCCTTGTATGTTTTAACCCTTTCGTGGTAAAGGTTGAGAGTGTTGTGGTGATTTTTCATCTACACGAGTTTCCTTTTTTTGAACCATTGTCCCCACTCCTCATAATCATCACCCCAATTAACTTAAATTTTCCACGTTGCATGGTGGTTGAATAAACTATAATTAATTGATCAAAGGTGTCCAAGCTTATTGGCCACCTCCACCCCATAAAAATTTCATTCTTGACATTAAACACACTTTTCGTTATATGCATAGGGAAGAGGTGAGGGGTGTCATACCTTACCCTACCTGATATGAAATTCTTCAATATGTCTGCATTTTTCTACTGAAATTCATATCATGATGAATTTGAAGGTGTTGATTTCCTTTGTTTTCTTCTGCACAGGTCTTCATAACCTGTTGTTTTTTTTCTCTTTTTTATAACTCATAAAATCCCCTTTTTGAGTGCAGGGCTCTTTCCCATGCTCATTCTGTTATTGTTTTGATGGATGGATAACCTATCATATAATAGCTATGGATGGTATGTGTCTTATTATCTTCATTAATACCTTCATGATGCCTCATGGTTACTAGATCTTCTATTATGGGATTGAGAATGGAATGGTTCATAATTCTATTATCATTGTGCGAGCCACTAAAAGAGGGATCCCTTCCTATAGCAGGCACTTCATCCCTCATCAATACCTCATATTGCATTCAATAATTCATAAAAAACATAGGAGGTATGGTGACAAGATCAGAATCATCATAGGTTGTTGTATGTAATGAAAAAATTGAAGACAATTTTGTTTTTGGTTTTTTCCATGTATGGTAGAGTGGCATTTTGACGTTGGATTTTGGCCAGATGGGTTGGACGAGTGATGGAGGAATTTTGGTGGAACTATCCCAACACTTCCTAAGGAAAACATGACCTTTTGGCCCCTTTCGCCAATTGTATCTACCTCCTATAGCAATTTAGGTTGCTTTTGTATTAAAACAGGACCTCTTGTAGCAATTTAGGGTAGTCCTGTAGCACTTAAAAAGGGAGGAAAACATGGTCCAATTGTTGGATAAATGATGGAGAAATTGTAAATGGATAGCTGGAAGGAATGGAAAAATGAATCTGTGGAACCTACTTTCTATCCATTTCTCTTCTGGTTATCTAGAGTCTTGCAAAAGAGAGATGTTAGCAAGATTGGTGTAAGGACTCCTTCCTTATCATATTTATTTATTTTAGACATGCCTACTACCTTTGCAGAGATTTTCAACCTACATGCATGCCCTACATGCCTCAAAGAAGATTTTTACCTGGGTATCTTTTATTTTCATTTGCTCTTGGGCTGTCTCAGAGAGGCATTCAACCCTAGAGTTGGCCTTAGATGCCTCATAGAGATTTTCATCTAGGCCCTCTAATTTTCATTTCTGCTCTTCTTTTTTATTTTTTTATTTTTTATAAGTTGTGTGGATTAAGGGTTGTGAGCCTCCTAATCAATTCAATTTTCTATCGATTTAACTAATAAACTATTCCTTGGACATAGGTCTTTTATACAACTTCAACCTATAACCATTGACAAGTAAGGGAATCCCTTCCTCATCAATCGTTTTGATTTGGATAGACCCATTCTGATGAAATCTCTCTACTAGTTAGGGACCCAACCATCTTTTCATTAAATTTCCCTTGAAATCCTTGAATCTAAAATCATATAGTAGGGCCCAATATTCTTCTTGAAAATTATTCTGTTTAATGTGTTTGTCATGCCAAATATTCCTTTGTAGTTGAATTACCTCAGTGTGCAGGAGAGCTTGCAGCCTAAATTCATCTAAACCATTTAGTTGGAGCATGCTCTCTTGTTATGTTGTAGTGAGGTCTAATTCTAATTGAGTTGCCATACTTAAGGTTTTGTATTCAAATTCAATGGATAATAGGGCCTTCTTCCCATAGACTAGTTCGAATGGATTAAATCTAGTGGTGGTCTTCCAAGTTGTGTTGTAGGCCCAAGTGGCTTCTACTAGTTTGTATGCCCAATATTTTATGTTGTTTCCAACAACCTTGGTTAGAATGTTCTCCAATGTCGTGTTTATGACCTCCACTTACCCATTTTTCCAAGGGTGATAGGTAGTGGATGTACTATGTTTGATGTGGTGCTTCCTCACGCCATCTTTTATCAAATTTGATGTGAATTGTGCTCCTTGATTAGTGACTAATTCTCTCAGAAAATAAAACTTGTAGAATATGTTCTCCCTTATAAACTCAGCCACCTTTTTCTCAAATTTTTCCTTATCTTCCTTTTTTTTAACCCATTCAGTTAGGTAATCATTTCACAGAATGATATAGTTCTTTTGTCCTGATGGGGGATCAATAGGTCCAATGAAATCCATGCCCAACTTATCAAACAGCTCCAGAGTCAACTGAGGTTGTAAGGGAATTTCATCCTTAGGTGTGGGCTTACCAATTCTTTGGCACTAATCACACCTGGTGGTGTGCCTCCTTGCATTTTGATGTAAAGTGGGTCAGTATTAACCTCCTTGTAAAAATTTAAAGGTTGTCCTCTTAGTAGCAAAGTGGCCCCCACAACGTCCATCATGCCATCCTGAGAGGATTTCAAATACCTCCTCTCCACTCACACATCTCCTCAGGATCTAATCTGACCCCAATCTTAAAATATTTCCGCCAATCCAAGTGAATGGGGCACTCTTCCTAACAATTTTTCTTTTCTCCTTAAAGGATATATTAGGAGGGAACCTCCCAACAATGAAGTAATTGGTTATGTTAACCACCATTTTGGGGATAATATACCCAGGAGAAATTTATTCTCCAAGATGGTCCTCAGAGAGTAGCCAAAAACCCCTTACAGACACCAGGTAGGTCATTGTGTCGTTTCTCTACCACTTGAGTTGGCCATATGCTCCCTCACCCATATGCCATGACCATATGTTTGAAGGTGGGCCTCTCAAACCTAAAGGTATGCCTTGTCATTTGGAAATTGAGTATTGTAGTTTTATTATCATGGAAACTTTTGAGCATGGATTAATGGGGGGATTCAGCAGAAAGAATGGGATAGTTCTGTGCTCTTGTTCCCTATACCCATTTTAGGTATTAACCTTGGATTCTTGTCTTGTGGGATCTCTTTTACTGAAAATTTGGCTCTAGGGATGGTAATTCATGGGAAACCCCGATTTTGGTTGCGTGGTCCTGCTCCCTTATCCGCTTATATTACCTTATTTCCATTCATTATTACCCCATTCATCATTTCTCCCACCTAGGTCTACATTCCTCCACTAGGTCAACATAGGGTTAACATGCCCCTTCCCATTTCCCACACCTTGGCTCATGGCCTAGAATGAAGCCTAGAGGTTGATGCATCTAAAAAGAAAGATAAAAGCATATATGACCACATTCAATAAGAAAATGTACCACACAATTCAAAATATGGTCAGAACAAATACATTTAGCACGTGGGAAAAATCCAATACATGAGCTTTACCCAATCATCATGGTCATCACCCTAGTTCCTACAGGTTCTATGAACCTCCTTCATCATATAGTAACCCATGAGTGTCCCAACCCTTGGGTGGAAATGAACTACCCCACCTTAAAAGGGGTATGCATTATTATATCTTATACATCATTCTCTTATGCTTTGAGCCTCAAGCAGTTAATCAAAGAAAATCATAAAAGTGAAAAGACATATAAAGAGGGGTGTAAAAATCAAGGTCTGGGAACCTCATGTACCAAGATTTCTTCCTCCTATATATTATAAACCCAAGTGTGGGCTTCCCTATAAGTAGCTACCCTTATACCTTAGCATGTGATGCAAGGCTGCCCCTTCTCATCCCCTAATTCATTCACCTATCTATCACATGCCACCACCTTTTGAAGGATGTACCTTGACTATATTATCCCCTTTAGAAGTATAAACCACCTAATAGGATTATTGGTTAACCATACTTGGAGTTTAGGAGACATTGGCACATCCTGAACCCCATTATGGAAGGGCAGACTAGAACATAAAAGATATTATTTCGCCTCAACATGCAAGCAAACTAGACAATCCTAACCACTCTCACAAGGAGAAATGACAACACACATTATATACAAAACACCTTTCCAATCAATGAGGTAATTCCTTCTTATTGATCTTTGTGATGATGAGAGTGATACCCATCTATAGTTTGTGATTTGATAAGCTCATTTACTCGATTTCTTTAATGACTTGTTGTACTGGAAGACTAGGGTACACATGGGATCTTATGTAGGATTGCAGATGATCTCCATTTTTGGTTTGGTCTCCCTATACGAGGTCCTAATACTTAAGAGGGCTACATTGGCATGTGTAGGGTGTGCATTGAGAACCATGGGCCTCCAAAATAGTCGAAAACACTCCTTGGATCCCCACATCCATTCATATATTGCTCATTGTTCACTTATTGGACGAAGAAGATGCACCTGATCCATCATTCCCAACTGGACACCATACACTTCGTAGATGATCCAAGACTTGCACGATGATGTGGCATCATGTACAAAATCACCCTAGCCCTTGCAGGTGATCTATTGGAATCTTCAATTTGTTTGGAGACCCATGAGGATACTTGTGTGCCCTGCCACATGTCATTTGGAGCACCACGGGTTATTACAAGGGGCTAACCCCTTATCCACTTCTTTTGAGGGTCCTGTTATTCATTGTGGCACCCATGGAACTCATTTGGCCTATTAGAGGGCCCTACAATATGCATATATTATTATTTAAACTCTTGAGAGGCTTACTTTTTCATTTATGAGCTAGTTTGGTGGGCTTGTAACTAAAACTCGAATTAATAGAACATTATTTTATTTTTGGCTCTTATGTAGGCCAAGGAGGTTAATTTGTACTTTTAATTTGTGTATAAATACAAGTGAGATGTTCTCATTTATACGTCATAACTTTGGATTGGATCTTTTCTCTCTCTTGATATTTTCGCAATTTTTCTAGAGGATGAATTGCAGCTTTATGGATGCATTTTAGTGTGTGTATATTGTTCTATCTTCCTTTCAAGCTTCTCTCTTGTCAATTTTTAATGGTTGGATATATTATGTTACATGTAAGTACATTTTTTTAATGTTATTCATGATTTACTTTGTCATATACATTGGATTGGGATGTTCGTTCTTTTAGGACTAATTGGTGCATGCATTTACTACTTAAAATTGTGAAATTTTGTCTCTATTATAGAATCTCTCAATGTCTGGGCCATGTAATATGAATGAAATATCCTTGGGGTAATTCTATCAAAGAATTTTACCTTGATAAGCCACTTCCTTTTTGCATCAAGGTATGAAAGATGCAAGGTTGCTTCTCCTTGACCTAGAAGGCTAGCAAAGTGGTCTTGAGGCCTCCTTGACTGGGAACCAAGAAATCCTAGTCATATTCATCATAGACTACATTCTTCCAAAGACTAAGGCATTGATCTACCAAACACTGGTCACCAAAAATCACATCCCTTCACCTTCTTCTAGGTCTAGCTAAGTTGGGGCACCTAGGGCATCAATTTCCTAGCAATCTAGCCCTTCAAAAAGTTCGATCTCCTAGGATCTCCTGCACTGGTATTTCCTCCCGGTCTTTTCCAGTTTTGAAGCCATTCTGATGGTGGATTTGGGAGAAAATCCAAGCCCTAGATCTAGTATCAAACTTTTCCTTGGCATCCCCAAGGCTAGTACCTCAAAGGATAAAATCAACACCTTCAAGTGAAAATTATTTCTTTGATACTTTCCCCACCTTGTCTAGGGTAAGAACAAGATTGGTCTTTATACTCATTCCCCCTATCCTAGACCGTGTCCACTTGGTCTCATATGGTCCCATTCCTTTCAAAATATAATAATCCTTTAAGAACCATCTGGGATACCAATTACAATAAGGATTTTAGGGATTGGGAAGTTCCTTCATAAGTCATATCCCATAAAAATAACCCTTGAATCCTCCTTTCCTTTCCCTAGAATACTTTTTACTTTTCTTAGGAAGCAAGCAAGCCTTATCCTTATAACTCTTCCAGGAAAGGGATTGTTTAGGTCACTCCACACCATTTCATTCACTTATCCTTCATCGATGACTCCATAATATATCGGGTCTCTTCTCATCAGTAAAAGTCTATAAATAGAAGGGATCCTTAGCAGAGGTGACAATGGGCTAAGTCTCCATTTGTTTCCCTTGGAGTAGCATTTTCCCTTTGGGGATCCCCCTTAGGTCCCCTGCTAGTTTGAGCAGTAACATTTTGGCTTCTTTGCCGGGGAGGAGACAGGTCTACCTCCCTAGTGAATCTTTGAGGAATTGATTCATTAGCGACATTTATAAAATATTCCTCTGGAAACTCCATTAAATTTCCAATCCCCTAGTTTACTTGAAGGGGACAACATTCCTCCTTTAACTAGAGTTACTACAAAAAGGGGAGAGAGAACTCATCGCGCATTGGAATCACCCATTTCCTTGAGTTTGAGGAGGTCAGTGATACATCTCCAAAGATGCCATCTAGTTCATGAAATGACTCCGAAAAGGATCAACCCAATATGACCATGAGTGGAATACACTTGGTTAGTGTCTTTGCCCCTTTGAAGTTGAGTAAAGATCCCAAGCCATTACCTCAAAAATATAACTGATGGTTGCCCAAATTCAAAGTGGATGCTAATTAGACTTCCCATGGATTTATTGAAGAATTTTACTAGAATATTTCCCCTATAATGATATTTGATGAAGATGGGATCATGATTCTTTTTTCCTTATCACTTGAGGGACAAACAAGACATTGGTACCTTAGCATTCCCCCTGGATGCATAAAACAATCTGATGAATTTGAGGACCTATTCATCAAAACGTGGTCATGTAATTACCAAGGGACCTTCAACATTGAAAAAATATACCAAATAACCAAGGTAAGTGAATCTGTGTGAGAATTAATTCAAAATTTTGAAAGGGTAACCAAAGATATACCTAACCATTTGAAGCCATCTCAAGCCAACATCTTTGAAAAATTAATAAAGGCAATCGGTGGTCACCTCACGTATGTGTTAAGGGATAAGAAACCATCCCCTTTAGCTAAAGCTAAATAAATGGTAATGGAATTTGAAGAAAACATATGAATCTCAAAGGTTGATATCAATGACCACCCTAGAGCTAAGGTTGAAATCAAAAAGGAGAATTCCAAATATCAACATGAGGAAACACTTCTTTCCATTCTCAAAAGGATGGAAAATTTCACTGAAGAATCCAATGCATGTGAAAGGGTTATCATGAACAAAATCACTGTGTTTGGAAGGGCCAAAAACTTGAGTTATATCCCTAAAGGAAATCCTTTTATCAAAAATCAAAGTCAAGAAGATAGGTCGATCTCATCTCAAATCCCAAACACATTGACTCCAACTAATGCCAATGAGCCAGACTCTTCATCTGAGAATGAGGAAAGTGAGGGGGATGAAAGTGAATATGAACAAAGTTAATCTTATGGAATCTCACGTCTTCAACATTTTGTTGGGAGGATCATGCACACATCCTCCCATTAGTGAGGTCACCCACAAGTAGGAAAAGGAAGAATCAATTCTTAACTCTGATATCCAGGGGAGATTCAAAGGGGTTCAATATTCCTGAAAGTAAAAGGGAAAATACCTTGCACCTCTTAAGGAATCACCTAAGGAATATCCCTCACCTAAGGAACCCCCTCCTAAATAATCCATCCCCAAAATTCCTCCCAATAAGGATCCCACGACAAAAGCCAATCCAAAAAAGGATCCTCCTAGGAAAGAATATGTCAAGAAGAAGGATAAGGGGAAGGAAATTAAACTCGACATTGATATAGGGGCTACAGTACAAAATATGACAATACTTGTTCCCTTAAAGGAGATTGCTAAGCTTCTCGAGAAAAAAAATATCTTTAGATGTCCCTATGGATTTAAGAGGAAGAACTACTTGAAGAGTTGTAAAACATTCATATTCCTGACAGAAACCCTTGGCATGAACCTTTCTTGCTTACTTTGGCTATCAATGACCTCCTCTTACAAAATTTTATGTTAGACTTGGGTGCTTCTTTTAATATCATGCCTTTGACTGTTATGAAGCAATTGGGTCTCATCATCACTCAACCATATAAAAGGGTGTGTGGTTTTAATTCCAATCCTATGGAAGTTGAAAGTATCATCAAAGACCTTTAGGCTTATTTATCTAGGAATCCCAATATATCCCTCCTGGTGATTGTTATTGTTATTGATATTCCTGACATGTGGGGGATGTTTTTATCCTGGAAATGGGGAGCTATTGTTTGGGGGCATGTCAAAATGGACCTATCATATGCAACCATCCCACAATCTGATGGCACCCATTTTATCCTTTATAGGGAACCTACTTACTAACCACATGTGATTAAGCCTAGACGATACTATGAGACATGATATATTGAGAAACCTTCTCAAATCCTCCCTACCCACGAAATATGAATCCTCAAGTGGCCAATCTCTCAAACAAGAAAACAAGGAAGCCTAAGAAAGAATATAAGGTTGGGGATGTAATCTTGATGGATAAAGATCCCATACCTGTTAGGATTGATTGAAGGGTTGGTGATGCCTATTACTACATTTCTAAACATAACAATGAACTTTTGCCTGAGTTGGTCAACTTAAATCGTATCACCCTCTTCCTTGAGACTTGAAACTATATGATATGCATGGTAGAGTAGAATGCATTTCATGATGATTTTTTCATTATAAATAATGTGATATGATATTTCCCATGGTAAATAGGTGCATATCCACATATTTTATTTTATATTGATTTTATGGTCTAACATGATAGCATGTGTGATCATGAGATGCCCCAAAAGTATTTTGCCCCGTGTTTATTCATTTATTACATGTGCAAGTGATAGGTATATGGTAGCGAAGATATTGTTGGAGTTCTCATGACCTCCCATTCGACTAGCTACACCCAATTCTTCGAGAGATCAAGTCCCAGTTGGAGCTAGATGTTACCCACCATTTTGGGAGTAGTATCCCTAGGAGAAATTTTCTCTCCAAGATGGTCCTTAGCTAGTATCCAGTAGCCCGTTGCAGCCACCAACTAGCTCATTGTGCCATTTCTCCACCACCTAAGCTAGCAATGTGGTCCCTTGCCCATCTACCATGATCATATAATTGAAGGTGGGCCTCCCGAACCTAAAGGTATGCCTTGTCATTTGGAAATTGAGTATTGTAGTTTGCTTATCATGTACACTTTTGGGCATGGATTAATCGGGGAATTTGGTGGATACATTGGCACATCCTGAAGCAAATTATGGAAGGGTAAGCCATTATGAAGTCCCCACCTGTGGTGAATGATTTGGTAAGCTCATTTACTCAATTTCTCTAATGAATTGTTTTACTCGAAGGCTACAGGATACATTGGATCTTATGCAGGATTATAGTTGGTCTCCATTTTGGGTTTGGTCTCCCTATATGGGGTTCTAATCCTTAAGAGGGCTACATTGGCTCTTGTAGGGTGAGCATTGAGAGCCATGGGCCTCCACATTAGCAGACATAACTCCATGGATCCCCACGACCATTCAGCGATTGGTCATGGTTCACTTATTGGACGAAGAAGATGCACCTGATCCATCATGCATAACAGGCCCCAAATCTAAACCATACACTTGGAATATGATGAAGGACTTGAACGATGATGTAGCATCACCTACACCATCACCCTATCCTTTACACATGATCTACATGCATCTTCGATTTGTTTGGAGACCCATGATGACACTTGTGTGCCCCCCACATGTCATTTGGAGCACCATATTTTACTACAAGGGTCCAACCCCTTGTCCATTGCTTTTGAGGGTCATTTTCTTCATTGTGGAACCCATGGACCTCATTAGGCCTCTTAGAGGTCCTTACAACATGCATATATTATTATTTGAGCTCTTGAGAGGCTTACTTTTTCATTTATGAGCTAGTTTGGTGGGCTTGACCAAAAGTTGAATTATTAGAACATTATATTATTTTTCGGCCTTATGTAGGCCAAGGAGTCTAATTCAAACTCCTAATTTGTGTATAAATACAATTGATACGAGATCATTCACTCATCATCCTTTGGATTGGATCATTTCTCTCTCTTGATACTTTTGTAATTTTTCTAGCGGATGAATTAGAGCATTATGGATGAATTTTGATGTGTGGATATTTGTCTATCTTCTCTTGGAGCTTCTCTCTTGTCAATTTTGAATAGTTGGATATATTATTTTACATGTAAGTGAATTATTTTAATTTTATTATTTTTTTACTTTTTCATATACATTGGACTGCGATTTTCATTGTTCTAGGGCTAATTGCTACATACATTTACTACTTAAAATTGTGGAATTTTGTCTCTATTATAGCATATCTCAATGTATGATCCATGTAATATGAATGAAATATTCTAAGGGTAATTATATCAAATAATTTGACCTTGATAAGCCATTCCCTTGGTGCATCGGAGTATAAAAGATGTAAGATTGCTTCTCCATGACCTAGAAGGCTAGCGAAGTGGTCTTGATGCCTCCTTGACTGAGAACCAAGAAATCCTACTCATATTCATCATAGACTCCATTATCCCAAATACTAAGGCACTGATATACCAAAAGGTGGTCATCAAAAACAACATTCCTTCACCTTCTTCCAAGTCTAGCCATGTTGGGGCACCTAGGGCATCAATTTCCTGACAAGCTAGCCCTCCAAAAAATTCGAGCTCTTAAGGTCTCTTATGATAATGTTTCCTAAAGGTCCCATCCAATTTTGAAGCCATTCCAACAGCAGATTTGGCAGAAAATCGAATCCGTAGCTCCAAGATCAAACTTTGCCTTAACATCCCCAACGCTAGTACCTCAAGGATCAAATCAACACCTTCCAGTGAAAATTATTTATTTAATCCTTCCCCTACCTTAGTTAGGGTAAGAACATCATTGGTTCCTATACTCATTCCTCCAATCCTAGATTGGGTCCACTTGGTCCCGTGTGCTACCATTCCTTTCAAAAGACAATTCTTTAAGAACCATTTAGGATACCAGTTACAAAAAGGATTTTAGGGATTGCGAAGTTCCTTCATATGTCATATCCCATAAACATAACTCTTGAATCCTCTTTTCCTTTCCCTAGAAGACTTTGTACTTTTCTTAGGAAGCAAGAAAACCTTATCCTTCTAACTCTTCTGAGAAAGGGATTGTTTGGGTCACTCCATAATATATCAAGTCTCTTCCCATCGGTGAAATTCTGTGAATAGAATGGAACCTTAGCTGAGGTGATAATGGGCTAAGTCTCCATTTTTTTCCCTTTGCCTAGCATTGTCCCTTGAGGGATTCCCCTGAGGTCCCCTACTAGTTTGAGCGGTAACATTTTGGCGTCATTGTCATGGAGGATGCAGGAATACCTCCCTATTGAATCTTTGAGGAATTGATTCATTGATGACATTTATAAAATATTCCTGTGGAAACTCCATCCATTTCCCAATCCCATAGTTCACTTGAAGGAAACAATATTCCTCCTTTAATTAGGGTTGTTGCAAAAATGGGAGAGCGAACTCCATCGTCTATTGGAACCACACTTTCCCTGAGTTTGAGAAGGTTAGTGATACATCTCCAAATATCCCATCTAGTTCAAGTAATGACTCTAAAGGGGATCAAACCAAGATGACCAAGAGTGAAAGACACTTGGTCAATGTCGTTTCCCATTTAAAGTTGAGTAATGATCCCAAACCATTACCTAAAAAATATAACTGATGGTTGCCCAAATTCAAAGCGAGTCTACTTGGTTTCTGAATGGTTTTATTAAAGAATTTTACTGTCATATGTCCCCTAGAATGATATTTGATGAAGATAGGATCACGATGCTTTTTTCGTTATCACTTGAGGGACAAGAAAGATATGGGTACCTTAGCCTCCCCTTGGATGCATAAAAGTTTCCGATGAATTTGAGGACCTATTCATCAAAAGGTGGTCATGCAATGCCCAAGGGGCCTTCAACATTGAAAATTTCTGCCAAATAACCAAGGGAAGGGAAGATGTGCGAGAGTTCATTCAAAAGTTTGATAGGGTAGTCAATGCCATACCTAGCCATTTGAAGCTATTTCAAGCCAACATCCTTGACAAATTCATAAAGGCAATGGGTGGTCACCTTACCTATGTGTTGAGGGATAAGAAACCATCCACTTTGGCTGAACATAAAGAAATGGCAATGAAATTTGAATAAAACATATGAATCTCAAAGTTTGATATCAATGAACACCCTATAGCTAAGGTTGAAATCAAGAAGGATAAGTCCAAATATCAGATTGAGGAAACTCTCCTTGCCATTCTCAAAAGGATGGAAAATTTCACTAAAGAATACAATGCACATGACAGGGTTATCATGAACAAAATCACTGCCTTAGCAAGGGCCCAAAAGTTGAGTTATATCCCTAAAGGAAATCATTTTATCAAAAAGGGAAGTGAAGAATATAGGTTGAGCTCATCTCAAATCCAAAGCACATTGGTTCCAACTAATGTCGTTGAGCCAAAATCTTCATCTCAGGGTGAGGAAAGTGAGGAGGATGAAAGTGAAGATGAACAAAATGATGAGCTAGGATTGCAGATGGTCTCCATTTTGGTTTTGGTCTCCCTATATGGGTTTCTAATCCTTCATAGGGCTACATTGTCACTTGTAGGGTGTGCATTGAGATCCATGGGCCTCCACATCAGCAGATATAATTCCATGGATCCCCACAACCATTCAAAGATTGCTCGTGGTTCACTTATTGGACAAAGAAGATGCACTTGATCCATCACACATAATGGGCCCCAGATCTATACCATGCACTTGGAATATGATCCAGTACTTTCATGATGATGTAGCATCACCTACACCATCACCCTAGCAATTGTAGGTGATCTACATGCATCTTTGATTTGTTTGGAGACCCGTGAGAACACTTGTGTGCTCCCCACATATCATTTCGAGCAACACATGTTATTACAAGGGGCAAACCCCTTCTCCACTTCTTTTGAGGGTCTTGTTCTTCATTGTGGAACCCATGGACCTCATTAGTCCTCTTACAGGTCCCTACAACATGCATATATTATTATTTGACCTCTTGAGAGGCTTACTTTTTCATTTATGAGCTAGTTTGGTGTGCTTGACCAAAAGTTGGATTATTAGAACATTATTTTATATTTCGGTCTTATGCAGGCCAAGGAGGCTAATTCAAACTCCTAATTTTTGTATAAATACAACTGATATGATCTCATTCACTCATCATAACTTTGGATTGGATCTTTTCTCTCTCTTTATATTTTCACACCTTTTCTAGAGGATGAATTGGAGCATTATGGATGAATTTTGATGTGTGGATATTGGTCTATCTTCTCATAGAGCTTCTCTCTTGTCAATTGTGAATGATATGATATATTATTTTAAATTTAAGTACATTCTTTTAATTTTATTATTTTTTTACTTTTTCATATACATTGGACTCGGATTTTTGTTGTTCTAGGGCTAATTCTTGCATACATTTACTGCTTGAAATTGTGGAATTTTGTCTCTATTATAGCATATCTCAATGTATAAGCCATGTAATATGAACTAAATATACTAGGGGTAATTATATCAAATGATTTTACCTTTATATGTCATTCCCTTTGAGCATTGAAGAATAAAAGATGCAATATTGCTTCTCCTTAACCTAGAAGGCTGTGAAGTGGTCTTAAGGCAGGGAACCAAGAAATCCTACTCATATTCATCATAGAATCCATTCTCCCAAAGACTAAGGCACTGGTATACCAACAGGTGGTCAACAAAAATCACATTGCTTCACCTTCTTCTCGGTCTAGCCTAGTTAGGGAACCTCGGTCATCAATTTCCTAACAAGCTAGCCCTCCAGTAAAATTGACCTCTTAGGGTCTCTTGTGTTGATGGTTCCTCAATGTATCCTCCAATTTTGAAGCCATTCTGATGGTAGATTTGGGAGAAAATCCAATCCCTAGCTCCACGATAAAACTTTGCCTTAGCATCCCCAAGGCTAGTACCTCAAAGGATCAAATCAACACCTTAAAGTGAAAATTATTTCTTTAATACTTTCCCTACCTCAAATATAGTAGGAACATCATTGGTTCCTATACTCATTCCCCCAATCCTAGACTAGGTCCACTTGGTCCTGTGTGGTCCCATTCCTTTGAAAATACAATTGTTTAAGAACCATTTGGGATACCAATTATAATAAGGATTTTAGGGATAGGGAAGTTCCTTCATAAGTCATATCCCATAAACCTAACCCTTGAATCCTCCTTTAATTTCCCTACAATAATTTGTACTTTTCTTAGGAAGCAAGCAACATTTATCCTTCTAACTCTTCTAGGAAAGGGATTGCTTTGATCACTCCATAATACACTGGATCTCTTCCCATTCATGAAATTATGTAAATAGAAGGGAGCCTTACCTGAGGTGACAGTGGGCTAAGTCTCCATTTGTTTCCCTTGGCCTAGTATTTTACCTTTAGGGATCCCCCTAAGGTACCTTGCTAGTTTGAGCGGTAACATTTTGGCATCCTTGTCAGGGAGGAAGCAAGAATACTTCCCTAGTGGATATTTGAGGAATTGATTCATTGACGACATTTATAAAATATTCCTCTGGCAACTCCATTCATTGCCTAATCCCCTATTTTACTTGAAGGAAAAACATTCCTCCTTTAACTAGGGTTGTTGCAAAAGGGGGGAGCGAACTCCATCATCAGCTAGAACCACCCTTTTCCCTGAGTTTGAGAAGGTCAGCGATACATCTCCAAATATGCCATCTAGTTCAAGTAATGAATCTAAAAGGGATCAACCCGGGATGACATAGAGTGAAATACACTTGGTTAGTGTCATTTCCCATTTGAAGTTGAGTAATGATCCTAGGCCATTACCTAAAATTATAACCGATGGTTGCCCAAATTGAAAAGGGATGCTACTTGGACTACGTATGGTTTTATTGAAAAAATTTACTGGAATATGTCCCCTAGAATTATATTTGATGAAGATAGGATCATGATGCTTTTTTTCCTTATCACTTGAGGGACAACCAAGATATTGGTACCTTAGCCTCCCCCCTGGATGCATAAAAGACTTCGATGAATTTGAGGACCTATTCATGAAAAGGTGGTCATGCAATGCCCAAGGGGCCTTCAACATTGAAAATTTCTACCAAATAACCAAGGGAACGTAAGATGTGCAAGAGTTCATTCAAAAGTTTGATAGGGTAGTCAAAGATATACATGACCATTTGAAGGCATCTCAAGTCAACATCCTTGACAAATTCATAGAGGCGGTGGGTGGTCACCTCACCTATGTGCTGAGGGATAAGAAACCATTCACATTGGCAGAACCTAAAGAAATGGAAATGGAATTTGAAGAAAAAATATGAATCTCAAAGTTTTATATTTATGACCACCCTATAGCTAAGTTTGAAATCAAGAAGGATAAGTCCAAAGATTAGCATGAGGAAAATCTCCTTGCCATTCTCAAAAGGATGGAAAAGTTCATTGAAGAATATAATGCATGTGATAGGGTTATCATGAACAAAATCATGGCCTTAGAAAGGGATCCAAAAGTTGAGTTATATCTCTAAAGGAAATCCTCTTATAAAAAAGAAAAGTGAAGAATATAGGTTGAGCTCATATCAAATCCCAAACGCACTAGCTCCAACTAATTTCGTTGAGCCAAACTCTTCATCTAAGGGAGAGAAAAGTGAGGGGTATGAAAGTGAAGATGAATAAAATGATGAGAAAGCTAATATTGTGGAATCTGACGTCTTCTAGATTTTACTGGCAGGGTCATACACACATACTCCCATTACTGAGGTCGCCTAGAAGGAGGAAAAGGAAGAATCAATTCGTAACACTAATAGCCAGGGAAGATTCAAAGCGGTTCAAAATTCCTGAAAGGAAAAGGTTAAAGACCCCTCACCTCCTGAGGAATCACCTAAGCAACCCCCTCCTAAGCAATTCATCCCCAAAATTCTTGCCAAGAAGGATCCCCCAACAAAATCCAATCCAAAAAATCATCTTCCTAGGAAAGAATACGTCAAGAAGAAGGATGAGGGGAAGAAACTAAATTCAACATCGACATAGGGGCTTCCGTAGGAAAGATTACTATACTTTTTCCATTAAAGGAGATTACTAAGCTTCCTAAGGAACAATAACAGCTTAAGAAGTTCGTGGGGATTCAAGAGGAAGAACTACTTGAAGAGTTGCAACGCATTCATATTCCTGACCGAAACCTTAGGCACAAACCTTTCTTTCTTACTTTGGCTATGAATGACCTCTTATCACATAATTGTATGTTAGACTCAAGTGCTTCCACTAATATCATGCCTTTGAATGTTATGAATAAATTGGGTCTTAGCATCACTCAACCATATAAAAGGGTGTGTGGTTTTAATTCAAAACTTGTGGAAGTGGAAGGTATCATCAAAGACATTAAGGTTTTTTGAGCTGAGAATTCTGATATATCCCTCCTCATACATGTTATTGTATTGATATTCCTGATGTTTGGGGGATGTTGTTATCTCAGAAAAGGGGAGCTACCATTGGGGGGAACATCTAGATGGACCTATCATATGAAACCATCCCGCAATCAAATGGAACACATTTTATCCTTTATAGGGAACCTACTTACTTACTGCATCTCATCAAGCCTGGACCATACTATGAGACATGTAAGATTGAGAAACCTTCCCATATCCTCCCTACCTAGGAAATTCATATCCTCAAGTGGCCAATCTATCAAACAAGAAAAAGGTGGAAGCCTAAGAAATAATATAAGGTTGGGGATTTAGTCTTGGTGGATAACGATCTCATACCTATTAAGATTCATGGACGGGTTGGAGATGACTATTACTACATTTCTAAACTTAACAACGAACTTTGGCATGCGCTAGTTAAATTAAGTCATATCAGCTCCTTCCTTGAGATGTGACATTGTATCATATGCATGGTAGAGTAGGATTCATTGCATGATGATTTTTGCATTAGAAATAACATCATATGGTATTTCTCATGGTAAATAGGTGCATATATACATATTTTATTTTCTGTTGATTTTATGGTCTAACATATAGCATGTACGATCATGAGACACCCTAAAAGCATGTTGCCCTATGTTTTTTCATCTATTACATGTGCAAGTGACATGTCTATGGTAACCAAGATATCGTTGGAGTTCTCGTGACCTCCCATTTAAGTAGCTTCACCGAATTATTTGAGAGATCAAGTCCTAGTTGGAGCTAGATGTTACCCACCATTTTGGGGGTAATATCTCCAAGAGAATCTTTTTCTCCAAAACGGTCCTTAGCTGGAAATCAACAGCCCCTTGCAACCACCAACTAGCTCATTGTGCCATTTCTCTGCCACCTAAGCTAGTTATATGGTTCCTCACCCATATGCCATTATCATATGATTGAAAGTGGACCTCCTAAACCTGAATGTAAGCCTTGTCATTTGGAAATTAAGTATTGTAGTTTTCTTCTCATGGACACTTCTAGGAATGGATTAATGAGGGGATTTGGTGGAAATAATGGGCTAGGTTTGTGATCTTGTCCCCTATACCCCTTTTAGGTATTAACCTTGGATTCTAGTCTTGTGGGATCACTTTTATTTATCATTTGGTTGTGGGGATGGTATTTCATGGGAAACCCTGATTTTGGTTGTGTGGTACCACACCCTTATGTGCTTGTATTACCCTCTTTCCATTCATTATCACCCCATTCATCATTTATCCCACCTCGGTCCTCATTCCTCCACTAGCTCCACCTAGGGTTAGCATGCCCCTTCCCCTTGCCCACACCTTGCCCAGATGTTGATGCAGGTAAAAAGAAAGATAAAATCATATATGGCCACATTCAACAAGAAAATGTACAAAAAAATGAAAAATATGGTCAGGAGAAACACATTTAGCACATCAGAAAAATCCAATACATGAGCTCTACCCCATCATCATGGCCATCACTCTGGTTCCTACACGTTTTATGAACCTCCTTCATCATATAGGAACCCATTATTGTCCCAACCCTTGGTGGGCAATGAACTGCCCCACCTTAAAAGGGGATATGCACTGATATAGCTTATACATTATGTTTTTACCCCTTGAGCACCAAGCAGTTAATCAAAGAAAATCATAAAAAGGAAAAATGCATATAAAGAAGGGTGGAAAAATCATGGTCGGGGCACCTCATGTACCATGATTTCTCCCTCCTATACATTATAAACCCAAGTGTGGGCTTCCCTCTTTGTAGCTAGCCTTATACCCCAGCATTTGTCCCATGTGTGCCCCTTCTCATCCCCTACTTCAGTTACCTATCTATCACATGCCACCACCTTTGAAGGATGTACCTTGACTATATTATTCCCTTTAGAAGTAGAAACCACCCAATAGGATTATTTGTTAGCCCCATTAGGAGTTTAGGAAACATTGGCACATCTCGAAGCCAATTATGGAAGGGTGGGTCCTTATGATGTCCCCACATGTGGTCCATGATTTGGTAACCTCATTTACTTCATTTTTCTAATGACTTGTTGTACTGGAAGGCTACGGGATGCATTGGATATCAAGCAAGATTGTAGATGGTCTCCATTTTGGGTTTTGTCTCCCTATATCGAGTCTTAATCCTTCAGAGGGCTACATTAGAACTTGTAGGGTCTACATTGAGATCCATGGTCCTTCACAATAGCAAGAAACACTCCATGGATCCCCACATTGATTCAGAGATTTCTCTTGTTCACTTATTGGACGAAGAAGATGCACCTGATCAGACATGCCCAGTTGGCCCCAGATCTACACCTTACACTTGGAAAATGATCCAGGACTTGTACGATTATGTGTCGTCACCTACACCAACACCCTAGCCCTTGCAGGCTATCTATAGGTATCTTCGATTTTTTAGATACCCATGTGGACACATGTGTGCCCCCCACATGTGATTTGGAGCACCACATCTTATTACAAGGGGCCAACCCCTTGTCCACTGCTTTTGAGGGTAATATTCTTCATTGTGGCACCTGTGGACCTCATAAGGCCTCGTATAGGTCCCTATGACATGCATAGATTATTATTTGACCTCTTGATAGGCTTACTTTTTATTTATGAGATAGTTTGGTGAGCTTGTCACCAAAAGTTAAATTATTAGAAAATTATTTTATTTTTGGGGTTTACGTAGGACAAGAAGGCTAATTCAAACTCCTAATTTGTGTATAAATACAAGTGATATGAGCTCATTTTCTCGTTATCACTTTCGATTGGATCTTTTCTCTCTCTTGATATTTTCACACTTTTTCTAGAGCATGAACTAGAGCTTTATGGATGAATTTTGATGTCTGGATATTGGTCTATATTCTCTTGGAGATTCTCTATTTTTAATTGTGAATGGTTAGAGATATTTATTTATAGATAAGGACATGATTTTAATGGTATTCTTGTTTTACTTTGTCATATACATCGAATTGGGATTTTCGTTGTTCAATGGCTAATTGTTGCATGTATTTACTGCTTAAAATTGTTAAATTTTGTCTCTATCATAGCATCTATCAATATATGGGCCATGTAATAGGAAGGAAATATCCTAGGGATAATTCTATCAAAGTATAAAAGATGAAAGACTACTTTTCCTTGACCTAGAAGGCTAGTGAAGTGGTCTTGAGGCCACCTTGACTAGGAACCAAGTAATCCTACACATATTCATCATAGAATCCATTCTCCCAAAGACTAAGGAACTAATATGCCAAAAGGTAGTCACCAAAAATCACATTTTGTCACCTTGTTCTAGGTCTAGCCAAGTTGGGGCACCTATGGCATCAATTTCCTGATAAGCTAGCCCTCCAAAAAGTTCAAACTCCTAGGGTCTCTTTTGTTGGTGTTTCCTCAAGGTATCCTCCAATTTTGAATCCATTCTAATGGTAGAGTTGGGAGAAAATTGAAGCCCTAGCTTCGTGATCAAACTTTGCCTTAGCATCAGGGAAAATTTTAAGGATGGAAATTTATCTTAAAGTTTTGAAATCTTGGCGAATCCCACTAGTCCATAATATGAAATCTATAAAATGTTTGGAGATATTTTTGTAAAAATACTCAAATTTATAATATTTTTATATAGTCTATATATAATTTTTTGGCAATTTTTAGGGTAAAATAATTTCATTCTATAAAATTGAGGCGAATCATTTTTACAAAAAAAATGGAAATTAGCGAATTTTTTTTTTGGAAAAAGTATAGAAAAATAGCCCATGGGGGAATATTAGCCCCTAAAATTTTTCTTGCTTAGCATCCCGAAGCCTAGTACCTTAAAGGACGAAATCAAAACCTTCAAGTGAAAATTATTTCTTTGATCCATTCCCCACCTTGTCTAGTGTAAAAACATCATTGGTTGCTATAGTCATTCCCCTTATCCTAGACTGTGTCCACTTGGTCCCGTCTGGTCCCATTCCTTTGAAAGGAAAATTCTTTAAGAATCATGGGGTATACCAATTACAATAAGGATTTAGGGATTGGTAAGTTCCTTCATATGTCATATCCCATAAACCTAACCCTTGAATCCTTCTTTCATTTCCCTAGAAGACTTTCTACTTTGCTTAGGAAGCAAGAAAGCCTTATCCTTCTAACTCTTCTAGGAAAGGGATTGTTTTGGTCACTCCACATCATTTCATTGACTTATCCTTCATCAATGACTCCATAATATATTGATTATCATCCCATCGTTGAAAATCCATAAATAGAAGGGAACCTTAGTTGAGGTGACAGTTGGCTAAATCTCCATTTGTTTCCCTTGGCCTAGCATTTTCCCTTTAGGGAGCCCCCTTAGGTCCCCTACTATTTCGAGTGGTAACAAGCTATATCAAAAAACCAAGGAAAAAGCACTGATATCGAAAATAGGTGTTCATTTGGAGTTGATCATCCACCATCTCTTCCTTTTCTATAGGCAGGGTTAGCCTTGACAAGAAATTTGCAATCACATTCTCTTCCCCAGTTTGTCAATAATAGTAAAATCAAATGGCTGCAATAATAACAGCCATCTAATTATCCTAGCATTAACGTCGGGTTTTTTCATTAAATACTTAATGGTTGCATGATCAGTGGGAACAAAAGTTTGATAACCATTGATATAATTCTGAAATTTGTTTAAATAATTTACAACAGATAATAGTTCCTTTTCAGTGACAATGATAATTTAACTCAACTTTAGAAAGGTTCTTACTAATGAAATAGATAACATATGGAAATTTGTGTTCCATTTGTTCTAAGGCTGCTTGTACAACTTTATCTGAGGCATCTGTGTGTATGTGGAAAGGTAATACCCAATTGGGACCTCTAGGGATGGGTGCAGTTGTCATCTCATCTTTTAATACTTCAAAGACTTCTTGACAATTGTTTGTCCAATAATAGTCTGAATCTTTAGCCAATACTCCAAAGAAGGGTGAAGCAAGTTCACTAAATTCTTTAATGAACCTTCTATAATACCCAGTTAATCCAATAAAACTCCTAACTTCCCTCTATGTTTTAGGGATAAGGACCCTTTTGATTATGGAAATTTTGTTTGGGTCAACCTATATCCCTTCCTTGGATATAGAATGGACAAGGACAATCCATGCATTCATAAAAAAAATCACATTTTGTAGGACTCCATGAAATATTAATTTTAATGCATTTCTTTAAGAATTTACACAGATTAGAAATATCTTCCTATAAGTCACACCCATAAGGAGTGAAATCATCCTTGTATATATCAATAGTGTCATGAACAAGTGAAACATAGATACTTAGAATTGCCCTCTGGAAAGTAGCAATGGCATTGCACAGACCAAGTGGATCGAAATTGTACGCAAAGGTACCCCAAGGAAATGTGAATATGGTTTTATCTTGGTCTTCAAGGCTGATCTATGTTTGTTTGTATCCACTAAATCCATACAGGAAGGAGAAGGATTTATTTCCTACAAGGCCATCTAAAATTGGTCAATGAAGGTAAAAGGAAAATGGTCCTTCTTTACAGCCTTGTTAAGTTCTCAGTAGTCAACATATATCCTCCACTTCCCATTTTTCTTGGGGACTAAAACAAGAGGGGACACCCACTCACTATTTTGAAATGGGATATATGAACCTTGCATCCAATAGATTTTGTACTTCCTCTTTCGACATGTACTTAAGAGCTAAGTTCATCCTTCTCTAGGGTTAGTGCATAGGCTTACATCCCTCTTTGATTTAGATATGATGAGTATAGGCTAAGGGATGTACACCTTTCATTTGCTTATAATTCCAAGAAAAATCATCCAAGTGTTGCCTCAGCACAGTGCATAAGTGTTCTTCATGCTCAACACAGAGAGAGGGGATGATCTTTAGAGTTATGGCTAGGCCAATCTCCACAAATTTGGCATGTTATAGGCTAGATTCAATAGAGCACAATTTAGTCCAAGGATTAATCTTAGATTATTTCATATGTTCATCAACTGGTATGGCAGTGGGGGTCCGATTCTGTAATATATGGTTAATAAGGTCATCCTCATCAAATTTCCATCCCCCTATAATAGTGTCTAGTGTCCAGACTGGGTAGGGGGTTGTCTGATAAAATTCTTCCTCTTCCTCTTCCTCTAACCATAGGGGTAAATCATTCTCAATAGAGGGTTGAGTTGGATGATACGACAAAAGTTGTTTTGATCAATGTTAATTCTTAATAGTCATGTTCCCATCCCTATAACTAATGTAGGCATCAACATTGGTTAGCCAAGGTCTTCCTAGGATGGGAGGGTAGCCATTAAACTTGGTTTTGGGATGGACCACCAGGAAATCAGTGGGGTACTCCCAGGATTCAATGGAGACCATGACATCCTCAATAACTCCCTAGGGAGCTATCATGGATCTATCTGCAAGTTGTAGCATTGTAGTGGTATTCCTCAAAGCCCCTTGGAGATTGAGATTCAGCACAATTTCCCTAGTCATCACATTGATTGTAACTCCAAGGTTAATCAAAGTATTAGGGGCCATAATTCCATCAATGTGCACATCCACTACTAGGCTACCAAGATCCAAGTACTTTTGGAATATCACCCTCCCTATCATCAGATCAAACCACTATCCAACAACATTGATAGTGGGGGTGTCTCTTCTTATTGTCCCAGGCCTTTTGAAAAATTACTCCTTAGCAAGCTTGTTGTAAATGGGAACATATTTGATGGCCTGGAGAATGGGTATCTTGACACACAATTTTGCCAATTCTCCCAGAAGGTCAACCTCTTCCAGGGTGTGCTGGTTAGAGTGGACCAACCTTGCATGTTAAGGAGGTACATTGGCTTTAGGCATAGTCTCTTCCTCCTCACATTCAATCTCTCCAAGTGGATAAGGTGGGTCATTATCTAGGAGCACCTCCTGAGACCAAATTTTGATCTCCTGAATTTACACAACATAAGGAGGATAGGATGTCTCCCCATTATCAACCTGTCGTGCCTGCTTATTTTATGGGTTCAGCTTGGGTTGAGCTGCCATTTGAGGTTTCTTAGGTGGAGTTTGGTGAGGAATCTGTTGTTGAGGTTGAGGTGGAGGATGTAAGGCAAGAGGTTGGGTTGCTTGAGGCCTCTAGCCTAGTGAGGGATTGCCCTATTGGGAATATTGGAGTGGATATGGGTGCAAAGGGGGTTTGATAGGTTGGGGAGTATATTAACGAGCATAAGGCCAACAAGGAGGTCTAAACCATGATGGATGAGCAGAATGGTACCAAGGTTGGATAGGTGCATTCTAATTTGGATTGTAGTGAGGATAATGTGTGCCTAGCATGCCTTGCTGATATGGCTAAGGACCTAGACGCCTCCTCTAGTTAATGAAGCAAAACTTCTCTAACATACCTTCTACCCCTCCTTGGTATACAACCTTTAGTCCTGGAAGAGAGGAAAAATTATCTATTTCATTATTATTTTCACAGACTAAGAAGAATTCTATGACATTCAGGGGGAATTCATTCTTAGGATGTCTCTTAGTACATCTAGGACAAAATATAGCTAGTGCCCATTTTTCTTCCTCTTGCCTCCTTTTGATTTGCATATTATTCATTTGCAGGGAAAAGGTATTTAAAATTACACTTTTAAAATATTCCAACATACTTCCTATCTCATGCTTGATGGTTGCTGTAGAGGGAGAGGAACGAACCAAGATTTGTCCAGATCTACCCTTTTTCCTAGTAGCCCTACAATGATTCCTAAATATAGTTTTAATGTCATCTAAAGGCGATTGGTATGTATCTCCTTTATAAAACATGTTGAGGTTTTCCATTACATCCTCATGTTGACGGTGTTGGACCCACCAACATCAGGGGATCTCCTCGGTATGAAGTCCCAACTAGACCTGACACCATTTGGTGTGGGCGTCCCATACGGTACAATGGCCCAGTTGCCATTATCTTAAATATTTGCCTCAACTCTTGTTTTTCAGCACAGGAGAGTGGTATGCTTTGTCTCGCAAGAAGTGAGGTTCACATGCCTAGTGATTATAAGTGTCTCTTGTGTCAATGGTTATTTCACCATAGAAGGAGAGGGTGGGAGTGAGTCCCAAGTCGGGTCGGAGAAGTCCCAACTCTACTAGGAACAAACAACACAATAGGACGTGCACAGATTTCAGTAGAATAGTCCACATAGATGTGGTAGTGACAACACATAAGGGAAGATAAAATATATAACACTCAGTGGAGTAGTCTGCACGAGTGCAATGGTTGTTACAACAAGTTTTATGTGAAAGGTATGTCTGATGTCTAGGGAGACAGCCACCACGGGCGAGATAATGTTAACAACATATACAACACATTTTCATTAACACATTATGCATGACAACAAGTGAAATAAGTTCAAGTGTTCAACACAGGTTAAAGCAACATGCATTACAAGTGTTCAAGATTAGTCTTACAACAGTTACAGCACATGTGGTAAAATGTGATGGCATGTTCATAGGCTTTTGTATTAAGCGAAAGTTCCAATACACATTGTTACACCATACATCACTAAACCTGTGCGCGTTGGAGCCACTACTTACTCCTCAAAGAAAATATTACAGAATTTCTTGGCTATGTGGGAGGAGCTTAGGTGAAAATTCCTTTGTGTGTAAAATTGAGGGGGTATTTATAGCCAAGGGTGAAACTAACCCTCCTGGCTATTCGAGTGCCCTCATGACTGTTTGACTTCCATGACTTTTCTACTTTACATGACTCTTTGTACAACAAGTGGGTCTCTTGGAATTCCACATTACATTACATTGATTGACAGCATGACCCAAAATAGAGATGTGGATGACATGACTCATGACATGTCTCGACATGACAGTGTTGGTACATTTGTGCTACTAGTGGAGTGCATGTCGAGCTATAATGTTGCTAGGTGGTGGATGTCTTAATGGTGTGTCACAGCTTCACCTCGACATGGCAAGGTGCATGGAGTCTTCGATGGTCATTGGTTTGATTGATGTTTCTTTGGAACGTTTCTCCTTGCTTGCATGTTGGAAGGCTTGACAGGCTCATCTGTTCACGAAAGTTGCATGTTCGTCTGTTCATCTATTTGTGAGAAAATCTTGCATGTTTGCTCGTTCATCCATCCACAAACACATCTTTGCATGATCATATGTTCATGATCACATCTCTTCACATGCATCATTTTTTCATTCGTTGGTGACGCTGTCTTTCTGCATGTGCTCCCTTCATTCATCTCATTCACCATCACGCCATGTTTGTTGGTGTACCTATACCTACAGTCGCTCATGATGAGATGACATCAAATCCAAAAACCTCCTAATCTACCATGACACATTATCATTTCGGATGTAGGTGACTAGGAGATGTAACAAGGTTATGAGGCGAGATGATGGCTCCAGGCACTACTGATGAAAACTACGCAAGAGTCACTGGGCGATAAAGATGGGCAATCCAAGTCGACGGTGACTGTCTGTGAGGTTTGGCTCAGCTAGAAAGAAAAAATATGCAAATTTTGGGGGGGATAGTCCGGGTTGCAGGAAGGCAAGGAAAATAGAATCTGCACATTTTCCACAATGAGCGGGCAGCAAGGGCTTGGCAACAAAATTTTCCCAATTTTCTGGAGGAACAGGCTAGCCTGCATGGAGGATCAGCAAGCAGAAATTACGTAGTTTTTTGGAGGAACTTGCTAGGAGCCTGGCAGCCAAAACTATTCATTTCCTGGAGGGAACTAAAAGCTAGCTTTTGGATCACTGGCAGCAAAAACTATGCAATTTCCAAGGGGAACTGGCAGTCAGCTGCCGAAAGCTTGGAAATATAAACTGCACAGCTCCTAGGGGAACTGTCAGTCTGCTGCTGGGAGTTGCTGGCAAGAGAAACTACACTGAGGCTGGGAGGTTGGCTTGCTGATCATCTCTACAAAACTTCTAAGATGAGTAGACTAATGAGTAGCAGAAGGCATACTCATGAAAACTACACAATTTTCTAGATGAGCAATCAGTCGACTGGCAAGATGACTGACTGGGAAAACTGCGCAATTTTCTAAGGGAGATAGGGATGCGCACTGGGTGTCTGTCTGGCATGTCTGTGCAATTTCCTCAATTAGTAAAATGAGTAAGGTCAGAAACCTCTATGCAATTTTTGAGTGGAGTTAGTCCTGAGGTGGCTACCAAGTCTGACTCTCCAAATGGCCAGCATGAATGTTGAGTGAATTGCTTGCAAACGATGCAGCTTGAAAATAATTTCTTGCTCCTTCTATATCGTTCTGGGTGACAGTTAATCGAGTTGATGGTGGGGTGATGGACCAGTTGTCAGAGGGAAGGCTGATTGTCAAAACTTCAGAAAAATGACTAAGTGTGTGAATGAGTGAAAGATGCAAATGTGATCTTACAAACACACACCAACATGACTTGATGACGAGATGACTCAAACCAACCCAACACACATGTTCAACATGACTGACCGATAGTGAAAGTGACAAGCATGACTCTCGTGATTGATCGTTGATCGACCGTGACAACGCTTGTCTAACACTAAATGTGACTCCATGTGTGAGTGCGACAGATGTTTTCATATCGAACATAACATGTACACACGAAGTGAAAACCTTGAGCATGACCAGAACATGATCGCAAGTAAGACATTAACATCAACATGCAAAATCTTGGGTGCAATGAACAAGCAAGGTGGGTGCGAAGGCTCCCATGAGCTCATGGAGTGAACTCGAGTATATGAAACCATCAAGTGAAACTCTCAAGGGAGGCTCTGTATTTGGGTGTAGGCCAAAATTTTGGAGGGTGGCTGTTGTCGCTACAACACTTGGCGACACACTCGTAGAACTCCAGCTTCTCTATTTTGGGTCATTTATAGCATAGAGCCTTGGTATTTTCAAGAGTATTGAGTCGTTGTGTGGGTTACTTCTACTTCCCCATTTATCCCATGGACATACATGGTTCACCTTTTCTTAACTCAGTTAAACACAATCAAAAGTTCAGCTTGATCGCAATGTTTCGAATTCGGGAAGGGTATTTTATCTCGCGATTTGAAGACTTTCAAAGTATAAGTTTTCATCTCTGGTGTTGCTTCGCTGCAAGCAAGCCTGGACAGTACCCTGATGGAGTCACACAAGAACACACACATTTCTCCACTGCTAGTGAGCCTATTCAATAACCTGGTGGAGTTGCATGCTTCACCTCTCTGTGTAGGAATCCTTTCTCTTCTTTCACCTTTGTATTGTTCAAGAAGGTTGTGCATAGGAACTTATTTATTTTTGGGGCAGAAGAGGGATCCCAACTTATTGAGAGAAGAAGAGTTTTTTCCTTTAGATAAGCATGTAAGACCTCTGACATAGGTTTTCTTATTTAGATTTCCCCTTCTCTGTTTCTACTAGTTGGATGAGCTTGAACACACAGAGCACAAGGCTGAGTAAAGGCATGGGGATTCCCAGTGTGGACACAGGTTCATGGTTGGACCAAAAATTCCCTTGCAGACAGTTCATATTTTCATCAAGATTTCATTGGCTAAAGGCTATAACCAAGTAGAGAGACGACAGACACAAGACTAGCCAAGTGTTGCAGTGTGACAAGTCTCTTCAAATTTCAGGCACATAATCTATTCAGAAGCCAGAACATAGTAGTTGGCAACACTTATTTCCGAAAAAAAATATTAATATACCAAGCAAATAAAACAAATGTACAAAAATAGTAAGCAGAGAAAACAAAGTGAAAACAAAGATAATAAGCAATGCAAAGCAACCAAGTCAGCAAGAAAACAAACATGCAAACCAGAAAGAAAAGATAAGCGTAAAAGCAAACACTACTCCTACTCCTATGTTAAACAGTTGGGGTTACATGAAATTAAATTTCCATTGAATCCACCGTAGGTGTACTTGACTTGTTGTCACAAAGATATGAGTGATTAAAACAGATAAAATATAGTGTGCAATAGAAAATGAAAAAACTTGAAAAACTTGCACAGGAGAGAGAAGGTCTCTCCTATGGGGGAAAGAATGTGTCACAACCACTCAATACACATGCTTACCTCTTCCATGACTACCATTTTTCAACAAACCTTGGAGGCCTGTTGCGAGTGTGTGTTGTTCTGCAACAAGTTTCTTAGCAAGTGCAAGGAAGGACTAAAGCTTGTTACCTACAACACAACTCGCCAAGTAAGATTTTTCTAGCCATTCAACAATTGGATCATAAAATTCATGATGGCTATTTTGAAAGATTCATGATCTTTGAGAGGATGAATTCCTGATTTGAGAGAGGGGATCATGATGGGAATCTGATACGGATAGATAGATTTGGTCATTTTCATCAGTCATGTCAAGACAATGAGGGCCTGCCATAACCATCAATGTAGGTTGAGGTGCCTTGCTTGATAGAAATCTAAGAATAAAGATGTTACATGGTGAAAATCATGGTGTGTGAAACAAATTTCATTGGATGTAATGTTGGGAAAATGATAAACTGCATGACAGCCACCCAAGGTAGAAGAAAAATCAGACCACTCAGTTGAGATGGCAGATTCCCAGTTTGACATGAACAAAGAAAAAATTTGAACAATCATGTGAATGCTTTGAATGAGGGAACCAAGTTCGTTGTCCGCTAGTCATGATAGAACACCCACCTGCACCTATTGAAAAAGCGTGCAAGCATCATGGTAATCAGAGAAATGTGGAAAGGATGCCAGCACTGTGAATGTGTGAAACTAGTTGTGGTGTGGTGAAATGAGGGTAACCTGATTCGCGCGATAAGTTGTGCACTTGTCATCACACAAGGAGATTGCTGGTGTGATGAGTGTGAATATTTGACGTGTGAAATTTGCAAAAAGACTAAGGAGCTGATTACGAGAGAGAACATCCGATAAGTATGATTCCAGATAAAAATAGTCTTTGAGATGATTAACTTTGTTGTCCCATGATTGAATGAGGGATGGACACTCCCAACCCGAATTAGATGTAAGAGAGGTGCATGAAGATGAACATGTTATAATGGACTCATAGATTCGATCATTAGAGAAAATATGAAATTTGAAATATCACACCCAAAATAGTAAACATTCTTTACATGGGGATCCATGTCTAGTGCAACCATGCAGATATACATATTTTTTGTGAGAAATGAGATCTGATTTGGTTTGGTGGGCTTACCAAAGTCGCGAGGTCCTGACATAACCATCCATGGACATTGAAGTGTCTCGACTCCCTAGAAGGTCCCGGAACTTTCCAAAATTGAAAAATTGCATTTTGAGATGTGAACCAAATCATGCATGGCTTGAGGATGGTTGTTTTTACTGATTTCAAAACTACTCTCAGGATCACAGCCATCTCTGTCACAGGCTTCATCAAAATTTTCAGCAAACTGACTTGACGAGGCATCTTCATGCAACACACAAGATGATGACAAGTGGGAAGAGTCCTGTGTGTTAAGACTATTTTCATCGTGGAAAACCTCATTTCCTTGTGTCAATTGAGGAGATAACTCATGGTATGAAGAAGCAAGAGAATGTGGAATATCTTTGACACACATTAATGGGTTGTGAATGATAGGACACATGGGCAAGTGAGGTGCAGAGGAAGCCTCAATATGGATGTTTTCTTTGACTGGTGCACATTCCAAATCTAAGTTAGAGTGTACATGAGATGACTGTAGATCATATGATGTGTTTGGGCATTCATCACAACGTACAGGGTGTGGGAGTGATAATAGCCCAAGACTAGAGGTTTATCGAAAGAATTTATTGTATATGATGTTTCACCAAGATCCGTTGATCGACAGTCGATCAAGAAAGGAGGCTTAATGTTTTGAGAGGAATTGATTATGTCTTGACCATCCTACTCCTCTATTTGAATGATGAAACTGTCTTGCACATGACTGCAACTTGAGCCAGCAGCTCGAGGATCAAGAGAGTGCGTGCAACTAGCTTGTGAATCAGATTGCTCAAGCAAGTCATAGTGCAAGGAGTCATGGCTTGTAGATGATGGAGGATGGCAGAGATGAAGATTTGACTCAAGACTTGGGTTATGAATGGTGATATCCTCTTATGGAATGGAGGGATGGTTTTTCGTTATACACTTTCTGAACCATTTTATAATTTCCTTCGTTGGGGCAGGAGATAGCCAAGCATATTTGTGGGGAACATGCTGCACAGATTTCTCAACTTTGCAATTGCTACGAGGGGGTAACCGTTGTGCATATTTCTTAGTTTTGCGATTTCTGTGAGGGGGCACCCTCTTCGAGACATGAGGTGTCTCGTGATCTACAAGATTTGAGGAAGAAGGAAAATCAGGAAGTTCACTGTTTCGGGAGACATGAACCAAGTGTTTTAGCTCTTAGATCATGAAGTCAAGGTCCAAAATTGCTCGGGAATTTCATGACATAGGTGAAGGAAGTGGGTAGCAAAGTCCTCAACTGATTCGCCAGGCTTCATTCTTAAACAAGAGATTCTTTCATAGACATCTTGGTGGTCACACTCATAGAAGTCTTGATGGAGCTCCTTGAGGAAAGTGAGAAGGGTATGGACAAAAGCAGGTGGCAGGGTATGACACCAATGATTAGAACGACCTTCAAGGGTGAGGAAGAAGAGTACGCAAACGAGATCGTCACTATCTATTTCATGAGATTCACAGAAATGAAGAAAATCAGAAATGTGCTCGATTACGAATGTTCTGTCCTCACCATCAAACTTTAACAAGGATAAGTGATTGAGAAGCTCATCGAGGATTGATAATTTATTAAGGGAGAAATGAGATAAACACCCTAGGAGCACGAATTGTGTATTGTTCATGGGTAAGAGATTCAACCTAGATGTATGGGCTCAGCTTGTCATCGGGCCCTCCTCCTAGCACCAAAATGTTGACTTTGCTAGACCTGCCAACATTCGAAGATGTCCTCGGTATGAATTTCCAACTAGACCTCACAAAGTTTGGTGTGGGAGTCCCATCCAGTACGATGGCTCAATTTCCATTATCTTAAAAATTTGCCTCAACTCTTGCTTGTCAGCACAGAAGAGTGGTTCTATTTGTCTTTTGTGAAGGGAGGTTTGTGTGCCTAGTGATTGTAAGTGTCTCTTGTGTCAATGGTTCTTTCACCATAGAGGGAGAGGGTGGAAGTGAGTCCCAAGTCCCTTGGGAGAAGTCCCAACTCTACTAGGAACACACAAAAAAACAAGATGTGCATAGCTTCCAGCGGAATAGTCCATACGTATGCGGTAGTCACAACACACAAGGGAAGATAGCACATATAACAATTAGTGGAGTAGTCTGCATCAGTGCAACAGTTGTTACAACAAGTTTTATGTGAAAGGCCAGTTTGATGTCTGGGGAGACAGCCACCATAGGCGAGACAACACTAACAACATATATGTTGGGTGTAGGAATTACACTTAGGCAAACTCCTCAACACTTCAATTGTCAACACGAGGTATTCGTAAACTTAGAGACGATGCACATGCAATTCTAGAGATGGTATGAATGTTTCTAATGTCAATCCCTACTTTCATTAAAGGAAAGATTACATAATCAAACTAAAAAGAGAAAAAGGAAAGTTGAACCATCAAAATAATATAAGACTGGAACAAGGAAGAATGCATTTTCAAAAGGGATTTAGAAATAAAAGGGGTAATCACTCTAGCTAACTATTGATTAACTACTAAATGTGTGTTTTTCTTTAGAAGAGACACTTAGCAGTCTCATCAAATGGGCCCTTCAAACCTGCTTATGTAGAGATTTCCTTCTTGCACTAATCTGTCCTACATTGTCGCAGTCTGCTTTCCCTAGTGCAGGAACAAATATTTATGTAGAGGGTATAAATAGTGTCTTTACTAAAAGTGTTTTACTTCGTGCAAGGCTTGAACTTTTTTAGGTTCAAAGCACTCAGATCCTATGGCAAGAAACTAGTTCTTGCACCAGATTAGAGCTTCTTACACTTAGCATTTAATTCTTAAAATAAGTGCTTAGCTACTGAAAGTGTTATTATATTGTGAAATCAAATTGTACACATAAAAATGAATGCTTCTAATTTTGATAGAGTGCAGAAATAAAGGAACAATCCATATAATTTATCTTGTCATAAAGTGTTTAATGAAAGAAAGAAAATTGTGGGAAGTAAGCTAGAAAGGCTTGTTTCATCACACGAACATGCACTGGTGCAGGTTCATTTCTCCTGCTTGGACCAGGCAGGAAAACCAATCAAACAAAACTGCAGAAAAGGAATAACACACAAACGTGCATTGGTGTAGGTTTATTTCTCATGCTTGGACAAGGCAGAAAACGAATCTAAAGTCAACTGCAAAAAAGGAATAGCACACCAACGTGCATTGGTGCAGGTTTATTTTTCCTACTTGGACCAGGTGGGAAAACCAATCCGAAATCAGATGGAGGAAAAAGGAATGGCACACCAACGTGGACTGGTTCAGGTTTATTTCTCCTACTTGGACTAGGCAGGAAAACCAATCCAAAATAAAATGCAGGAAAAAGGAAATTTAACTACCTCACACAGCGGATCCACTTTCACTCAAGCAGGAATACATGTGCTTGAAATTAAATCACACTTGACAATATAAACATAAATTACAAGAAACACAAAATAGGGTAAATAAGCTGGGTTCGTTGGGCCCTAGCCAACCAGTGCATTTCCCTTTCAAATAGAAACATTGCTTAGTACTTTATCAATTCACCGGCTTTCAAACATAGAAACATGATTTATAAAACATGAGGCGGAGCTCCCTTTCTATTGATTCACTGAGGAAAATATATGCGTGAATACATGGTCCAGACTAGATTCGGGCGATAACAAAAAATAACCTATTACCACCTCTATGGCTGTGTCTTTGTTCTATACAAACTTCTATAAAAAACTATCTCATCCTATTTACATTCTTCATTATATAGATATTTGGCCGAAGGCCAAAAAGATTGTTTAACCAATTACATAACCGATATGCAGAATTTAGCTTCTCAGCCTTCAAAATTAGGCAGTTCAACAAAACTGGCCATAGCCAATCTCCAGTTGTTTGTTCTTCATAAATTCGATCTTGGCTACCTTTGGATTGTTTGCTATCATGGCTGGAGCTCGGCTTCTTTTAGATCTATCTTGTTGTCATGGTTGAAGCTGCTCAAAACTAGGCGGTGATCAAGGAGGTTCGGATTTGCTGCAAGGATTTGCTGTGCTGGCACCAGTGCAAGATCCGATCCTGCACTAGTATCAGTGGTTACAGTAAGCACTTGACTACCAAATAAACATTGGAGATATCGATAAGTTACAAAGAGTGATTATAAGCAAGAAATCATGTAAATAAATAATTAATTAATGTTAAGTTAAGTTAAATATATGAAATATAATGTTCATACAAAATATGTCATCATTCTTGGACTAGTGCAAGATGAGGGTATATAAGAGAGGTAAAACAACAATAAATGGTTATGATTTATCGAGGGGAAAATGGAAAAACGAGAGAAAATTAAGGATCTAACATCCTCCCATCCCTAAACTATTGTGTGTCCTCACACAACTCTTTAACTCTGCAAAAAACTTCAAAACTTTGAGCATTCCAACTCAATCCTACTCTGGCATACTGTCATCAGCTTGCAATGTTTCATACTTCTTCTTTCTGATGTTCTTTAATTTATTTGTCACATTTTTAAGTCGCCTGAAACATTGCACAGCTCGGTACTTCCAGACTTCAACTTCCCTTTTCTTTTTCTAGATCTCCGCCGTCAATTCTCCTCTACACTGTTCTTTGTCCTCCTGTGCTTTGGCTACAAGCTGCTCTAAGTTCTGCACTTGAAGCTATACTTCAACTACCCAAGCAATAGGAGTTACCAAATATTTTTCCTTTTCTATTTTGGCATGGGCTGTGCCTTCCTCAAGGACCTCAATATCCGCTATGGTTACATCAAGAAACTCTTCTTCCTCTGGTCCCTCTTCTTATGGTTCTTCTTCCTCTGGTTCTTCTTCTTCTAGTTCTTCCTCCTCTGGTTCTTCTTCTCCTACCTCTCCTTCTTCTGCTTCTTCAATTGCGGGTTCTTCTCCTCCTACTTCTTCTTCTTTTGCTTCTTCTTCTATGGGTTTTGCCTCTTATTTTTCATATTCTACCTCTTCTTCTTCGGATTCTGCCTCTTCTTCTTTGGATTCTTCTCCTCCTGCTTCTTCTTCTTTTGATTCTTCATCGTCTGGTTCTTCTCCTCCTGTCTCTTCTTCTTCTACTTCTTCGTTTTTTGCTGCTTTTTCCAGTTCTTCTTCTCGCACTGGTGCTTCTTCTTGTACTAGTGCAGGAGAGGATTCCACACCCTGTGGAGACTATGGTTCTTTGCCTGCATCAGATAATTTATTCTTTTTTTGGGGATTTTTGATGAAATCAGCCAATAGAGCATCTTCTTTGACCTCTGCAAATTTCTTTATGTCCGCAAGGACTGACGGGTTGTCATTTTTGGGGGTCTGTGTCTGTACTGGTGGCGTAGAAGGGGTCTCTTCAACTGGTGCACTAGCTGTATTCTTATTTGAAGATGGGGCCTTTTTTGCTTTTTCAGATCGTTTCCATTTTTCACTGGTGCAAGAAGGACTCCCCTTCTCATTTTTACTCAGGCCCTTGCTTCTGCTAGCAGGGTCCTCTGTCTCCTTTCCAGTGGTTGTCTCTTTGTGCAGCTATTTTAACATCGTCATACCTTTAATTTCTAGCTATTTCAGGACCAAATTTTTTATCAGGTTGTGGTACTATAGCCTCGTGTCGGCCTAGTCTGCCCATCTTTCCTACACACTTTTAGCCATTTTCTCCAAGCTCTTAAGAAAAGAATAGGGGAAATTCATCCTCCACTAAATGTGCTAGCCGGCTTCAAAATGTTGCAACATCCTAAAATGGTATACCAAAGTGCGGGTGTATCTTCCCTCATAGGTTACAAACTTTTGTAGGATGAAAAGGAGGCCTTTCCACTGTCCTAGCAGGGAACTGCACGGAACTGCCACCTTCCAGTCTACCTCTATCTTCTTATCAATGACAAAATGTTGCCATTGCTTCCTTTCTAGCTTCTGATTTTTAAACCACTATTCACCAGTGTTCTCCAAGCCTGTCATTGCTGCTATAGATTCTTCTCTGACTTTAAATTTGAGAGGCCCAATTTTCAATTGGCTGTTTCTTAAACTCCTGGCAAACTGTAAAGCCACATCTTTATTATGCCGTCAACTTGTACAGGAACTAAAGAAAATCCAAGTCTCGGAATAGTGCAAGACTATTGCGATACTCAACAGTCTGCTCTACTTTACTGAGAGACAAGGGTCCGTTCCAAACAGGCGTCATTGCTACTTAACGACTATGAATAGTTAAGGATTTTACATGCAACACTGGGGAAATTGGTTCTTATAAATAGAGATCCAACTGTCCACCATCCCTTCCATCTTATCACCAATTCATTCACAGTAACTGCACGACATCTTTGACGTCAGGCCAAATTAGTACTCACAGCAACGTTTTAACGTCTAGGTGAGGTAATCATTATGAGTGAAGGACATCTAGGATTATGATGGAAAGGGGGCAATTATGTCCAAGCAATAGCTAAACACTTTCGCATTCCTTTATAATTCAAAAAAGAACTTAGCATTTATTAAAAAATGATCATGATTTCTAAATTAAAAACACCTTGTACTTTAAATAATTTTTTCCTAGTTAGTATGATAGCATAAGTACCTTTCGACTAAGTGAAAGGACTTCATATAAATTTTCATGATGAACACTCTCCTATGATGTATGCTATGAAATAAATTGTATTATGTTTCTAATAGAGTGCATGATTGCACTGATCTGCTTGCACCGCTTAAATTATACTATTTTACTGGTACCATTCTACTTTCCTTATCACAAAGGATGACACGCTTGCACTAGTGCAAGCATAATATTTAAAAATAGATAATTTAAAAAAAATATAGGTTGGACTTCCACATGACTTCCTCAACTTATACTGAAAATTTACTTCGCCCTTTCTTGATGCTTTAGAGCATATCCTTTTTCTCTTTGTCCGCGAGATCCTATAATAAATTCATGAGGGAATAAAGAAGTGGGAAAAGGGAAATTTTAGAATGGTAAGGAATTTTGTTACAAGGATTCCAGGCATAGTACCAAAAGAAGGAATAAACAGAAGTGGGATAGGGAAAAAATTTCAAGGGTAAGTGGGATTTCTTCGAAGCAGACAAGGTAAATTTAGAAGAATGTGGGAAGCTTAATCATTCTAGGATTGAAGAAGAAAGATGAGGGAATATTACGAAAGTAGAATATGTAGAAAGGCAGAAAATTTTCTGGAAGCTCTGCCTGCACTGGTGCAAGAAAAAATAACTGCAGCAAAAATTAAGTGTTACTTGAGTAAAAATATCCATGCAAATTACCTCAACTGTATAAAGGTTGGTTCTGCTGAACCTGTTTTTTCTTGGTGGTCGCTAGCTTATCTAAAGATCAAGCAACATTTTCCTTTTATTAGAAATTTTTGATCTTCCTACCAGCAAGCTAGTTTTCAGGTTGATCCTTCTACAATCATGTCAGCGAACTAATTTTCATAATTAGAGGAAAATATTTTTTCTTTACTTTTTTATTATATCTTTTATATATATATATATATATATATATATATATATATATATATATATATATATATTTATTTATTTATTTATTTTTAGGAAGAAAGAGAATTCATGTTTTCAAAAGGTTGGTATTAACATTCACCACTACCGTCCCAAATTGTTGTTGGACTTGTTGTGTAAAATCTTTCCTAGTAGGTGGCTGAAAATACTTCTTTAATCTGTGTCCATTTACCAAGAATACTGAATCTTTTCCATCAATATTTTTGACTTCTACTACTCCATTCTCAAATACTCGGATCACTTCATAAGGTCACATCCAATGTGTAGGGAATTTCCCTTTAAAGATTTTAAATCTAGAATCATAAAGGAGCACCCAATCACCTGGTTGGAATTGTCCTTTCTGAATAGACTTGTCATGCCACCTTTTATGTTTTTGTTGAATTAGTATGTTCTACTGAACATCATCCCTATGAAATACATCTAACTCATTTAATTGGAGAAGATGTTGTTGTTGTGCCTTAGAGAGATCTAGTCCTAACTGAACTGTAGTTCTAACAGTTTTGATCTGGAATTCAATTGATAACAGAACTTGTTTACCATATACCAACTCATATGGTGTATGTCCCATGCTATTTCTCCAAATGGTTTTGTATGCCCACAAAGCCTCTAGTAATCTTTCAGCCCAGTCCTTTCGATGCATATTTATTGTCTTTGTCAGAATGGACTCAATCACCTTGTTCATGGATTCCACCTAGGCATTTGCTTGCGGGTGATCCGGCGTTGATTTCCTATGCCAGATCTTATATTTCTCCATCACACCCTGTACCAGATTAGAAATAAATTGTGGACCATTGTCAGAAACAATTTCTCTAGCCACACCAAATCTAGTAAAGATTTCAATAAAAAGAAAAACAACAACAACTTTTTTTGTAGCAAAAGAAATAGCTTTAGCTTCTACCCATTTTGTAACAAAATCTGTACAAACCAAGATATGCTTTTTACTTAATGATGTTGGATTTATTAGCCCTATAAAATCAATAGCCCATATTTCAAATGGCTCAATCATAACTTGGGGGAATAAATGCATTTCATTGGTTTGAATAGGCTGGCCCATTCGCTGACAGCTATCACAACACCTGATATACTATTTGGCATCCTTAAACAAGGAAGGCCAAAAGTAACCAGCACGCAATACTTTATATGCAATCTGCTTATCAGCAAAGTGGCCTCCACAAGGTTCATCATGAGTAGATTTCAATATGTCAAACACTTCCTCCTCTCTTACACACCTAGGGATAATTAGATTTGGACCAGTGTAAAATAGATCTCATTGAATCCAGGAATATGTAGCACTTTTTTGAACAATACTCCACTTTTCATGAGCGGACAAGTGGGGTGGTGTTTTCCTAGTAACCAAGTAAGTAGCAATGTTAGCAAACCACGGAGAATCTATTGACATAGCAAAAATATGTTCATCTGGAAAATCCTCATTAACAAGAGTTGCTTCACCAGGATTATGTAATCTAGAAAGAAAATCTGCTACAACATTATATTTTGCTGGTCAATCAACAATAGTAATATTAAATTCCTGCAACAATAGTAACCACCTAGTCACTCTACCACTAGTTAATGGCTTGTCCATCAAATATTTGATCGCGGAATGGTCAGTATGTACAAATACTTCATATCCCGTAATATAGTGTCTGAAACTTATTAATTGCAAAAATTACAGCTAAAAACGTTTTCTCTGTAACTGTATAATTTAATTCAGCGGAAGACAAATTCTTACTAATTTAATAAATAGCATAGGATTGTTTATTTTCCTCTTGTCCTAAAGTTGTGCCAATAGCCAAATTTGAAGCATTAGAGGAAATGTGAAAAGGCAGAGACCAGTTAGGACCTCTTAAAACTAGTGCATGTACTAACTTTTCCTTCAATGTTTCAAAAGACTACTAGCAAGCTATGGTCCAAGAAAATTCACTATCCTTAGCTAGAAGTTGGAAAAGAGAGGCATCTATCTTAGAAAAATTTTCAAATCTCCTATAATAACCAGCATGTCCTAAAAAACCTCTTACTTCCCTTTGAGTTTTGGGTGCAGGAAGATGCAGAATGATTTCGATCTTTGTTGGATCAACCTGGATACCTTTACTAGAAGTCAAATGGCCAATTATCACTCCCGCTTTGCACATTAATCTACATTTCTTGTCACTCAAGGCGAGATGGGCTTCCTAACAATGAAGAAGTACTTTTTCCAAATTTTCGAGAGCTTCCTGAAAAGAATCACCAAACATAGAAAAGTCATGCATATAAATTTCTACAAGTTCTAGATCAGCAAAAATGGCCAGGACTACCCTTTGAAAGGTAGTCGGGGCATTACATAAACCAAAGGGGAGAACTCTATAAGCAAATGTATCCCATGGACATGTAAAATTAGTTTTATCCTGATCTTCGGGTGCAATCTATGTCTGGTTATAACCACTGAGACCATCCAAAAAGGAAAAATATTTCTTTCCATCAAGGGTATCAAGCACCTCGCCAATGAAAGGGAGAGGGAAGTAATCTTTGAGAGTGCCTTTTTTTAATTCTCAATAATCAATACAAATACACCATCTTCCATCTCGCTTAGGTACTAGCACTAATGGAGAGACCCACTGACTATTGGAAATAGGATAGATAAAACCAGCATCCAAGAGTTTCTGTACTTGTTCCTTCACAATATCTCTTAGATTTGGATTCATTTGCCTTTGGGGTTATTGGACAGGTCGAGCTCCTTCCTGAATATAGATATTATGTGTACAAGTTTCAGGGGGAATACCCTTCATATCTTCATAACCCCATGCAAAGGCACTAAGATCGTTTTGAAACAAATTCACAAGTTTCTCTCGCTGAGATGAGTCCAAACCTGAACTAATATACAAGGATTTACTGGGGCTAATCTGAACAAGAGTAGTATCAGGCTTAGGAGTACTCAAGGGAGTGGTCAAATGCAGTGGCATAGAAGAATGAGAATCATGGTTATCTTGAAAATCTAGGCGGAAAATCTAGCTCAATAGCTCAAAATTAGGCATAGTGTCTAGATTATTCAAGAAATCTTGAATCTCATCTTCTTGTGAAGATCCAGTATACTGATGGGTAAAGGAAATGGGTTGAGTCTCTTCATCATTGCTATGATCCAACCATAAAGTATCTTGAAGGTCTTGAACGGATTTGGTAGGCAGGTATAAGGTAACTTTCTTTCGAGAATCTCCATGCGAAATATACATATCACCAGAGCGACATCCAATATATGCATCGGCTATAACAAGCCATGGCTAACCCAAGATCAATGGATGTCCTCCTACTGGGTTCTTTGGCTAAAGCACAATGAAATCAACAAGATATTCCCAAGAATCTAATGAGATAATCACATCGTCTAATACTCCTAGCTTAATTTTAGATCTATCTACTAATTCAAGCACAGTGGGAGTAGGGCGAAGATGAGATAACTGAAGTTGATCCATGGTTTGCTTAGTCATGACATTAATGGATTCCCCTAGGTCTATAAGAACATTAGATACAAGGACATTACCAATCTGAACTGAGACAACAGGGTTTCTGAGATCAGTATATTTTTCCATAGACACACATCCCATCATCAACTTTGCTGCCCTACCAACAAATTGAATGGTTTGGGGTTCCAATCTATTCCTCCCGGGTTTCTTGAGACAGAGTTCCTTAATAATCTTGGTACAAATAGGGATGTCTTTGATGGCTTAGAGCAGAGGTATCTTAATGAAAAGATTCCTAAGCTTTGATGCCAAGATAGTCTCAAAAATAGGCTCACTTCTTTCCATTACTAGCCTCTCTGGGAAGGGAGGCTAGTTGGAAGAACATGGCAAGGATTCAGAGGGTAAGTGCTACTTAGTGACAGCTTTTGGAGAATGATTGAGTTTCCACTTCTTCTTTCTCTTCAACAATCACTCTAGGTTGCTTCTGATTTTCTGATGTTACAGTCCTTCCTGATCTTAATTGAATATCATGAACCCCAACTGGAATAGACTGGTACTCGAATAAAGGTGGGTTTTTTACATAGATCATTTGCATTGCTTTATTATTGTTAAGATTGGGCATAGGTTGAGCAGGGAAATGAGGAGGTCAAAAAGGTGGAGGTAAATGTAATGATGGAGTAGACTAACTTGTAGGTTGAGGTATTTAATAAGGTGTATGTGTAGATGGATATGATTGCATGGGTGGTTGGTAGGAATATGGAGAATGAGTTGGACCTCTCCAACCTTGTTTCCATGGTTGAGAAGGTTGTCCATGCTGATATTGATTCCCATACTGACACTGTTGATTAGTGCTAGGATAAAAATATGCATGTGAATTATAACCAAAATAGTGTGGAGAAAATTCAGGAGCCATACCTGCACCTACCTAAGGCCAATTTCTTTTTGCTCCCATAGCATACAAGTATTCAGTTTCAGGTTGTCCCCTTGTAAATACAGCTTGAGGTCCTAGTATAGAGGGACATTTTTCTGTGACATGGGCTTCTGCACAAATAGCACACTTATTAGTTTCTTTCAAATTAAGAGGACATTCTTTAGGAGGATGCTTGTCTCTACATCTAGGATAGAAAAGACTTAATTACTCTTGTTCCTTCATGAGTTTTTGCTAAAATTTTAAAGAGTCCAAGTGTTTGGTAACAATATTCATTATATCAATTTTCATGTTTTCCATTTTATTTTCTAGTCCAATAATCATAGCATCAATAGATTTGGTTTTTCTATTTCTATTTCGAGTTCCTCTATTAGATCTATACTGATCTCTTGAAAATTTTCTCCATAATTCACAAATTTGTTCAAAATTTTGTGGAGAAATATCACCTTGTCCTAACAGATTTAAATTATTTCTAGCATTATTAGTAAGTCCTCTTAAGAACAAGGTTATAATAGTACTGGAATCAAGCTTATGTTTCAACCTTTGTAAAATATATAGAAATCTTTCTAGGTAATCTTCAAGAGTTTCATCATCATCCTGTATGATTGTAAAAACCTCATCCTGCATGTCCTGAGTTTTGCAATATTCTTGATATTTAGGCAAAAACACTCTCTTCATCTGATCCCAAGAGGATATAGTGTTTCCTCCTAACCCCATAAACCATTGTAAAACTAGGTCCTTGAGAGTAACAGGAAATAATCTTAGCTTCTGAGCATCAGTTAAATAATCATAACTTCTACACAGAATATCAAACTCGAATAAAAAAGAGTCAGGATCTTCATGAACTTTACCATGGAAATGAGGGAGAGCTGATGGTGGAATATTTTTCATTTGTGCCATAGTATCAGGGTCGACAATTGGAAAAACAAAGTGGATTGTTCCCTACTTACTTGGTTTTCACTAGTCCCTTCCACATGATCTTCATGTTCTGCCATTGTTTCCCTTTTGCTCCCAACAAACTGAACCACACCTGAGTTGTTTTCACCAGAATCCAGGCAAACTATTCCTGCATGATGGGATTGAATTGGATTGGGATTCCTGCTCACAGAAGGAGACCGAATATGAGAATTGTTTTCAGAATTCTTTCGGCCCTTAGTGGGCTTTGAACCCCTACCTTTTCTAGGCATTCATTTCAAGAAAGAAAGAAAAATAACAAACAACTTCTAATAAAAAATTCAGTCAGAAATCAATCAACACCAGTAAAATTCCTTCAAAGAAGCTTTTCCAAAAAATACTGCAAAAATAAAGGAAAAATTACCTCTATTATATAATTAGAAAATTCTTACCAAATCAAATCGCCTCCCCGACAGTGATGCCAAAATGTTGGGTGTAGGAATTACACTTAAGAAAACTCCTCAACACTTAAATTGTCAACCCAGGGGATTCGTAAACTTAGAGATGAAGCACAAACAATGCCAGAGGTGGTATGAATGTTTCTAATGTCAATCCCTACTTTCTTTAAAGGAAAGATTGCAGAATCAAACTAAAAAGAGAAAAAGGCAACTTGAACCATCAAAATAATCAAAGACTGGAATAAGGAAGAATGCATTTGCAAAAGGGATTTAGAAATAAAATGGGTAATCACTTGAGCTAACTATTGATTAACTACTGAGTGTGTGTGTGTTTTTTTAGCAAAGGCACTTAGCAGTCTCATTAGATGGGCCCTTCAAACCTGCTTATGTAGAGATTTCCTTCTTGCACTAATCTGTGCTGCACTATCGCATTCTGCTTGCACTAGTGCAGGAATAGAGATTTATGCAGAGGGTATAAATGGTGTCTTTACTAAAAGTGTTTTACTTCATGCAAGGGCTTGAACTTTTTCAGGTTCAGAGCACTGAGATTTCGTGGCAAGAAACTAGTTCTTGCACCAGATCATAGCTTCTTACACTTAGCATTTAATTCTTAAAATAAGTGCTTAGTTACTGCAAGTGTTATTATAATGTGAAATCAAATTGCACACATAAGAATGAATGTTTCCAATTTTGAGAGAGTGCAGAAATAAAGAAACAATCCATATAATTTATCCTATCATAAAGTGTTTAATGAAAGCATAAAATTATGGGAAGTAAGCTAGAAAGGATTGTTGCATCACACCAATGTGCATTGGTGCAGGTTCATTTCTCCTGCTTGGACCAAGCAGGAAAACCAATAAAAAAAACTATAGAAAAGGAATAGCACACCAACGTGCACTGGTGCAAGTTTATTTCTCCTGCTTGGACTAGGGGGAAAACCAATCCAAAATCAACTGCAGAAAAGGAATAGCAAACCAATGTGCGCTAGTGCAGGTTTATTTCCCCTGCTTGGACGAGTCAGGAAAACCAATTCGAAATCAGATGTAGGAGAAAGGAATAGCACACCAATGTGCACTGATGCAGGTTTATCTCTCTTGCTTGGACCAGGCGGGAAAATCAATCCGAAATTAGATGTAGGAAAAAGGAAATTTAACTACTTCACACAGCGGATCCGCTTTCACTCAAACATTAATACATGTGCTTGAAATTAAATCACACTTGAAAATATAAACATAAATGAAAAGAAACGGGAAATAGGGTAAATGAGTTGGGTTGGCTGGGCCCTAGCCAACCAGAGCATTTCCCTTTCAAATAGAAACGTTGCTCAGTACTTTATCAATTCATCAGCTTTCAAACACAGAAATATGATTTATAAAACATGAGGCAAAGCCCCCTTTCTATTACATCATTGAGGCAAATACATGTGTGAATACATAGTCTAGCCCAGATTTGGGCACTAACAACACAATAACTTGTTACTACCTCTCTGTTTGTGTCTCTATTCTATACAAACTTCTATAAAACAATATCTCGTCCTATTTACATTCTTCATTATATAGACCTTTGGCCGAAGGCTAAAAATATCGTTTAACCAATTACATAATCGATATGCAAAATTTAGCTTCTTGGCCTTCAAAATTAGGAAGTTCAACAAAACTGACCGTAACCAATCTCTAGTTGTTCGTTCTTCATAAATTTGATCTTGGTTGTCTTTGGATTGTTTGCTGTTGTGGCTGGAGCTCGGTTGCCTCCAAATCTATCTTGCTGGTGTGGCTGATGTTGCTCAAAACAAGGCAATGATCAAGGAGGTTCAGATCTACTGCAAGGATTTGTTGTGCTAGCACTGGTGCAAGATCCAATCTTACACTAGGATCAGTGGTTATCGTAAGAACTTGACTACCAAAAAAACATTGGAGATATCGATAAGTTACAAAGAGTGATTATAAGCAAGAAATCATGTAAATAAATAATTAATTAATGTTAAGTTAGGTTAAAAATATGGAATATAAAGTTCATACAAAATATGTCATCATTCTTGGACTAATGCAAGATATGGGTGCATAAGAGAGGTAAGACAACAGTAAATGGTTATGATTTAGGAAGGGGAAATTCCAAAAAGAGAGCAAATTAGGGGGCTAACAATATACAACACATTTTCATTAACATATTATGCATTACAACAAGTGAAATAAGTTTAAGTGTTCAACACAGGTTAAAGCAACAAGCATTACAAGTGTTCAAGATTAGTCTTACAATAGTTACAATACATGTGTGAAAATGTGTTGGCCTGTTGGCAAGATTCTGAACTAAGAGAAAGTTGCAAGACATGTCATTTCACCATACATCACTAACCTTGTGTGCAGGGCATTGGAGCCACTACTTACTCCTCAAAGTAAAGATTACAGACTCTCTTGACTATGTGGGAGGATCTATGGTGAAAAGTTCTTTGCATGTACAAATGAAGGGGTATTTATAGCTAAGGGTGAAACTGACCCTCGTGGCTATTCAACTACCCTCATGACTGTTTGACTTCCATTAATTTTCGACTTTACATGAATCTTTGTACAACACGTGGGTCTCTTGGACTTCCATGGTACATTACATTGATTGACAACATAGCCCATAGAAGTGATGTGGACGCCGTGACTCACGACTCAACATGACATTGTTGGTACATTTTTGCTACTACTAGAGTGCATGTCGAGATGCAGTGTTGTTGGGTGGCGGATGTCTTCATGGTGTGTCACAACTTCACCTCCACATGGCAAGGTGCACAAACTCTTTGATGGTCACTGGTTCGTTTGATGTTGCTTTGGCACATTGCCCCTTGCTTGTATGTTGGAAAGCTTGATAGGATCATCTGTTCGTGAAAGGTGCATGTTCATCTATTCGTCTATCCATTTGTGAGCACATCTTGCATGTTTGCTCATTTGTCCATCCGCAAACACATTTTTGCATGATCATCTGTTCGCGAGCACTTCTCTTCGCAAGCACTATTTGTTAACCCATTGGTGAACCTGTCCTTCTACATGTGCTTCCTTCATTCATCCCATTCATCATTGTGCCATGTTTTTTGGTGTGCATGTACCTGCAGTCACTCATGACGAGACGACATCAAATCCAAAAACCTCCTAGTCTACCATGACACATGATCATTTCAGATGCAGGTGACTGGGAGATGCGACAAGGTTTTGAGGTGGGATGATGGCTCCGGGCACTTCTAATGAAAATTTCAAAAGATTCACTGGGTGATAAAGATGGGCAATCCAAGTCAATAGTGACCTTCCATGAGGTCTGGCTTAGCTGGAAGGAAAAGCTGCGCAAATTCTGGGAGGGACATTTCAGGCTGTAGGAAGGAAAGGTAAACAGAATATGCACATTTTGCAGAACGAGCGGGCAGAAAGGGCTTGAAAACAAAATTTGTGCAATTTTCTAGAGGAACAGGTCGGGCTGCATGGAAGGTTAGTAGGCATAAATTTTGCAATTTTTTGGAGGAACTGGCTCGGAGCCTGGAAACCAAAACTATGCAATCCTGGAGGGAATTAGGAGCTAGCTGCTAGGTCACTGGCAGTAGGAACTGTGCAATTCCCAAGGGGAACTAGCAGTCAGCTACCAGAAGCTTGGGAGAATAAACTACACAATTCCTGAAGGGATCTATCAGTCTTCTGGTGAGAGAAACTGCACTGAGGTTGGGAGGATGGCCTATTAATCATCTCTGCATAATTTCTTAGCTGAGCAAACTACTAGGTAGAAGAAGGCCTTCTCATGAAAACTGTGCAATTTTCTGGGTGAGCAGTTGGTCGACTATTAGGAGGACTGACTGGGAAAAATGCACAATTTTCTGAGGGAGATAGGGATGGCCACTAGGTGTCTATCTGGCCTGTTTGTGCAATTTCCTTAGTCAGCATAATGGGAAAGGTCAGTAGCCTCTACACAATTTTTGAGTGGATTCAGTCCTAGGGTGGTTGTCGAGTCCGACTCTTCATGTGGCTAGCATGAAGGTTGAGTGAATATCCTACGAGCAGTGCAGCTTGAAAATACTTTCTTGGTGCTTCTACGCTGTTTTAGGTGACAATCGATCGATTTGATGGTGAGGTGATGTTCCAATTGTTAGAGGGAAGTCTAGTCATTAGAACTTCAACAAAATTACTAAGTGTGTGAATGAATGAAATATGCAAATGTGATCTTACAAACACACACCAACATGACTTGATGATGAGATGACTCAAACCAACCCAAAACACATGTTCAACATGACTAACCGATGGTGCAAGCGACAAGTGCAACTCTTGTGATTGATCATTGACTGACCATGACGACACTTGTGCGAAAGTGAATGTGACTCCGTGTGTGAGTGCGACAAATGTTTTCATAGTGAACATAACATGTACACATGAAGCGAAAACCTTGAGCATGACCAGAACATGGTCACACGAAAGACATTGGCATCAACATGCAAAAGCTTGGCTGGAATGAACAAGCAAGGTGGGTGTGAAGGCTCACACAAGCTCATGGAGAGAACCCGAGTGTATGTAACCATCAAGTGTAACTCTCAAGGGAGGCTCCAGATTTAGGTGTAGGCCAAAATTTTGGAGGGTGATTAGAGTCACTACAACACCTCCTTGATCCCTCAGAGAATAAATAACTTGAATGACTCAGGATCAAGGGTATGTTTGTCCCTCCTATAATTGAGTTGAAATATTTATTGGTATTCCTACAAAGATTCATCATGCCCAAGCATCATCCTAAATATTTCCTCCTTTTTTTCTTTGGACCTATACTAATCCCTATATTTGTCATTGGAGGCTTGTTGTATGTGGACACAAGTAGTGGTGCTACCTCCAGGTAAACTCATAAACCAACGCAAGGTTGCATGTTTGAGGATAGAAGGAAAAAACTTCAACTTTTGCTCATCAGAGGCATAATTATAGCTCCTACAAACAACATCAAACTCAAATAAGGAGGTGTTAGGATCCTCAAAGTTTAAGCCATGGAAATATGAAAGGGAAGAAGGGCTTATATTCTTCATTTTGGCCTGTCCATTGGTTTCTCTGGTGGGGAAAATATCATTGTTCGTATTTTGAGCCATGGTTTGGGTAGGTCAGCTAGGTTCTTCTTCCCCAGTGGGTTCCTCAAAATTCTCAAGTTGCTCACCTAGAGGGTCTTCTAGCTCCCCTGTAGTCAGAGAGGGAATTTCACAGTCATCAAAGAAGAATGAAGGTTGACTACTTGAGCAGGTGGGGATTTTTGGTAAGTATTTCCCTTGGTTATCCCTACTCCTATGAGTCATGAAAGGACTAGTGTCTTGAATTGTTTATTTATTTTCAAAATAATAAGACTGATGCAAAAAAAAAAAAAAAAACCTCTTAAGTATAACCAACACTTACTTAGACACCTCTCCAGCAACAATGCTAAAAAGTGATTAGCCCTAGTATTGCACCAAGGATGTTGCAACTCCCAAGGGCTTCTCAACTTAAATTATCAACCTGGGGTTGTTACAAACTTAGAGGTGATAGTGCTATATGCACAACAGGTTAGGTTCTACTAGTGTCACCACCAGTTATGAAATCAAATCAAGGTGTTCAGATACCACTCCTTCAGCTAACTATAAAGAGAAAATCATGTCATAATTGCAAGGAGATGAACATGATTCTAGCTACATAAATGAAAATGCTAATCTTTCAATGTAAATGTTGAATTGAAATTGCATAAAAAGGGAAATATCTAGTCTACTTCCAAGAATTCAACCATTATATTCTATTTTCATTCTTAATCAAATCAACAACCTTGAATGAATAAATTATCTATTTGCAACTTGCTTGAAAATAAGAAATCCACCTTTCAACTCAATTAAAAATAATACTAATTATAATTCTACTTGTTGTCCTATGGTTTAAGGGAGGAAAGGATGGGGTTGGAGTGGTATTAGAATCTTCCCTAATCATTAAATCAAGGCTTTTGGTTCATTATTCAACTTCAATACTTAAGGGTCGAAATCTAAAACAAATATGGCTAAAGAAAATGATGTTATAGGTCTGCTAGAGGAAGTGCTACAGGAGGATCTATAATGCTAAAGGAGGCCTTGTTTTTCTACAAGAGGGTTTCAGATATTTTTGAGGACATAAATATTGTCTTGAAGGTAGAAGAAGGTGGTGTGGGAGCCCCTTAGCCAAACCTAGTAGCCCTCAAAGGTATATCTTGGACCAAATCTTGTGCCCATGGTGTTCCCCGTTTACCTTAGCAAAGTGGTCTCAGTGGCAGAGTTTGGAAGAACTATGAGGTCTCTAGAAGGAATATGGAGTGGTCTAGGTGGATGTAGAAAGGTTTTCCCACCCTTGCAAGTCAACAAAATCCCTACAAATCAGTCAAACACATGCATCAAATGATCACTATTACAACAAAGTAAATTAACATGGAAAATATGAGTTGAGTTTTATTGAAATCTACTCTAACATACAACACAACTTGGGATTTCCAAACCAATGCTGCTAACTCCTAAAGTCCAGAAACTAAACATGCAGAAGGATTACAGTCCCATGCTTAACAATTTCAAACAAATCATAAACAAATATTTCTAGGTTGTTATTGTAGATCTTCCAATCACTCTTCCCACAAGAGAGGTCCTAGGAAAACCTACAACTAAATTTTTTTTTAATACAACCATGGAAAATTGTAGGGGCTAATATTCACAGGTGCGCTAATTTTCCATGATTTTTGCAAAAAAAAAAAAATATTTGCGAACTTCCATTTTTTCTTAAAATGATTCGCCCAAATTTTACAATATAAAATTATTTTACCTTAAAAATCACCAACATTTTATAGAGAATAAATACAAAACCATTATAAATTTGAATAATTTTACAAATATATCTATAAACATTTTATAGTTTGCATATTAGGGACTAGTGAGATTCACCAATGTTTTTAAACTTCAAGATACTTTTCCATCCTTAAAATTTTCCCTGAATATAACACCTACTGAAACAAGAAAATCATTGCAATAATGTGAGCAGGAATAAGAAAGAAATACAAGAGAGGGACTAAAGCCTTTCGGTTGGGCCCAAACCCAAGGTTTTCAACCCTCCAGAACTACTTTAGATGTAGACCAATAGTGAAATTCCCATTAACAAAAAATAAGAGTCACATACATCACATAAAAGATGTTAACAATGTCAAGCACTAGGCTCTCAATAGCTACTCGTAACTACAACAAAAAATCAAATCCTAATGAGCATTTTAGCTAGTTTATTTATACAAAAGTATTTTACGGAATACCCCTTGAAAAGAGGACTGATTCCCTCTAAAATAACGGGATTTTTGGTTCTGGTTTCCTTTGATATTCACATGGACTTAAATTTCCTTCGCTACTAGTGAATTCAAGTTGTTGGTGAATATTCTTTGATATCAATCCAAGTTGGAGAGTTAATGAGGTGGAAAAGCCTCCTATATTCTCTCTGGTTGTCTACATTAAGCCCTTGCATAGTAAATAAATCCAAAAATGCTTCTTTTTCCTGCATATTAATCACATTAGGCCACACAATATGACAAACACCCTTTAGTCTTCTTACTAAGAATATTATGGCTGAAAATGAGAATTAATGTGAGAAAAGGAGAGTCTTAAGGGATGGAGGATAGCATAATGAACCTAAAAATATACCTATTGATGGGCCCCATCACTACTCTCCAAGAATTATTTTCCAAACACCAAGCTTCTCTCCCCCTTTGACATCAAAGGGAAAAGGGATAAATAATGTTGAATGAAGGCTTCTCTAACCCTTTGTAGAGAGTATCAATGTACGTTTGTTCTGCTAAACATGAAATCTTCATATTGATTATGCTCCCCCTGAGCATATACTAGACCTTCTAAATATATACAAGAAAAGTACAAGGCTTTACGAATTTACTAAACATGACCTTTCCTATCACTTATGACTCATGATTATATCAATCACCCAACATAATGAGGTTACTTATTTGACCTAAAGTTTACATCAATGTCCCAAAATGGCATTACATATATGACATAGCTTGATCCCAATAGCCCATATATGACTAAATTTTACAATGATTTATAACATGGCTCTCTACATGAAATTTACATCAAGAGATAGATATGACATTTATAACCAAAACTAGGACCTCAAAAATGAGGTAGTAATATCATGATAGTCATCAACAACCACCATATATCATATAGGAACCTGCAAAATGAACATTTGATAGCAACAACATAGAAGCAACATGAACATCTTCATCATCAAGAAGTAATGTATTATACGTTAGTGTATCATCAACATGAGACCAAATGTGAAATGCTTCCAAGCATCACCAAGCAAATAAAGTAGAATCATAAGATAGCGCAATCAAGCTCTGTTATCAATTCATTCTCTTGACCTCATATCATCAAGGTCAACATACTCTTTCCATATATAGGAAGAGACACAATCCTCACGTAGCAACACCATAGGTACCATGTACATATGCAAACAAAATAACCTCCACAAATCATAAAACTAATGGACAACATCATCAACCGACATCTTTAACGAACATAACATATGTATATTCTTTATCAATGTTTGAAAATAACAATTTTTCCAAATGTAGTTCAAGCAATATATAGGGATCATCTATATCTTTACCACACACAATATATGCATCATTAATAACCCATGACATCATGACAACAACATATATCTCTTCATGAATGAATGATGCCAACAACATTGAGTAAATAATGGACTTATCATCGTCAACCAACCATAACATAAGATTGTGCAATCAATCTCTCCTTTATCTCATGTCATCAACATCAACATGCTCTCTTCACACATAAGAAGAGACACAACCCTCAAGTCGCATATACATCATCATATGCATCAACAACATGTCTGCAAACAAAGAGAACATTCATTCATCACAAATATGATCAACAATATCAATAACCAATGTCATATATATATGTTCAATATTTAACAAGGGTAGGACACCATTAATCATTCTGTTAGTGCCTAGATTTACCTCAGGTTGAAAAGGTAGGATCTAGGGCCAACATCAAACCACGCTCAGCCTGGTAGCTAGCCCTACCAGGTCAGGAGAGGGCTCTCTCCGGGTCAATCTCAGCAAATTATGATCGATGAGGGCTTGAGATGACTGAAATATCTTCTGATCTTAGGCTAGGTATATGTGCAAGAGAATTTGATTTGATAAAATGATGATTTTTTTGGCTCAGATGGAAAGATGGCTTTTGGGTGCGGGGATTGAGGCTCAGTCCTGCAGAGATCTCAATGGGGCAAGGTAGGCAATTGTTTTTGGCACTTAAAATTGAATGAGATGGAAGGAATAGATAGGTGAGGTGTTGAAGAGGGCAAGATCAATCATGGATCCTCCCCAAATAGCTGAAAACATCAAATAACTAAAGCAAACTTCAAGTAGAGCACTGCAATTTCAATGGATTCTACTTACACTCTTGTTTGTTTAGTTCAGAAGAAACAAGATAGAGAATGGCATACATAACACATAAGAAAATTCACAATTACAAAGAAAATCACTGTACCAAGACAAATTGCCACATGAATCCCAAAGAGCGCTGCAATTCCTAGTCTCAATTCCTTAGCCAAAATGAAAATATGAGTGTACAATGAAGTTCTTTTCTTTCTCAAGAGTCCAACCATGCTAATGACTAAAAAACTACATAATATAGACAAACAAAAACTCATCCTAGCCTCCAGGGGTCAAGATCATGAGTTTAGGAGCTGTTCCAACTAATTCTAAACTGAGAACTAGAAACTAGGCAACATAACAACATGCCTCTAGAAACAAGGGAACTGATTCATTCAGTTTCAAACAACCTTTAAACTGATGTATCAACCTCTACAAGTGAAAATTTAACATATTTACATCATGATCCATCAATTTACATCAAATTACATCACAAATTTTCCATTACGAAAGTGAAAAAGTCAAACTAGACAAAGCTGGGTGAAAAACAGAGCAAAACTTGGTCAAACTGGCAATTTTTCCTCTATGCATCGTGTCTGATTCTCTATGTGTCGCACTGTTTGGACCCACTTTTGGAGGCCTTCCTGATGTCCAAATGATCTCTCGGTGTGCTTGTTGGAAAGGTCTGCTTGTCTAATTTCCAACCCAAGTGGAATTTTTTAATTTGGCCTCCATTTACCCCTCCAAAGGTCCATTCGCCAAAAACTGCTTCCTGTGTGTCAAAATAGGGGTAGTGAGGTCATTTTTTGAGTGTTTTTGACCTCTTTGAGAGCTCAAAACCTGCCAAAATTTCTTGGCCATAGGTAGGAAAGAATAATTTTTCATGCCAAATCCAAAAATGCTAAGTTTTTGTGATTTGGAGGCTCCTGGCAAAAGTGAGCGCCACATGGCATGGTGCATAGGGTAGAAAATCTTGTTTTTGTGCCAAAAAATTTCCAAAATGCAAAAATTGATCCAAATTTTTTGAAAATTGAGCTGAGTCTTCTCTATCAAGAGCTATGTTGGGCCAAGGAAGCCTCAGCCAATATTTGGAGTTGATCATGCTCCTTTTTCCTCTTTGATGCCTTCTTCAATTTTGCTTTCAAATTCTTGATTCTCGCCTTGCAAACTTTGTTCCTCGCCATGTAATGAACAACCATGTGTCGCAACAAGTTTTTCTCTTTGTTTGCCTTGTCCAAAAATCTCTCTAAGTGGATGTTGGCTCTTTCAAGCCATGACTCCCAATCGGCATTGATCTCTCATTCAAGTGAAGTGAACTCCACCGTCCTCCTTTGGGCAACTTTGCGATTTTCCCGTATGTTTTGTAACTCCATGATTGCTTGTTGATCTTCAAGCTGCTTATTTCTTTGCTCCAGTGTATGTCTCTTCATCACGGTCATATGAAGGATCAGATGTCATATCTTCTAGTGGATGAACTGTCTTAGAGCTGCCTTGATGAGAAGTAAGTGATTGTGATGTTTCTTGACTTTTTCCACCAAGGGAAAAGTGAGATAAGGGATTGTGGAGGGAGAAAAAAGTGAGGGATTTAGGGATTTTTGGGGTAGGGTTTAGTTAAGGGAATAGGGAATTAGAGAATAGTTTGGGATTTTTTAGTATAGAACTAGGGTTTGGGAATTTTCATGTGGGATTTTGGAAAATGGGAATGGGGATATGGGATTAGTGAATTTAGGGATATGTAGGTTTAAGGAATAGGGAAATGAGGAAAAATGGAGTGAGGGAGTAGAAACGTGAGGGAATAACTTGGCAGCCAAATAATTGATACAAACCCTAGCACTGTTTTCTTTGGAGAGAGAGGTAGGGTTTGATTTTCTTAGCCAACCACCATATGACAACAACCATCAAACAAGCACCAAAAGTGGATGAAAAGCAGTGATAAAGGCTCAACCTACTTGCAAAAATGATGATCCAATAATATTGGGAAATTTGGAATGAATTGCTGAAGATTTTTGGCTTGTAATCTCTACGTGTTGTGCCTCAAACCCAACGTGCCACACCAGTGTAAATTTGCACTAGAAATTGCAGCCCAATGCGCCGTGCCACCACCCAATGCGTAGTGCTTTTTGCATGAGACTTTTGGAGGCCTTCCCAGTGTCCAAATTAGGCACAGTATAGCTCGTTGGAAAGGAATGTAAATCTAATTTCGAACCGAGCTATAATTTTTCAATTTGGAGTTCATTTGGCCTGTCAAAAATCAAATCTTCTAAGACTGGTCAAAATGTGCCAAATGAGGCTACCTAAAGGTAGAGTGCTGCTGCAGTCAACTTTTGAAGGTCTTTCTCAACTCCAAATTGAGCTCATGATAGCTCATTGGAAAGATATTTGTGTCTAGTTATCATTTGATGCATCTAGTAAGTCATTTGGCCAACCAAGCTATGAGAAAATTGGATTTTCCCAAGGTCACTTCATAGGTGCATCAATTCTCCCGAGGCAATTGTATTTTTGACATTTCTCTAAAACCATGACACCTGTGTAAAAAGTGAAGGATTTTTTTCTTCCTTGGCATATTATGGACAAAAACCTCTCTTAGTTTTCCCAAATTCATCTTTTATTGCTCAGAAACATCATTGGAGTAAAACCTATCCAGATGTGTGGAACAGGGGATTTGTCGAAATGAAGTGAAATGAAGGGGATAAGTGGCTTCTAAATTCCTCAGAAAATTTTTGGAAGTAGGGAGGGATGTTAGGAAGTATGGGAAAGTGGAATTTCAAAGATTGAGTGAGGGAAAGGGGTCTAGAAGGGAAAAACATAGGCCTAGTCTAGAAAATTGTCAAGTTGTAGTAAGAAACTAGGGTTTGTGCAAAAATGAGGAATTCCGGGGATCTCAATGATGGGAAGTGTTTAATAAGGTACATTAAGGATGGGGGAAGGTGTATGAATATCAGGATACAAGTTTTGCTGATGATTTGACCATCCAAGAGAAATTTCCTTGAAAACCCTAGGAGAGGGAAATGAGCCTTACCTAGGCACAACTGAAGCATGAACAAGGTGTAAAATGACCCAGTGGAACTTGACATGATGATGAAAACCCTCTGAATGATGGTGCACTCAGATGAATGCTGACATGGATTGACATTTGGACAACTTTGAAAGAAGTAAAAGCAAACCCTAGACCCAATGCCTAGTGACCAAATTTTGCTTGAAGACTCACTGAAATGACAAAATTTGACCTTGACACCTTAAAATCACTTTGTAAGAGCATGTTTGATCACTGGAGGAAGGCTACAAAAACTGACACTAACATTGGCTCCAATGAGGATGGTATCTCCTTGGAGGTGCCAATAACTACAAATCTTTGGAAACCAGACAGTGCCTTCGTCCATTGGGCAATGGGGTCAAAAACTCAAGCTGAAATGCATGACTAAAAACTGGTGAATTGGCAACACAAACTGACTCTCACTCAACTAAAAATTGACTTGATACTTGAACACAGCCGACAAACTGGAAATGATGCTCAAAGTAGAGCTTTATTTATCAAAACCTACTCTAACAATCTCATTCATCACCTGATCAAGTGAAATGAAACAACCAATGCAACCAAGTAAGTATTCCAACTGCTGTTTGAATTCTCAGCAAGTGCTTGCTTATGAAAAACAAGAGAGAACTACTGAAATACAACTCCCATGAAAACTTGTGAACAGATCCATTGAATACTATGGATTCCCTATCCGCCTCCAAAAACACTACATAAGGATCTCAAAATTCATGCACACTGGGACATAGCTCATCCAATGGATGACCTCTCTTCTCTTCATACCATGAATGCAAACTTTGATCTGAGCTTTGTGATGAGACTCCCGTTGAAAATGACAAAGAGACCGGCTGTCGGATCAAGTTTGTATCAGTACACATTTCAAGCTCACATATAGTCAATGGAGAAGGACTTTCGCTGCATACCTCATCCAAAACATCAGCTATTGGATCACGAAAAACTTGAAAAGACTGTTGCAACCCATTTTCTAATAGTTCTAATGAGATTTCATGATTTTCTACAAGCTACTCATCCTTTATTAAAGATGTACTATGCAAATTTTCCTTCAAAAGTTGAATTGATTCAAAACAGAAATGTACAGAATCATCTTGTATCATTTGATCATACGTGCTAGCTTCCATGTCTTCATCTACAACTTGACAATAAATGGCATTCGGAGGTTGCAAATCTGGATATGAGAAGTCTTGAACAAGGTTTTCATTGCCCTCAAGATGGTCCAAATCAAGACTTGTCGACAGTTGATCTCTGATAGCACGAATGTTGTATTTGATGAACTGAAACGAAGAAAAACAAAAAGGAAAATATCCTTCACTGAATTCAAAATTTGTTGCACTTTCCTCATCACTGCATAGCTGATATGCATCAGCTGATTACTATATTCGAGCTGCTGAAAGTGAACTTCTTCCTCCCACAAACTAGCTGTTGATTTGTCTGCAAGATTAGATTCTGTTTGGAGAACATAATCATCATCATACTGATCAAACTGAGGCAAATCATCAGTATAAAACACATCATCAAGCATACATGTCATATCAACAGATCTCTCTTCTCCAAGATGATATACAAAACAATCATTATCAGATCTATGACAACTGGGATAAGAAACAAAATGTTTTGGATCAACAACTTATTCTTCTTCAATCAGCGATCCATGGGCTTGAACATTATACTCATTCTTTGTGGTGATCCTTTGCATCATCTCTTCCACTACACTTGCCAAAATGTCAAGCTTTACCTCTAGAGATGTTGATTCCTCTGGATCTATATTTTTCATCTCTTCTCCCTTCAACTTTTCCCTTTGGATCAACAAATGAGCCTCTACATTTACTACACTTTCCTGCATCTCTTCAAGTGTTGCAAGATTCCTTTCTCTCAGTTGAAACTTCATTTCCGAATCAAAGGCACCCGGGTAGTGCAAGAGAGCGGATCCAAGAGGAGATCTTATATTAACTGGCATCGAATAATAAACTTGGTTAAATCTAGCAGAAAATTGTTGTATTGTCTCCCTTGGATGTCTTTTCAGCTGGTTATACTCTTCTATAATCAAGAAATGGTTTTGTCTGATCATCCACATGTCGAGGAAAACTTTGACGAACTGCTGGACATCTGAGATGCTCGCATCAGGCAGGGTTTCGAACCAACTCTTGACTTTTCCTTGCAAAGAAAGAGAAAAAATCCTAATACTAACATCTTCTTCATCAAATTCAAAAAGATCAAGAAAGGACTCATGATTCAATACATGTCTCTCAATAGTGATGTTGTTGCGTTCACCATCAAATCTTGGTAGATATAGATCATTATTTTTAGGGAAAGCATGGGATATAGGAGGTAAAATCATAGGCTTGTATCGATCTGGAATTTTACAAGGTAGTGGGGTATGCACAAAAGCTGTAGAATCAATCTCGGTCTCTTTAGGCTCATCATTTTGAAGACGATCATCACAAAATTCAGAAGACAGGTCTTGATCAAGCTCAAAGGCACGCAATTCATTGGTATTCACAAACTTCAAAGGGAAGGAATCAAATGCAGGCGGAGGATATTTTATCAAATACAATATACTTTGCAAAGCCTTCTTGACATTCTCAAGAAAAGAGAAGAAATAATTTACAACTAAGAACAAAATGTCTTGGATGAAATTCCAACTTGAATACCTGATTTGTCCATATTTTCCTTTCACATTTTTGTTGGTTGGGTCCATCCTCTAGTGGAGTCTTTGGATCTGATCTTGAAAATGATTTTGAATCGCTAGGTGAATGATTTCAACCTTTCCGGTGTCTGATCATCGTCCACCATCAACAATCAGATCTGAACTTGATACATGTTACTAGGGAAATTTGCAAGTCAGATGTTTAGCTTATAAGACTAGATCGGAGATTGACTGAAGCAACTTTTATCTACTTATGCACTCGCAAAGCAATGTGCAGTTCGAAGGCTACGTGGCTTAATTTAGGCTCCGTCTATAGTATACAAATCCAAACAATGAAAATAAACTTTCTTCCCCAGTATGGTCGCCACTATGTTAGTGCCTAGATTTAACTTAGGCTGAAAAGGTAGGATCCAGGGCCAACATCAAACCATGCTCAGCCTAGTAGCTAGCCCTACCAGATCAGGAGAGGGATCTCTCCGGGTCAATCTCAACAAATTATGATTGATGAGGGCTTGAGATGACTGAAATATATTCTGATCCTATGCTAGGTATATGTGCAAGAGAATTTGATTTAATAAAATGATGATTTCGTTGGCTCAGATGGAAAGATGGCTTTTGGGTGTGGGGATTGAGGCTCAATCATGCAGAGATCTCAATGGGGAAAGGTATGCAATTGCTTTTGGCACTTAAAATTGAATGAGATGGAAGGAATAGATAGGTGAGGTGTTTAAGAGGGAAAGAGAAATCATGGATCCTCCCCAAATAGCTGAAAACATCAAATAACTAAAGCAAACTTCAAGTAGAGCACTACAATTTCAATGGATTCTACTTACACTCTTGTTTGTTTAGTTCAGAAGAAACAAGATAGATAATGGCATACATAACACATAAGAAAATTTAAAATTACAAAGAAAAGCACTGTACCAAGAAAAATTGCCACATGAATCCCAAAGAGCGCTACAAATCCCGGTCTCAATTCCTTAGCCCAAATGAAAATATGAGTGTACAATGAAGTTCTTTTCTTTCTCAAGAGTCCAACCATGCTAATGACTAAAAAACTACATAATATAGACAAACAACAACTCATCCTAGCCTCCAGGGGTCGAGCTCATGAGTTTAGGAGTTATTCCAACTAATTCTAAATTGAGAACTAGAAACTAGACAACATAACAACATGCCTCTAGAAACAAGGGAACTGATTCATTCAGTTTCAAACAACCTTTAAACTGGTGAATCTACCTCTACAAGTAAAAATTTAACATATTTACATCATTATCCATCAATGTTCATCAAATTACATCACAAATTTTCCATTATGAATGTGAGAAAGTCGAACTAGACAAAGCTGGGTGAAAAACAGAGCAAAACTTAGTGAAACTGGCAATTTTTCCTCTATGCGCCATGCCTGATTCTCTTTGCATTTCACCTATTTGGACCCACTTTTGGAGGACTTCTCAGTGTCCAAATGATCTCCAGGTGTGCTTGTTCGAAAGATATGCCTGTCTAATTTCCAACCCAAGTGGAATTTTTCAATTTTGCCTCCATTTTCCCCTCCAAAAGTCCATTCTCCCAAAACTGCTTCCTGTGTGTCAAAATAGGGACAGTGAGGTCATTTTTCGAGTGTTTTCGACCTCTTTGAGGGCTCAAAACCTGCCAAAATTTATTGGCCATATGTAGGAAAGCATAATTATTCATGCCAAATCCAAAAATGCTGAGTTTTTGTGATTTGGAGGCTCCTAGCAAAAGCAAGCGCCACGTGGCGCAGCGCATAGGGTAGAAAATCCTGTTTTTGTGCCAAAAAAATTTCCAAAATGCAAAAATTGCTCCAATTTTTTTGAAATTTGGGCTGAGTCTTCTCTATCAAGAGCTATGTTGGGCCAAGTAAGCCTCAGCCAATATCTAAAGTCGATCATGCTCCTTCTGGCTCTTTTATGCCTTCTTCAATGTTGCTTTCAAATTCTTGATTCTCACCTTGCAAACTTTGTTCCTCGCCATGTAATGAATAGCCATGTGTCTCTGTTATGAAACCAACTCAAGAAAAGATAGAAAATATATATCAACGCCTTAGAATTCAGCCTCTTCGAGGGGGAAACCTCCTTTACATTACACAAATGAACAATTCTTCGATGATACAAATGAAAAGACCTCCTTTCTATATATAGGAGTCTAAGGGGTCATAGCCTAATCAGAGCCGACATAACAATAATAATGTAAGGGCACAATAATAACAATAGTGGGCTTCTATGGGGCACAATAGCAACAATATGGGCACTACATGGCTACATCAATATAATAAACGGGTTGTACTAATAACAATAAGGGTTTACACTAGTAGTATAGGGGCCTAACATGCCCCTCTCCTTCAAAAAGCGTTGTCCTCTATGCTTGAGTAGTTCTTGATGCTTCTATATACAATTCTTGTCCTCCCATGTGGAATATTTAGTGGGTAAGTTCTTCCACTTGATGAGATACTCTGAAATTGATCGATTTCGTAGCTGTCGGGTTCTTGTTTCTGTGACTGCTCCAAGTTCCAATATGATTTTTCCTTCCTCTTCAATTTCTGGCAATATTGTTTGAATTGGGATCTTTTGCAACTTTTGAATAAGTGGCCATACTTCTTCGTCCTTCTTCCATTCATCCCTTGCTTCATTTATCCAATCTAGTTGGATAATAGAAATAGCACAAAACAATGCTTCCACATCCTCATCCTTGAAGAGTCTTCCCATTCGGTAAGGTTGCCATTTTTCAAGTGCATGTAGTATTGCCAACATTTCCTTCTCATAAATAGCTTGCTTGAGATGTAGGAGTAAAAATACCCAATCACCTACATCAAAACACTTTTCACTACGATGTTGATCTACCTGTTGTTTCATTTGATTTTGCACCGAAGTGGCGTTATCCTTTAAAAGTTGGAGAACTTGTTGTTGATGCTCGATGTGATCTTTCACTGCTTGAACCTTTTTCTTCTTGATATGTCCTTCTATCTCTAGAGTTTGAGGAATGGTAATTTCTTCCAATACTTTACAAGATATGTTCGGATTCATTTCTTGATGCTCGATGTGAGCTTACACTTCTTGAACATTTTTCTTCTTGATATGTCCTTCTATCTTGATAGTTTTAGGAGTGGTAATTCCTGCCAATGCATTACAAGATATGGTCGGATTCATTTCTTCTTTATCTAGGCTTTGTCCCTGGAGTATTCCTCTTCTTTTGACCTTTCTTGCTCATTTTCTTCTTCCTCTTCACAATCTATGTAGAATAATTTCTTCTCAGCACACTTATGACCTTTAGTGTATTTTCTATCACAACTGTAACAAAGGCCTTTTGCTATTTTTTCTTCCAATTTTTGTGGTGTCAATCTTATAGGTTGTGGAAGACTAGGGGCAACAACACTTCCATCTTTATAGTTGTGAGTGGTATGCATCTTGGTTTCCATAATTTTGCTTTCCACTATGTCACAAAGCCCTTTTACTCTTTCCAATTGTTGCGGTGTTGCTCTAAAGAAGGTGTTGCTCTTTGTATCCTCATAATGTGCTATCATTTCCTCCATGAAAATTAACCACGTAACAAGTTGTTTACGAGAACAAAGCCCTTCATACCATAAAAATTGATCCGGTTCTAAATATGAAGACGCAATACATACCTTTTGTAACAGTGGCACACCATGTAGATCAAAATATTGCTCCATATGTGTATCCAATTTATCAGATCCTTGCCATCAAACTTCCTCATCTTGCTTTTTCTTGAATTTTAAGAGCTTGATATTGAAATGACTGTAACTTTGTACTTTCATATCTTTAAGTTCTGAAATTGCAACCTGTAGTAGTGTTAGGCCCCTATACTACTACTGTAACCCCTTATTGTTATTAGTATAACCCACTTATTATATTGATGTACCCATGTAGTGCCCATATTGTTACTATTGTGCCCCATAGAAGCCCACTATTGTTATTATTGTGCCCTTACATTATTATTGTTATGTCGGCTCTGATTATGTTATGACCCCTTAGACTCCTATATATAGAAAGGAGGTATTTTCATTTGTATCATCAAATAATTGTTCATTTATGTAATGTAAAGTAGGTTGCCCCCTCGAAGAGGCTGAATTATAAGGCGTTGATCCATCTTTTCTATCTTTTCTTGAGCTGGTTTCATAACATTTGGTATCAGAGCTTTGGATTCTAGGGTTTCGCTGCTCTAAACAGGTCATCGTGGCATTTTTGCTATAACTTTTTTTCTGTGACGTTTCAGAAGTTGCAAAAAAACCCATTTGAGAAGAAGTCGTGCTGAACCTTGGGTCTGAATTTCAGAGCTTTTCGCGCGATATTTGCGGAGATATGATCTGAGGAAGTTGGTCTTTTTCCGAACTCCTGAATTACATTCAAAACAGGTGACCTGGGGAAAATCATCATAACTTTCTCTCTGGGGATCAGATTGAAGTTTCGTGAGAACGTAAAAAAAGAGGACGGACTGTAGTTTCTTGTATGGATTTTTCAGATCCAAAGGTTGAAACAGTGACTCGTGGCACGTCATACAAGTTCGCTCTACTGAACTAGTCTATAATCAGGTCATCTTGGGAGATTGTGCATAACTCTTTCTTGGAGAATCCAATTTGGATCAGACTGGTGGAATTGGAAAGAGGAGATAGAGGGCTACTACAGGTCACAATTTCAGAACTTAAATATCCGAAAGTACAGAGTTACAGTCATTTCAAGGTGGAGCTCCTAAAATCAAGAAAAAGCAAGATGAGGAAGTTTGATGGCAAGGATCCGGTAAATTGGATACTTCAGATGGAGCAATATTTTGATATACATGGTGTACAATTGTTACAAAAGGTACGTATTGCATCTTCATATTTAGAACCAGATCAATTTTTATTGTATAAAGGGCTTTATTCTCGTAAACAACTTGTTACGTGGTCAATTTTCACGGAGGAAATGATAGCACATTATGAGGATACAAAGAGCAACACCTTCTTTAGAGCAACACCACAACAATTGGAAAGAGTAAAAGGGCTTTGTGACATAGTGGAAAGCAAAATTATGGAAACCAGGAAGTGTACTCCTCACAACTATAAATATGGAAGTGTTGTTTCTCCTAGCCTTCCACAACCTACAAGGGTTGTACCACAACAATTGGAAGAAAATAGAGAAAAAGGGCTTTGTTACAATTGTGATAGCAAATGCACTAAAGGTCATAAGTGTGCTGAGAAGAAATTATTTTACATAGAATATGAAGAGGAGGAAGAAAAGGATCAAGAAACAACAAAAGAAGAAGATATACGCCAGGACCCCACTCTAGAGAAAGAAGAAATGAATCAGACCATATCTTGTAAAGCATTGGCAAGAATTACCACTCCTCAAACTCTCAAGATAGAAGGACATATCAAGAATAAAAAGGTGCAAGAAGTGAAAGATCACATCGAGAAAGAAGAAATGAATCCAACCATATCTTGTAATTCATTGTTCGAAATTACCACTCCTCAAACTATCAAGATAGAAGGACATATAAAGAAGAAAAATGTTCAAGAAGTGAAAGATCACATTGAGCATCAAGAAATAAATCCGACCATATCTTGTAAAGGATTGGAATAAATTACCACTCCTCAAACTCTAGAGATAGAAGGATATATCAAGAAGAAAAAGGTTCAAGAAGTGAAAGATCACATCGAGCATCAACAACAAGTTCTCCAACTTTTAAAGGATAACGCCACTTTGGTGCAAAATCAAACGAAACAACAGGCACTTAAAAAATGGCGACCTTACCGGATGGGAAGACTCTTCAAGGATGAGGATGTGGAAGCATTGTTTTGTGCTATTTATATTATCCAACCAGATTGGATAAACGAAGCAAGGGATGAATGGAAGAAGGACGAAGAAGTATGGCCACTTATTCAAAAGTTGCAAAAGATCCCAATTCAAACAATATTGCCAGAAATTAAAGAGGAAGAAAAATCATATTGGAACCTGGAGCAGTCACAGAAACAAGAACCCGACAGCTATGAAATCGATCAATTTCAGAGTATCTCATCAAGTGGAAGAACTTACCCGCTGAATATTCCACATGGGAGGACAAGAATTTTATACAGAAGCATCAAGAACTACTCAAGCGTTGAGGATAATGCTTTTTGAAGGAGAGGGGCATGTTAGGCCCCTATAGTACTACTGTAACCCCTTATTGTTATTAGTATAACCCACTTATTATATTGATGTACCCATGTAGTGCCCATATTGTTACTATTGTGCCCCATAGAAGCCCACTATTGTTATTATTGTGCCCTTACATTATTATTGTTATGTCGGCTCTGATTATGTTATGAACCCTTAGACTCCTATATATAGAAAGGAGGTCTTTTCATTTGTATCATCAAAGAATTGTTCATTTATGTAATGTAAAGGAGGTTGCCCCCTCGAAGAGGCTGAATTATAAGGAATTGATCTATCTTTTCTATCTTTTCTTGAGCTAGTTTCATAACAAGTAGCCCTATATGTCCTCTTTCTAATGGCACCAGTTTGACCCAAATTGGATTCTTCAAGGAAGAGTTATGCGAAATCTCCCACAGTGACTTGATTATATACCTTTCCGGAAGAGCGAACTTGTATGAAGTGCCACGTGTCACTGTTTTGACCTTTGGCTCTGAAAAATATCTACAAGAAACTACAGTCTGTCCTCTTTCTGTAACTTCTTATGAAATTTTAATCCGATGCCCAGAGAGAAAGTTATGACGATTTTCCCCAGGTCGCTTGTTTGGAATGTAATTCAGGAGTCTGCAAAAAGACCAAATTCCTTAGATCATATCTCCGCAAATATAGTACGAAAAGCTCTGAAATTTAGACTCGAGATTCAGCGCGATGTCTTCTCAAATGGTTTTTTTTTTTAGCTTCGCAGAAAAAAAAATTATAGCGAAAATGCCACGATGACCTGTTTGGAGTAGCGAAACACTAGAATCCAAAGCTCTGATACCAAATGTTATGAAACCAGCTCAAGAAAAGATAGAAAAGATATATCAACACCTTAGAATTCAACCTCTTCGAGGGCGAAACCTCCTTTACATTACACGAATGAACAATTCTTCGATGATACAAATGAAAAGACCTCCTTTTTATATATAGGAGTCTAAGGGGTCATAACCTAATCAGAGCCGACATAACAATAATAATGTAAGGGCACAATAATAACAATAGTGGGCTTCTATGGGGCACAATAGTAACAATATGGGCACTACATGGGTACATCAATATAATAAGTGGGTTGTACTAATAACAATAAGGGTTTACACTAGTAGTATAGGGGCCTAACAGTCTCAACAAGTTTTTCTCCTTGTTGACCTTCTCCAACAATCTCTCTAAGTGGATGTTGGCTCTTTCAAGCCATGACTTCCAATTGGCATTGATCTCTCATTCAAGTGAAGTGAACTCCACCCTCCTCCTTTGGGCAGCTTAACGATTTTCCCATATGTTTTGTAACTCCATGATTGCTTGCTGATCTTCAAGCTGCTTATTTCTTTGCTCCAGCGTATGTCTCTTCATCAAGGTCATATGAAGGATCAGATGCCATCTCTACTATTGGATGAACTATCTTAGAGCTGCCTTGATGAGAAGTAAGTGATTGTGATGTTTCTTGACTTTTGCCACCAAGGGAAAAGTGAGATAAGGGATTGTGGAGGGAGAAAACAATGAGGGATTTAGGGATTGCTGGGGTAGGGTTTAGTTAAGGGAATAGGGAATTAGAGAATAGTTTGGGAGTTTTTAGTATAGAACTAGGGTTTGGGAATTTTCATGTGGGATTTTGGGAAATGGGAATGGGGATATGGGATTGGGACATGGGATTAGTGAATTTAGGGATATGTAGGTTTAAGGAATAGGGAAATGAGGAAAAATGGAGTGAGGGAGTAGAAAAGTGAGGGAATCACTTGGAAACCAAATAATTGATACAAAACATAGCACTATTTTCTTTGGAGAGAGTGGTAGGGTTTGATTTTCTTAGCCAACCACCATAAGACAACCACCATCAAACAAGCACCAAAATTGGATGAAAAGTAGTGATAGAGGCTCAAAATACTTGCAAAAATGATGATCCAAGCATATTGGGAAATTTGGAATGAATTGGTGAAGATTTTGGGCTTGGCAGCTCTACATTCTCTATGCACCGTGCCAATGTAAATTTGCATTGAAAATTGAAGCCCAATGCGGCGCGCCAATTGCCCAATGTGTCGCGCCACCACTCAGTGCATAACTCCTTTTGTAGGAGACTTTTGGAGGCCTTCCTAGTGTTCAAATGGGCACAAGATAGCTCGTTGGAAAGGTACTTGAGTCTACTTTGTAAAGCAACTAGAATAATTCAATTTGGAGTTCATTTTCTCTATCAAAAATCAAATCTCCCAAGACTGGTCAAAATGTTCCAAATGAGGCTACCTAATGGCAGAGTGTTGTTGCAGTCAACTTTTGAACGTCTTCCTCAACTCCAAATTGAGATAATGATAACTCATTGTAATATATTTGTGTCTAGTTATCATTTGACTCATCCAGCAAGTCATTTGGCCAACCAAGCTAGGTGAAAACTTGATTTTCCCAAGGTCACTTTAGAGGTGCATCAATTCTCCTGAGGCAACTATATTTTTGACATTTCTCTGAAACCATGACACCTATGTAAAAAGTGAAGGAGATTTTTCTTCCTTGACATATTATGGAAGAAAAACTCTCTCAAATTTCCCAAACTCATCTTTTATTGCTTAGAAATATCGTTGGATTAAAACCTATCCGGATGTGTAGAACAGGGGATTTGTCGAAATGAAGTGAAATGAAGGGGATAAGTGGCTTCTAAATTCTTGAGAAAATTTTTGGAAGTAGGGAGGGATGTTAGGAAGTAGGGGAATGTGTAATTTCAAAGATTAAGCAAGGGAAAGGGGTCCAAAAGGGCAAAACACAGGCCTAGTCTAGAAAATTGTCAAGTTGTAGCAAGAAACTAGGGTTTGTGCAAAAATGAGGAATTCGGGGGATCTCAGTGATGGGAAGTGTTTAATAAGGTACATTCAGGATAGGGGAAGGTGCATGAACATCAGGATACAAGTTTTGCTGATGATTTGACCATCCAAGAGAAATTTCCTTCAAAACCCTAGGAGAGGGAAATGAACCTTACCTAGGTGCAACTGAAGCATGAACAAGGTGTAAAATGACCTACTGGAACTTGACATGATGGTGACAACCCTCTGAATGATGGTGCACTTAGCTGAATGGTGACATGGACCGAAATTTGGACATCTTTGAAAGGAGTAAAAGCAAACCCTAGACCTAATGCCTAGTGACCAAATTCTTCTTGAAGACTCACTGAAATGACAAAATTTGACCTTGACACCTTAAAATCACTTTGTAAGAGCATGTTTGATCATTGGAGGAAGGCTGCAAAAACTGGAACTAACACATTCCATTGAATGTAACTCAAGCAACCTATAAGCATCATCCATAACTTCATCATATGGAATCCATGTATCATTAACAGAATGTCAAAAACATAAGTATCCACAGCAGTAACATCGACAACAGCTATACATCACCAATGATATGTAATCATCATAAACCACATACAACATGAAATGATCAAGGAAGTATAATTCCAACAATGGACAATTTAGAAGCATAAAAAATGCTCCCCCTGAACCTATGCCAACTCTTTTGATATTATATGCATCTCATCAATTAGAAAATGCATCAATAATCTTCTTCAACAATAGTAATATAGGATTTTCCACATACTCATAAAGTCATCATGAAATGCAGTAAACCAATATCAGTGCTAGAATACCAACAACCAACTAATAAAAACATATGAGAGGCTCCCCTTGAATATGTTCCAATGTTTCTTCATCACTAAGAAACATATGCGACTATTTAGACTAAAGACTGCGTATACACATGACTATCTTTCATATTATCCATGTACAAAATATAAAATGTTTATCTTTCATAACTACAGCTCCCCCTGAATGTGACATGTTTGTTATTGTTTATTATTACCTTATCAAATGTAATTTTATTAATATAAACATCACCAAAAGGTCAGACATCATAGGGAAATAACATCTAGATACACTTGCATGCTTCCCCTAAGATCATACACCACGGGTCATATGGACTTGATAATTATCACTTGTTATCCATGAGTTCATGTACCTCACATTCACTTCTGCAGTCAATATTAGAAGTATTCTTTAAGAGAAATGGACTGCATCGGGGACAATTTTCCCTACATCTCTAACTATTGTTCCTTCTTCCTCCAATTTTTTTTTCACTTTCTAGCCATGTGCTGAAACTAATCCCACCTTTTGCTTCTATTCCAAATGTTTAACCTACAATTAGTGACCTTATGCCCAAAATTGTTACATTATAGCATCTTTTATGACTAAAATAAGGAGCAAATGCATCGCAATATTTTTGTTTCTTATTCCTCCTATTATAATTAGTAGCTTTGTGACCAAACATGTTGCAAGAAAAACAATACCCCTTAAAGAACCTCAGTACCTGGGAGTTGATGATCTTCCTGTGAATGTACTTCTACAATTGACAACAAAGTGTATAAAGTTATGATAGATAAAACATTTAACATTATTGTGTAGAGGAGAGAATCAATTGTTACTTCTATAGTTAGGAGCAAATGATTTCTTTTAAATATTTTATTTCTTTGGTTGTTGGATTGATTGACTTCTTAATTCTTCATCCGATTTTTCAAAGTTTGATTTGCTAACCTTATGATTGCTTGCACAAGCTTGTGAGCCAGATTCTCCTTTTACATTTTTGTGAAAACCAAGACCATATTTAATGGAGGGAGACCTTTGATTGCTAAGAATATTGTCCAATATATTTGAGCTATCTTGAAATCTCAATTGCTTGTCTTTTTCTTCTAATTTACCTTTTAGAATGTTTACCTCAACTTCCATTTTTGACATTGCTTTTCCTTTTCTAGATACTACTTCCTCATTACTTCTTCAACCTTTATTCCTTCTTCCACTTGTTCTTTTAATTTAATAATCTCTTCCTTCAACCAAATCTCTTATTCTTCAAATACTTGGAGAAGCTCTTCATTACGCTTGTTTGAATTTTCAAGATCTGACTTTAGAGAGATGATCTCAACTTCAAGTATTTCAAAATATTGATTAGATTTTGCTACAGTATTTACCAATGCCTACAACTTGTTCTTAAGATTGTTCATCATTTTCGAAGAAAAAACAATTTTTCTTCTAAGATTAAGAAATGGGTCAGTAACTCCATTTGACATAACAAAGTTTGTTTTATTATCATATTCATATTTTGACATATTATTAGTTCCTTTAGAGACAAGGTTACTAGATGAGAAGTCTTCCTTTCTTTCTTCGTCATGGATTGTCTGCAGATTATCCCTTTCACTTCTACCCATGAGAGAAATTTCAATTGATTCACTGTCATCTTCACTATCATCAACATTACATGAACAGGGAAATGGATCACAACTAGAACAAAAACTGGTACTTGATAGTTTTTTGTTATTGTCTTCTTCATTCTTGATCAATAGAAAACGGGGCGCTCCTGAATCTGAATATTTATTTCCATCTATTAGTGCATCTGATATATCACTTTCACTGTCATAGTTTTCTTGATTTGTATTCTTCCTTTGAGCTTCCTTCTTCCTTTGAGCTTCCTTCTTCCTTTGATTCTTTCCCATTGTCCTTGATCCACTCTCAAGTGGTTAAGCTTTTGTTGGAGTGGCCTACTCTCATACCAATTGTTGGGATAAAATATTGAGGGGGGGGCGAGGGGCGAAATCAATATTTGGAGGGGGGGGTGCGAGGGGAGAAATCAATATTTTAATCTCACTTTAACTTCTCATTTCATATTCTAATGTTTGTACACTATTGTAATTTAAACAACTAGTGTATGTATGCCACTTCAGTGAAAGAAAAAAACGTATATCAGTTAACTTAATTCTTCACAAGTTACATCATATATTTATCTTTAACTAGTGCATTATTAATTTCATCAAACATATAGTATGCATTAAAGAGAAGAATAAGCCATCACACGTAACAACACAAAAACACATGGGAACATAGATATTTTTAGGTGGAAACCTAATGTGGGTGAAAGCCACCACTATCATCATCTCTGCCTTCTTCTTTTATTATAAGAAAAATTATTATAATCTCGTACTAGAGAAGAATCTTATTAGTACATAGGCACCCATCTTCTCTTGTTCTCTAGCACTTAATGGAAGGGAGTTCCAACCCCCTAATCTCGTTTATCGGTTCCTACTAGAAGGGAGCACCTACCCCCTGAAAATTTTTACTAGATACCACTGGAAGGAAGCTTTGACTCCCTCACTGAAGCCTCCAACCCTCTCCTCCTTTGTGGACCATGTTTCATAATATATCATACTAGATACACCTATTTGAAAACAACAAAAATGGTAGGCCACAATTCATCATATTTTCATATTGGACCCACTTCCAAAATTAAGCTCAATACAAAGTAAGAATTCTGAAACCAAACACTGAACCAATTAAATCATTGTATTAGCATTAAACCAATCTTTGAATCTCAATCAACCATTACATCAATATCAAACCAATCCATAAAATATATAAAACATCGGATCATATCAATGCACAATCATATGCCAAACCATACATTGTTCATCATCATAGAAGCACAGTGTTGTTCCTGCAAACCTTGATCAGACATACATTAGAATATATACGTTACTACTCTGAAACACACTCACGTATGTATGTGTTTCCTCTGTATTATAACTGAATACATATATCAGAATACACAACATTGAATCATCAATCACTTAATCATACATATACAATTTCACCAATTACAGATCACTGAACCAATCACAAATTTCTGAACCAATTACAAACCATAGATTATTGAATCACACCTAGTGAAACTTATGTACCATTAAAAATGATCAATACAACAAAATCATCTTAATCCTCACTGTCAAACACAAATAATCATGATAGACACATCATTTATGGACAACAGTAAATAAACCAAACATCATCACTTGTAAACATCAATCATCAGTTCAAACCCAATTTTGTATACACAACTTCCACAAGGCATCTTTGTGTATGTACGTGCTTACCATACACAACACTTACTTACAGATCTTCACACACTGAAACATTTCCCATAATATATGCATGATCTTAGAAAGATGAATCTGTGTATGTACGTGACTATTCCTAAACATGCCAGCATACAGATCTAAAAACTTTCACTACAAGCACAATTTTACTTTCCTAGCCTTTATTGTCAATACTACAAACTTCTGAATAATTCATTTAGATCACAACATCATTACAGCTTTATCATTATTATCTATTTTTACATTTGCAATAAGTAAATCAATCAATCATACATGTCAACATACTTTCATATATTTCAGATCTGAGTCTTCTCCAAGCTCCCTGGTGCACTCTTGTTCCAAATGAGATCACGTATGTATAACCCATTACTTTCACACATAATACCTTCATCTCCATCTCCTTATATAGATTTAGCCTTATCCAATACCTTAGGCAAATCCCTTGGTAATGTTGTTAGCATTCCTTGATGGGATCAAATAACCATTATCTCTCCATTACTATGGGTCAATACAATGGTAAAGACCCCTGGTATCCAGATTACTTTTGTGTGGATTCTATAAGCAACTTTTCTTCACAACACCTGCATATGTACATGACCTTGCTTCTCAGGACCCGTGTATACTTTCTCAAACAATACACTTACTATCCATTTTTATCTGAACTAACATTCCTTTGTCCATATCATCTATATCATCTATATCACTCTACATAAACATCATGTTATCACAATGTTTACATCTTTATCGAGTAGGCTTCCATCAAGAACAACATGTTAGCCATAATGCCAATATCTTCAACAAACATGACCAAGTTTTTGGGGACACCCCTCCAAGGATACCTCCTAACATAGGCTTTTTGCATGCCATTGAGTTAGAAGAAGGGGCCAAACCCATAATAACTACTCCATAAAGGCACCCAAAGATGTTCAAATATGAGATAAAGTAGGTAATCAAGGAGTTTCTGGAGATGAGACATATCAAACACAGTTCCAGTCAATTTTCTTCTTCGATAGCCTTAGTTAAGAAGAAGGTTGACACTATGAGGATGTGTATTGACTATTAATATCTAAACAAAAAAAAAGTTTGAAATATGTATCCCATTCCCAGGTTCAATGAAATATTGGATGAGTTTCATAGGGAAGTATACATCTCAAAGATTGATCTTCGACCAAGATATCAACAAATTAGAGTCAGTGAAAAATATGTTCACATTACTATCTTCAAGTTTCATTATGGGTACTACAATTTCTTGGTCATGCCATTTTGGTTGACCACTGCACCTACCACATTCTAGTCCTACTTAAACCGCATATTCAACAAGTAATTGCAAAAGTTTCTATTGGTGTTCTTTGATGATTTCTTTCTATAAAGTAAGACATGGAGGGTCACTTGAAGGATTTAGATGACATATTGGGTATAATGGGGGAGAAACCAGTGTATGTTAAGGTGTCAAAATGTTTATTCGATCTAAAAAAGGTTTTAAATTTAGGCCATATGAGTGGTGTGTAGGGTGTGCACATACACTAGGAGAAGGTATAGTCCATATTGGATTGGCCACCACCTAGGACCCTTTCAAAATTGCAGGAATTCTTTGGATTATGCAGCTATTATAAATGATTTGTTAAGGGTTTAGACAGTTGGGTGCATCCTTAACAAATCTTATTAAGAAATGGGAATTTATGTTGATATATGAAACTCAATAGAAATTCAGCAAGCTCAACGAGGTGATGAGAACTTATCTGGTACTGGAACTTCCTAGCTTCACGTAGCCCTTTTTGCTTGAGTGTGATGCTTTGGGAGAGGGTATAGAAGCTATCTTGATGTAGAAAAATCATCTCGTAGTGTTTGAGAGACATAATATCAAGGAACCAAAGAGAATATACTCCATATGTGACAAGGATATTCTCATCATTAATCATGCTTTAGCAAATTTCAAACAAGATTTGGTCAGTGATAGATTTGTGGTTAGGACTAACCACAACAGTTTTTGATATTTCCTAGAATAGAAGGGCCTGAATGAGAGGAAGTAGAAATGGATGGGAAAGAGACAAGATTATGATTTTGACATTGAATATATGAATTGAATGAATAATATTGTTATTGATGCCCTTTCCATGAAATCAAAATTGTGTTCCCTTATGGAGATTTCAACTTATTGGAAATCACACCTACTAGTGGAATATTCCAAGAATAAGATTGCTTGCGAGTTAATGGATGGTCACATTTAGGATGATAGGTACAACGTGGTGGATGATATTATCTTACATATGTACATAATATAGTTTCTCCCTTGAGACCATGCTTAAGGAGAAGATTATGAGGGTTACTCATGATACACCTTTAGCAGGACAGCCATGAAACTTCAAAACTTACAAGGAAATTAGAAAGAGGTTCTCATGGAAGGGCCTCAAGAATGATGTATTGTGACATGTGGGGGAGTGTATGACTTGTAATCTGAGAGATTCAAAGCATACTCATCCTATAGGTTGATTTCATCCTTTACCAATTCCATAACAGAAGTGGGAGAGTGTGTTGATGGATTTCATCACAAGTCTACTAAAGGTGTAGGTCGAGATTTCTTTTATGTAGTTGTTGACTGGTTGAACAAATTCACACATTTATTCATGATTCTTCAGAGTATAAGGTAGCACAGGTGGTAGAGATACTTTTTTAGCAAGGTTTTTAGGTTCCATGGGCTACCTAAGTGCATTTTCAATGATTAAGACAGTAGGTTTCTCAATTCATTTTGGCAGGAGTTGTTAAAATTGATTGGCACCAAGTTGACTCCTAGCACCTATTATCACCCTTGTATTGATGGCTAGATGGATATTTTAAACAAATGGGTTGAGGGATATCTATGTAACTATGTGCTAGGACAAACAAAGTCTTGGATTAAGTGGTTTCATATATGATAACATTGTTGCAACACCATCTACCACATTCCCATCAGTATGACCCTGTTTTCGAGCATTGTATAGCTATGATGCTTCTTCATCTGTGGATTTGGAATTTAGGGGTAGAATGGATCTTGGAGAAAAATAATTGATACAGTAAATCCAAGATATCCTTAAGATCATTAAGGAAAATTTGCAGGATTCCCATAATAAATTGAAAATGTATACAAACAAGCATAGGGTTGAGCATAGTTTTGAAGTATGAGACATGAGTTTCTTGAGGTTCCAACCATGTATACAATATTACTAAAGAAAAGTGGTACAAAAAAGTTGAAACCACACTTTTATGGTTCCTAGAGAGTAATCAAGTGAGTTAGGGAAGTATCTTATGAGCTTGAACTACTAGAGGGGAGAAAGATTCATAATGTTTTTCAAATATCATGCTCAAGAAGAAATTGGGAAAATATGTTATTACTTTAGTAGAGTTAATCACACTAGATGAGGAGGGGAATATTTTATTGATCCTTGAGGATATTTTTGTTGAAAAACCATTTCTGATCTAAAAATAATTACTTGTGACATTATTAGTTTAGCTTAGTCAATTTCATCAAGTAAGTATACATAAAAAAATTCAACTAATAGTAGTAATAATAAAGTGGATATCACAATGCACGATAACAAGAGGCACCAATGTTTAGGTTAGATACCAAGGGAAAACCCCACAAGGGGAAAACCCAATCAAACCTTTCCTTAAACATATCCTTCAATAATACATCAAGACATGAATAATAATAACCACAAGATGACTTCCACAATTACCAAGATCTCCTCCATAATGTATGCTACATAATGTCCAACAGGATCACTAATTAGAGGTTTATTCACTCACCATATCAAAAAAACAAATCTTGGAGCTCTTCCCTCTAAGGCTTGGACAAATTTTTATATGCACAAAATTTTGATCAAATTTGAAATTCTAGAATAAATCTAGATCTTAGATATATCTCAGTTATATCTCAACAAATAGATCTATCGAGGCATAAAAATTATGATAAAATCAATAACTTCATATCTTGGACCACCAAACTTCAAATCACAAACAATAATGAGTAGATCTAAACCACTAGACTTCAGATCATAAATAAGAATGAGAAGATATGAGACATCATATTTCATATGACAAACAATAGCCACAAAACTTTTCCTTCAACTTGGAATAGATTAGATCTTGAGAGAGATAGACGAAAAATTTTCTTCACTTGATACCCCCTTGAATTCTTCCTTGTGGCTCTTCGTAGAGAATAACATAATAAAAATGTATGTAATTTAACTTCCTTGTAAGGATGATGAATGGATCTCCTTATATAGCCACCATGAGATCTAAATGGGTTCCCTTCTAGGCAAAATGACTTAACCATCTAAAAGGATTGATTTAATCCAAATGAGTGAGTTTCTAGGAAATATAACTTAGCACATGTGGGGCCACTTGTAATTACAATAAGGTAATATTTTTTATCTTTTCATAAATATATTTGACCAATACAAAAGCATGGATAACATGCTAATAATAATAATAACTTGGTTTTCCCAAGTAAAAAGATAATAAATAATTTTTATAAAGACTGACCATAAGTACAATTTCAACCCTCCCTATTACCTAGGGAGGTATTCATAATCAGAGTCAAGATGTCGTACATGTTGAAAAAGGTTATCTAAGGAAGGATCAAGATTATATCAATATCACCAATGGATTACTATCATCACCACCTAGTACCAAATCACCATGGTACTCTTCATGCATACTCTCCCCAAGAGACATCAATCAACTAGTGTCTCATAACCATGGTACCATCATATAAATCAATTAGCTAATACTAGAGAACTAGAATTCTTCCTTATCCATGAATGGTAATAATAATATCCTTCTAAGATTAGAGTTAGATATTGGAAGGCTCTTATCAACTAGTTATCCTCTAACCCCATTCTTCTATATAGTTCATTGTACTATACTCAAGGACTGCAACCCTGTCCAGGTCATAGTACAAGACACAGGAGAATGGCTATTTTCCTATTTAGTTTAATTGTTAAGGAAAATGTCAATATTCCTATCCAAGTCAGTGTACTTGACACATGGGTGTTAATCCCTATACAGGTCAATGCACAACACTCAAGAATATGCTCACCTTTTTATTTAGGTCAATGTACCTAACACAGGGATGTTAAGCCCTATACAAGTCAAGGTAGAAGAAGCATAAAGATGCTCATAGGACCATTCTCGCTATACATGTTATTCTACAAGACATGGGGTAATAACCCTATACAGGTCATAGTAAAAGACACCAGGAAAATGAATGTCCATGATGTTGATCAATCTATAAAACCATTCTTCCTATATAGGTTACGTTGAGACAGGGACTACAACCCTATACAGGTCAATGTGACATAAGAAGAATAACATGATCTAAGAAGATGACTACTACCTCCCAGCCAGAGGAATTCCCCACAAGTCCCAAATTATCATTAAAGTATACCTGCTTGCCTTTGGGGAATGGCTTTATCCGAATATCAGTTATATGTTCATAAGTGGATATATGTCAAAGATTTACCACACCCTCTTGCACCATTTCACAAATGTAGTGATACTTGGTGTTAGTCTATTAGATTTTGTGACAACTTCATGCAGTTTAGGTTATCACAAAATAGCATTGTGGTCTACAAACACTTTGGAAAGAAATATCAAATATCCAAATATCTTCTTGAGTATCTTCACATGCTGCTATTCATTCCCCCTTAATAAAACTAGGTTCCACGGAAGACATATTTCTACTTATCATAGGAGAGCCCAAAAATACACTGACCATTGGCTGTTAGTACTTCTGAATTAATCAAAGAATATCTGCAACATGATTTATCAATAGAGAATTAGAATCTCTCATTCAAGCTTTTGTAGAATCTTGATATCATCCTTCCCTTTCCCAAAGGAAAATTCATAGTATTTCTACCAGACTTCCAATTCTAGTAATAGCGTATTAACCCAAGATTCTTCATATCCATATTAGCATCCAACTCCCTTGTTCATTAGGGAGTCAAACTATCAGTAGTAGGTTATCCACATAAGGAATAAAATTCACAGGTTCATCCATCACAACCTTGATATGTAGGTTGGAATTAGTTCTACTGAGCCTTGACATATCTGCATCAAATTTACCAGTCAGCATGTCTCACAAATTCAACAGTGAAGTCTTTTCATGCAGATATCCATGGACATACAGTCCATAATGTCAAATCTTAAAAACACTCATATAAATTAATCATCATAATGACTTAGAATATTTAATGTTTTTTCTTGATCCCTCTGAGACTAATGCTCATTACTCACTAGTATTCCTAATGTCCCTTTCTTCCACCAATTCCTAAGATCATGGAAGATCTTCAAATTAGGAGGCCATTGAATAACAAATGTAATTACTACAACAAGAGACTGAATATAAAAGTAATGAAAGTACACAACATGTTATCTCTTTATTGTATTAATATTATTGATATCAAAATCATGTGACTAGAGTTTCCAACAAAATAAATCCATCCTAGGGCTTAGTCCATAAGCCCTTACCAAAATCCTTAGGATTTATCAGCTAGGGTTTCATATTCGAACCCTATATTCATACAAACCATAGAAGTGCCATAACATCTACAATAGTCCTAGGGTTTTGTCCAAAAAGCCTATATTTTCATGTTATGACTCATTTAGGGTTTACAATCCCTAGAATTACAAGCCCTATATGTTCAACCTAGGTATTCAAGAATCATTATCAAAAACTCTAGGTACTTGCTAGGACATGCAACTTTTTAAACCCTATATCTTTGCAAGCACACTATTCATTATATAGTAAAAATCAACATTGAAACGTTATCATGCGAAGTACCTTAATCAATAATTCAAATGTCAGAACAATTAATCAATGGAGGATCTACCAATGAGTGCACAAGTCAAGAACATTCTTGCATAGTCATTATAAACACTTTCACAATCCTCTTGAAAGTTAGTAACAACATGAATATGCCAAAGAAACTATGAAGTATCAACATCAATGGTTCTATCATTATTCTATCAATAGTAATAGTTCCTTCATCCTTTTATCTAAGAGATAAAAATCAAATCAAACTTAGTATCTCAAAGACTATAAATCCTAATCATTAATAGAAGAAATCTTCATTTTTGTTCACCCTTGACTTTCTTCGATGGTTCCACCTCAACCTTTCCAAACACCAGATATTCAATATTGAAATTACCAAACTCCATGTCTTTTATATACAAACCTTGCTAGAGTTCATTAACCCTAACCAAAACCCTAGGATCCATCCTAGGAATAGAGATTGTACTTACAAGAAGGTGTTGATAAACTTACATAGAGATAGCTTGGGACAGATTGTAACATCAACATTTTAACCAAGAGTTCCCATGACATGACAAAGAAATATTCAGTTCCATGGATAAGAAGTGACTTGCATCACCTGAAGCAAGGACTTGGGTTTTGAATTAATAATTTTTACACTCCAAATCTTCAACATGACTCCTTAAAGGTACCTTGGTTCCCCTTCAAGTTTAAATAGGTTTTCAATGAATCCCATCAATCATGAATTTCCAAGATACAAGACTCCCATGGCTTAAAACCATCTTCAGACATTTTATATTTCTAAGATTGACAAGGATACCTTCCATGAGTGAATGTGGGTTCCCTTCAAACAACTAATTTGAGGATATTGACCTTAATATATTTTCCAAAGAACCCTGACTGTATAAATAAGTGATGAGATCAACACTTTTCTATTAATGACAGAAGGATATTCTATACAAAGACAAAATAATGAATAAGGTTTTGCACTTGAGATTTTGTTCAAAAACTTTCTAGACAATGGCTTCATAGATTTAGATGGAAAACATTTCAAGATAATAAAAGTCAAGAGATATAGATCTTTGACATGCGTATTAATGGATCTCACCCTATACAAACCCTGTCATACCTTCGAAAAAACAGGAAACATTATATAATCCTATGTTCTTAGCTCTTTGTTGCATATTTATTGATAGAATATGACACATAGAATCAATATCAATAATATCCACCCACTCATCTCTGTAAAAAAAACTTTCATGTCACTCTCTTAGACACATGGTTCTATCACATTGTAAAAAGATTTCTCTAACCTCGGCCTTCGAATATTTGCTAAGACTATAGATGTGGCATACATAGCATATACAATAAGACAAGAATGAGTTCTTAATGGATAAAAGAAATGACCAGTGAATAAATAGAGTGCATAAAATAGAATATAGAGCTCCAATAATTAAAATAACGAACAATCATTCGATATAACCTAAGAAGGGAATACAACTTATGACCTTCAAATTAAAAAACAAGTCAAAGATCAAGGATTCAGATTTTTTATTTAGATGGCTCAATGTATACTCAGATTACCCCCTAGTGCACTGCTACATCCTCCACTTTTTAACGCAGCACAGACTCTATTATAGCAACTTTCAATTTTGGTGCACATTGCAATTATGCATATATCCTTGTCATGGACAATTCAACAAATTCAAGTGGAATATTTTGACATAAATTCCTATGAGGAATCACAATTGACTACAAAACTACCTAATATATTCAATGCACATAACTAAATCTATGTGTGATCCCTCAGAAAGTAAAATATAGTGCATGTAAAATGAACATTTAGCAATTGTAGTGCACATAAACAAAATGGAGGCCAATATCTTTGCCCAAAATGTTATTTGTAACCATACTAGCCATATCAAACTTTAATCAATGAAATTCCTCTACTCCATGAACCTTTATCGGTTGTGGGCATCATCATGTAGTCTACAAGGTACTTAACGCTCAAAAAAATGTTATTTTTATAAAGTGTGCACACCAGTGTGCTAATTTAGTTAGGTATGTGTATAGACCCACTTGTCATATGATCGTGTGTATTAATTCTGGAAAATTTGAATACACGAACATAAGAATCACATAATATGATCTCTACATTACCATACACACGCGCACAACCTTTAGAAAAATAAACCACAAAGAACTTTAAGCATTGAATGCTCAGATAAATTACTCCAACACCCACATGCTCTTTTCAATCGCATACCTCCTTAAATATGCAAATGAACTGGTGCCAAAATAGAAGAATAGATACAAATCTACTAGTGTTATAATACAATGTTGAAAAACCATTTCTAATCTATAGATAATTACATGTGACAATATTAGTTTAGGTTATACAATTTCATCAAGAAATTATACACCATAAATTCAACTAATAGAAGTGATAATAAAGTAGATTTCACAGAGCAAGATAACAAGAGACATGAGTGTTTAGGTCAGAGACTAGGGAAAAACCCCATAAGGGGAAAACCCAATCAATCCTTTCCTTAGAGATATCCTTCAATAGCACATCAAGATATGAATAATACTAACCATAAGACATCTTCCACAAGTTCTAAGATCTCCTCCACAATGTGTGCTACAAAATGTCCAACAAGGCCACCAACAAGAGGCTAATCCACTCACCATATCATAGAAGCAAATCTTGGATATCTTCTCTCTAAGGCTCGAATAGATCTCTAGATGCATAAAATTTTGATCAAATTATAGTTCTAAAATAGCTTCATATCTCAAACAGGTCTAAGTTAGATCTTAGCAAATAGATCTATGGAGACATAAAAATTCTAATCAAATCAATAGCTTCATATCTCATACCACCAGAGTTCAGACCACAAGAATAATGAGAAGATCTGAACCACTAGACTTCAAATCACAAACATAATGATCAGGTCTGAACCACTACACTTCATATCGCAAAAAATAATGAGAAGATTTGAATACCCATATTTCAAATCACAAACAAAAGCCACAAAACTCAACCTTCAATTTATATTAGATTTATCCTAAGAGAGATAGAACGGAATCTCTTCTTCACTTGATATACCGTTGAATTATTCCCTGCGATTCTTTTCATAAGAGAACATAAGATGGAAGTGTGTAATCGAATTTCCTTGCAAGGAGGATGAATGGAGCTCTTTATATAGCCATCATGAGATCTAAATGGGTGCCATTATAGGAAAACCAACTTGACCATCTAGAAGGATTGATCTAATCTGAATGAGTGAGTTTCTAAGCAAGCTAATTTAGCACATGTGGAGCCACTTATACATAAAGAAAATAGTATTATTTTCTTCTTTTCAAAAATATATTTCACCAATACAAAATTGTGGAGAACATGCTAATAATAATAATATGATTTTTCCCAAGTACAAAGATAATAAATAACTTTTATGAAGGTCAACCATAGCTATAATTTCAACAATTTTGGAAGTCAAGGAAAGGAAATTGAGGAGTAGGGTTATCAGAGAGTATCTTATGAGGTGGAAATACCTTTCAGTAGAGGAAGCTATGTGGGAGGGACAATAGATTTTGTAGCATCCTAATTTGTAGTTGCCTGAGGGAAAGCAATCTCAAGAAGGGAGGACTGTAATGTCCATCTCTAGAATGAATCTATAGCCTATTTTATTTCAATGGGCTATAGTCGATCAAAAAGGGGATCAATTAATTTAGTTATTTAAATGTATTTTGGGTGAAAATGCAACATGTGAAGGTGACATTGATTTAGTCAAAAAGGTAAAATGAAATTAAAAAAAAATGAAACACTATAAAAGAGAGACCCATGGTATTATAATGAACAATGGTATAGACCCATGCAATTCTAAAGATGAAAGAGAAATTGGAGCTCACACTTTGGGCATGCACAATCATTTCCTCATATCAATTTAGAGAGTTCTTGTGGCTTTGGAGTGCTAAGGGTGAAACCCTAAGCGAATTGGCTTCAATGGTGAAACAAATCCACCCTAGCTAATCAGAAGAAATATCACTCTGATTTTTTATATGTATTTATTGTTGAATATTCATCTCATTGCTAGGTTGTGTGTACAACCAAAGATTGTTGTATTTTTTGGGAGGTCGTATTTTCCATATGTAGTTCCTATAGGAAAAAGGGGGTTTATTCACTTTTTCCAGACCATGGGATCACTTGAGGAAGCCATACGATCTATTATCAACAAGTTGAGGGTTTTTTGTGGTTAGTTTTAACCCAATTTTTTCGTTGCTCTATCAAGCACCATTTTTTTTTGTAGCAGTTCAAGCCATCATTTGTTAGGTCATGGAATTAAAAGGGAGGGTCAAACTAACTGTTAAATCTAATCTAGCGTATTAATTTACAATAGTGTAAGGGGACATTTCAACATTGTCATTATCTCTTATTTTCCTAGAATCATGCCATTAGCCATGGTTGTTTATGGGCTTCTAGAAATCTATTTTTGTAACTCAAAAGGCATGTATAATAGCTAATTTTGTTTGTTGTGGTATCTTTTCTTGTGTTATGATGGTTGAGTTATTTCTTTATTAAGAATGGATTTGGTAGTGGTATTAATAAATAGATCTATTTTATTGGTTGAGTTTATTTGTTATGATGGTTTGTTTTGGGTATAGTGGTTGAGTTTCTTGTCTAGAAAGAGGGGATTTTACACTTCCCCACTTGCTAGAGTTATCTATTCCTTTTATAGCCCCATTGCAGCTTCGAGCCCTAGAGGGAGGAAGAGAACCTGAGGAATATGCAGGGAGATTCATAGGTGAGTCTCCAACATTAAGTTAGGTAAGGGAGCTCCAGTTACCAGGAGTCAAGGTTACTAGACTACATTAACATTGAAATTATCATCTACCTATATTTGGTATAACTAAATTATTTAAATTGCAATGATTATTTCAATTTGGTTAAGCTTAAAACTAGTTCAAGAAATATTGATATTGAATTCAAGAATTTTAAATATTATTTATATGTAATTTATGTTACTTATAAAATCTTTGTAATAGTGAATAAATTCATATAAAAAGGTGTCCAATAGTTTCTATGACCTTAACAAGTTCTATTATTGTTACTTATATGTTAATGGGATACTGAATTTATTTAATGAATACATTATGGTAGAATTTTATGATTTAAAATCTATTGTTAGATGAAAATTTGTATTGTGAGTATCACTCTAGGGGTTGGGTGGCATGATCGACCCCCTAGTTTGTGCTCTTCATGATGGTCAAGGATTTCATCTTTTCGTAGCATTGTTGTCATTTCCTTTTGTGGATGCTCTCTTTGTGACATTTTTGGGTGATTTGGAGCTTCCTTCTAAGCATGTTCAGGTGCATCTTATTTTCTTTCGCTAGGGTCCATTTTTGTTAGTGCTTCCTCATCCAAGCTTAGAATGCTCGAGGCTTCGTTGTGCCTCTACCCAATTTTTTGTCGTCATCACTAGTTCCCTTTTTAGTGATGTTTCATTGTTGCTTGCTTCGATATAGTTGTAGATTTACTATTGGGCTTGTTGGCCTATTTGTTTTATGTTTGTTGCCAAATTTTGCGCTAGGTTGTGAGTTCTTTCGAAAAGGCTATGCCATTTTCTAGTTTTTGTAAGGGAATAATCTTTTAAATGATCTTTTGTGACACCCATCAAGATATTTTTTGTATTTTTTTTTTCCACAGTTTGGATTTAAGTCATTTTTTCTTAAATGTAGTACTGTAATGTAGATACAAAATGTAATTTTATCTATCTTAATAAATAAAATTAAGATATTCTTCCTTGAAAAAATAAACATATTTTTATTTTACATTAAAAATATATAGATATTCTAGTCTAGTGAAATATCATTCGTTATTTAAGGTTTCGTAAATATCTATTCCATGAACTTAATTTATTTTATTAGAAGACGGAGGAGACTCCATGAGCTCTTCATGAACTATTAAGATAGGATACACATATTGCAATATTTAATCAAGGAGAAATTGACCCAAACGTTTCCGGTTATAGCCAATAGGTGAAAAATATTAGTTATATTATGGAAAATTGTCATATGCATCACATGATGGATAAACCTCTCTTAATATATAGGAGAGCAGGGTCGGATTTATATTAACATTAACCATCACCCTCATAGCATGAATGAAACAACCATATACAATAATTAGAGACTGTGAGTATACAAGTATGCAACATATTGGTGATTGCTGGTATGTCGTCTTGTTAGTCGTTGTACCCCTTTATAGACAATGAACTGTAAGAATTACATCTCTCCATTAATCTTCGCTTGGGATAATGCACAGAATAAAAAGCCTTCTTGTGATATTATCATGCTATAATTTGTTTATAAGAGTTATATTATCATGCTATAATTTGTTTATAAGAGTTATAATTTGCATCTGTGATAATGTAAAGAATAACAATTATTTGTGATATAATTTTATAATGATGTGTTTATTGAGTCTGAGAGATTCATTTTATTGTTAAGTATGAGTGGATGTGTAAGTTGGTCCGTTTTTGTGTGTTTTTTAAAATAAAAATATGAATTTAAAAATAAGGTTGTAAATAGAAAATTAATGGTGGCTATAATTTAAAAAAAAATGTTGTAAAGTAATTAGAAATTAAAAAATGTGTGAATAAGATATTTAAATCTGATATTTTTCAAAAATATTTCAACTAGATATTTATTTGAAAATCTATGTTAACTAATTTATGTCAATATCAACTTCATATATATCTATATATAAAATAAAAAAATTATGGTTAAATTTTTTTAACTGGTCTTATATATACAATATTTAGCATTCAAAAATACAATTTTTAATTAATGAAAAATAACACATTGTATTTTGCACTCTAAAAAAATTTACACATGAAAAAATTTAATTTCTTTCAGCTCATATTAAATTCATATTTAAAATAAATTTATGCTAATAATAAACATATATATATATATATAAACATTGCTAAATAATACACAATAATTACGTTAATCATATAAGGCAATCATCCTAAATTGATTATGATATATCTTAGAAAAAATAAGTAGAAAATAATGAAATTTGCCATCAATGATAAATAAAAATTAGGCTTACAACTAAATATTTTCTCAATAACTCTGCGAGAGAATACAAAGTTACTACAGGTATACAATGGATAAGAATGCATTTCTTATTACAAGCAAATACCCACTCTACGCGATCGAGTGTTTGGTGTAGTTAAATTGTATACTTGTTGAAAAATTTTGCAAATCATACAACTCTTCTATTAACTTCTTATACTATAATTGTGTTAATAAGAGTATTTTAAGTTGCTTTCAACATTAAAGTTAGTACTCTTCATACTTAAAATTTTATGATCGAAATTTCAACATTAAAGTTAGTACTTGTCATACTTAAAACTTTATGATCGAAATGTTTAGGGGCAAGCGAAATTTCTTACCAAGTAAATTATTAAAGAAAAAAATTAATGTCATATAAGTTGTTTATTTGGGGGTTACAAAAGAAAGGGAAAGGGTATTACATGTCGTGTTAGATCATAATTTGTGTATTGGAGTCATAACCATTATAAATGTTTCATTTTATTATTATTGATGTGTTGAATTAATATGAATTTGATTATCATCATGACAAGTATCATGGATGGAAGTGATGGAAGTAAAAGAGGGAGGGTAAAACTGTAAGAGGATGTAATATGGTGCATCTTTCATTTCCTACAACTACATAGCCACATGGAGAGGAAGAGCATGAGCTAGAGAAAAAGCAAGAGAAAATATCTACAGGGGAAGTGATAAATATGATGCGGGCTTTTTAGTGAATGTCAAATGTCTTAATGAACTGTTTGGAGTGGGATCACGGAGCAACTTCTACTCATGTGAAAGGGTCCCAAAATACAACCAATCCATATGCACAGGGAACCTTGGAAGCTGTTTTTTTTGTAATTTTAGGATCTATGGATGTTCAACTAGTTGAAGCATGACTAGAAAACATGGTTATGTGCTTCACCTTTAGTGAATACACCTAAAATATTAAAGTGAAAATGGGTGTGTTTTAGCGAGAGGGAAGTGTACTATTGTGGTGGAAGATACTCTACCATAGTTTGGCATGGAAATTTCAAAAGTGTCATGGATGTTGTTTGAATTCAAGTTCAAGGAACACTACTTTTCTGAGTTTATAGAAATTAAATTGAATGAGTTCAATGCCTTGAGATATGGAGGCATATCCCTGCCAGAAAACAACTCTGTATTTATGAAATTACTCCAATCTTCCCTACACTTGAGCAGAGGAAAATTAAGAATAAAAAAAATTGTGTATGGTATGAACTACAATATTCTTGGAAAGATGAGGATTATAATGTCTTACACTTTGCAGAGGCAGTTTAGCGAACCATTATTGCTAAGAAAGAGATCACTAGTAGTGGTCATAGTATGCTACCAAGGTCCACAATTTCATGAGCATTGAGAGTAGCAAGGACACTGAGAATCAGTGGAACTAGTATGGTCCATAGCGACAAACATACGAGATTGGTGTTTGGTAACAAAAGATGGAAAGTAAGAAGCCAAAGGCCAATATAACAACCACTAGCATAAAATTCCTAATTCGAAGTAACACAATCTCATTAGATATAATATTTTTCTCTAAGGCAACAATTCCACTTAACATCTCAAAATCAATCAAAGCATTAGTCTAGGTCTTATCAATAGAGCTATAGAGCAGTTTTTAACATATCCAATAGTGTTATCCAAGCTCCCAAGAAGGGGTGTTGGACCTGTGGATGTCCACGTCATGAGAGAGATTTGTCCTCAATTATAAGAAAAATATAACTAGACACCACAGAAAAATATAGTTAGATATTAGGGAGGGGCCCATCAGATTCATGCAACAATGAACAAGCGTCAAGTTGCATCAGATTCATGCAACAATGAACAAGCGTCAAGTTGAGCATCAGTTCACTATTCTAAAGACTACAAGTTAATATGATGATAAAAATTGTGTAATTTTAATAGACTCTTGTGCTTGATATAAATTGGATCAATATATTATTTTTCACCTAGCTCAATACTTCTAGAGTGGAAAATTTAAACAAATCAATTTGCAAGGTCATTTTTACCAGTTCCAGTTTGGAAGGTTTTGGTTAAAAAAATTAAAGATGTTAGCCTCATACTCACAATAAATAAGTCCAAAATAATAACATTATGAAACTTGGAAAATATAATTCCTACTTGTCTTCGATGTGCTCATCAATTCTAAAAAGAGACATTTGTTTTGGTTAAAAAATTAAAGATGTTAGCCTCATACTCACAATAAATAAGTCCAAAATAATAAAATTATGAAACTTGAAAAATATAATTCTTACTGATCTTTGATGTGCTCATCAATTCTAAAATGAGACATTTTTTAATACTTGGGAGTTTGTTTGGCTCTAATTGATTGAGAAATTCTCTCCAACTAGTTAGCTTCTTAGAATAGTGTGTGGTTGAGATATTCACTCAACCAAAAGATTTCATGTCCAATATACACTGACTATGTCGAGACATAATTTGATGTATATATATTGTATCATAATTTTATTTTTATTTTTGTGTGAAAATTCATACATTCAGGAAAATCCTTTTCCGGCCTGCTTTTTTCTCTTGATATTATTTATTTTCATTAATTGTTTTCAATTGGTATCAGAGCTATTGCACTAAGTCATGTGAAGTTATGCTATGGATGTTGTGAGCAAATGAGCCAAGTTGTGTAAAGTCAAATTGTGTAAGGTCGTTGACCCTATGGAAAGAGTTGCGTACCTGCATTCTTGCGTACCTGCATAGTTGTAGAAAGAGTTGCGTACCTGGAGATACTAAAAGAAAGCATCAGATTGATCATAAGAGATGATAGTGTGAGGAGTTGAGCGTGCAGTTTCTTTTAGTTGGATCGACCGCATTCTAAATACCTGGGAATTTGCTGCGTGATATGAAGTTACTACGATTTTTGGCGTGTAATTGTCAACGAAACTGCTAAGTATGTGTGAGATTGTTGTTCTTTGTGCGTGAGCACAAGATATGTAGGGAGGAATTGCTGACTGGGGAAGAGATTAAAAGAATGTCAACATCAATGCAAATTTTTTTGAAGAGTAGCAACACCAAGGAGATCGTTGTGGAGTGAATACTTATTGGGCGTCGTGTGGATCGCTGAGTTGAAGACCAGATCACTACGTTGATATCGATTGCAAAGACGTGGGGTCGCTTTCCATTGGAGTTATACGTAATGTTGACACGAAGTTGAAGAGGACTCTAGAAATTATACACCGTGCATCCTAGCCCCATCGCCACGTGCCTCTAAACTCTGAAATCATCAAACCAATGGTAAAGGGGAAGAGATTGGCCGCACTCGGTGCTTTGAACCGTTAGAATTCTGGTAAAGCTTCCATTTCTAGTCGTTAAATTGGTGGTATGCCTGCAAATCTATAAAATATCAGGATAAGACCAGAGCCTTCTTTGGCTTTTCATTGTCCTTAGAAGTGTATTCACCAGGAAACAGAGATTTGGCACACATTTGTACTTTTTCCTGCGGCTTCAAAGTTGAGGTGAATTTTTTTCTTCTTTGAATACTGACAAAGCAGTCTGTCTGTGAAAATTTAGGATAAATATAAAATGAGGTTTAAACTTTAAAGAACTGAAACTTTTAAAATCTTTCATGCTTTCGCCTGAAATTGAGGTGCGATGCATAAATTTGAGGATAAATTGATGGAGTTTGGGGATGTGTTCGTGTTGCGCTCATGTGAGTTCATGTTGTAGAGAACCTGTCTGCTCCTGGACTTGTGTGCAGCGTGGATCTGTTAGCGCTGCATGAGATGGGGGTTTGTTAAACGCATTGAAATGAGTATGTTGTGTTATATTCCAGTTCGAAATGCCAGTGTAGTTGTTGAACAAAGTTTGCAGTGTGAAGCTCGTAGGTTGGTTTACGCTGTTCTTTGTTGTCAGCATGTGTAAATAGCTCAACATTGTATGGATTTGTGCGCGAATAATGCACTTCTGTAGATAGCTGTAGCAACGATTTATTTTGTTTGAATCTTACTATATTTTTATTTTAAGCCCGAGATTTTGCATCAGCCATGAGACTATGCAGATGGACGCCATTGATGAGAAAACAATTACGCTGGGCATAAATGTTAGTTACTGTGGCTTTTGTGATTCTTTATTCAAAGATAGTTATAGCAGCGTGGAGATCGATCTGTGTGTATTAGACTTGTGTGAGAACCAGCATGAAGAATTTTTGCATTGAAGTGTTGTGGGACGGATTGTTGAAGAGTTGTGACCATTTATCTGTAGTTGTTGAATCCATCTGCGGTTGTTGCGTCAAAACGTGCTATAGTTCAGCGGATATATGGTGTTTCTATTATATCAATTCTAGGTTTCATGAAGTGTGTTAAGGCAACCCCTGATTCTGGTTGCTGTGGCCACAGGAGAGCAGTTTACCCACAAGAATGTAGGGGTGGCCACAAGAGAGCAGTTTACCCACAAGAATGTAGTCAAAGGAAGTGTCTAAAGAAGTGTAGTTACCCACAAGAATGTAGTCAAAGGAAGTGTCTAAAGAAGTGTAGTTAGAGGAATTTTCTGGACATTCAAAATTGGTTAAAATTTGGGTAAAAAAATTTCAAGAAATATTGCAAGAGCAGTGTTTGAATCATGTTTTTTATGGTGGAAATAGATTCAGCAATATAACAAACCTCTCGGCACTAAAAGTCAGAATTTGGGTTAAAAAATTTCAAGAAATATTGCAATAGCAGTTTGAAGCATATTTTCTATGGTGGAAATAGATTCAGCACTATCACAAACCTCTGGGCACTAAAACTCAAACTACCTCTGGGCACTAAAACTCAGTTTGAGAGATGTAATATAAATTTAGAAAAATCTTTGTTAGATTTAATCAAAATCTTACCGGAATTTCCATAATTTCAAAAAAAAAAAAAACACACTACATACTCGAATATAAAATATAAAATAGCCATTCAATAATCCTGGCAAGAAAAAGGTACAACATTGAGTTGTGCGGAGTCATCAAGTTATGATAACATGGGCCCATTTCAGGTGAACTTTCCAAAATTTAGAAATAACGATTTACAAATTTGAGTTTTTCCTCCCTAGTTCATTCCAATGAGATTAAAAATGGTTGGATGCACAAGTTGCTAAGTCACTTTTTCAATGCATGAAAATTAAATTTTAGAAATATATGTTTTTAAGTTTTAATGTGGAGCACTTTTAAAAAAAATTATTGATAGCAATTTATTCAAATCACAAGTTTGATGGGTAATCCATGCACAATCAAAGTGTCCTAGAGGTTTTTCAGGGTGCAACTTTTAAGGTGATCAATTTTACTTTATCAACCCAGAGTTCATATGAACTTGGATGTAATAGTGTTATATGCACAACATATGCAACAATCTTGTCACTTCTCAACTCGGGTGATATACCACTAGGGTTTTTCAAACAAGTTTTCTATTGAATAGGATGTTGAGTACTCATAGTGAATGTAAAACTATTTTTAATGTAGAAAGTAAATTCTTGCCTATGTTAAGGAAATGAAAGTGCTAAATAAAAACTGCTATGAGAATAACATGAAATCACCTAGCTAGGAATTAACACACATTCCTTGCAGAAGAGACCTAATTTAACCTTTCATTATATTATCTAGTTATCTGGACTAAGTAGGCATCGAAATGATCCTAATATTGTTAAGACTGATATATGCATGCACTAGATCAATATTGCATAAAATAATCTTTTGGTTTTCAATTTAGAAATTTAAATGTTAAATTAATCAAGCTGATCTTTTGTGGGGGAGGAAGGTATGGGAAAATTGGTCAAAAATGGCATTGAGGGGTATGGAGGTCAAGTTGAAGGCCTACCCTAGGCTCTGGTCATTATTTCTGCCCAAAACAGCCTAAAATAGGCTACTATAGGGTCTCCTATAGTTGTTACAGGATTTCTTGTAGTTACTACAGGATGCGCTGGTTTACTATAGGAAACTTAGTTAAAAGTTGTAGGAAGGTAGGGAAGGTGAAAGGAAGTGTAGGGAAGGTGGATGATGGTGGAATAAGGTATGGGGAAGTTGCACACTACTCAATGATTAGCCCAACTCTTCGGAATGATTGGATTTTCTCAAGGTGGTTGTCCATAGTGAGCTACAAAACAAAAATTTGAATTGATAGTTGGTAGGGTTTGGTGAGAGGTGGTGAAGACTTAGATGAGGTTGGCGGAATGGTTTCTCCCTACAGATCAGCAACTGTTGCAACAACACATATTCATTTCTTCATTTATGCACGACTTTATGTAAATGTGGAAAAGATGAGTTGAATTTAAGAAACCGATTTATTGATGGCTAGTAGATCAACTCTATGGAATGGAATGCTTTCTAATCTACAACAAACTTAAGAAACCAAAATGACAATTGCAAGTGCTTCTAAGGAATCATAAACAATGACCTACTCAACAAGAAACCCTAAGCTATGCAATAACCAAAGGATAACTTTGTTTTTGGGACTGTGAGAATGGGGTCTTCAAACCATGATCCCATGAGGGAGATGGGCATGAGGCCACTATCACAAGCTTTTCTAAAGTCTTTTCTTTCCCTACTATCACACTGATCTACTTCTCCAACTAATGGAAGCAAAACTAACCAATCATTCAAAGACTTGCAAATTAAACAAAACATAAATCATTCCAACAGCTAATCTATGATTTTAATATAAGGATACATGTACAATAATAAGAGGAACCTCTGCTGCTAGGGTTGGGCCGTAACCCAAGAGTTTCGTCCCTTTGAGTCAAACCAGTGCTGGATCAAAGAAACCCTTTGCATTATCACCAAAATGTAAAAAATAACATGAGAATAACAGTCACAATATCTTAAGCTCGAAATTGCCTCTTGGCTATAATAAAAAGTCAAATGCTATTGAGGCCTTAGGCCTTCTTATTTATACAACTGAAGCTACCAACAACTTCCTTAAAATTAGGGAGGCTTGGCTTCCAAACTCGATATGAACTTGTCTTCAACTATCACTGTCTTGGTTGTCAATGAACTCAGTGGGCTTGCTTGCTTGTAACTCCGAGCTTATGAGATCTGATGGAGGAATCTTCAAGTGATTGAGAAGTTAAGGAGAGAGACCCAATCTCCTAAAATCCCTCTTTCTTGTCTACTTTGATTTCCTGCACTGAAATGAGCCAAAAATGGCTCCAAATCCTGCAATTAATGGACATTAGGCCACATGACATAACATCTCACCTTTACCCTTCTCACTAAAGAAAATGTAATAAAATATGTAAATAAATGTGAGAAAAGTTGATTTTAATAAGTTAGATAGTGGCATTAAAGCCCATATAATTTACCTATTGATGAGCCTCATCATCACCCCCCTACTAAAAGTGTTGTTCATTCTTTGAGAAAATTGGTCTATGTCCATCTCTTTCATAGCTCTTGTGACCTCTCTGACATCCCAAGCCTCTGTTGATGGAGATTCCTCTTGTGGATAAACCCCTCCATGCTTCTTTATTTCCTCCCGCCGCTTTCTTTCCTCTTCTTCCTTCCTTCATTCTAGCATACCCAATAGCAAGGGTGGATTGAGTTTCAAACCAATCGAAATGATTTTGAGTCTCTACAGTGCCTTCTTATACAATGGGGTCCTTTCTAGTGCATCTCTCATTCTTTCAGGAGAATGATACTCCCTAATCTTTAGGTTGTATGGTAGGGTGCCCCATCTGCTTTGGCATGCTTGTTGACTTTCATCCCCTAGCAATCTCAAGGTGTCCTCAAAATGTGGTATTGCTTGCTCTTGTGTAGCTAGGTATCTTGGTGCAAGCTAGGGATCATTAGTGATAATGTTGTGGGTTCTAATGATAGCCAGAGAATTGATATGTTCTTCTCTAACGAAAAGGGGCTCTTTTCTTCTCTTTCCAATACCCTCTTCACGTCCTTAGCCCTAACCTCCTCATGAATCATCCATGTTGCAAGGGCCATTAGTTGTAAGTCCCCCAACCTTGCATTGGGGTCCCACACATTCAAGTCTGTTATGGCCAAGTTGTGCAAGTAGAATCTAGATGTCTTGGTCTTATCCTCTAGGGTGCTTTTGTCACATAGCTCAACGAACTGCCTATAGTCTTGGAAAGGCATAGTCCCCCATTGTGCTAGTGTCTTTAGCTGAAATTGCAGCCATTGATCTTTGAGTTAGAAGGCATATGACTTTGGTGGCATCTTGCATTGTAGTGCCTCCATTGAGAGGCTTAGCGTGGTGGCCAATTGTCTCTCTTTTTCCTTTAAATGCCACCTTAGCCATGTGTTTTCTACCTCTAGTTGAGATCTCATAATTCGTTCCGTGACTCTTACCCTACTCAACTCTCTTCCCATATCTAGTAGCTTCTCTTCCATATGGACCACATCCTCTACATTCTATGATTTGGAAATTTGCATCCAGTGATGTGTCCTTCCTCTCTCCTTATCAAGCTCAAAGAAGAGAGGGATGGAAAATATTTGTGGGATTACTCTGCCTCCCTTAATGAATCTGTAATAAGAGCTCAGATTGAGTTGTGGGCTAGGTTCCTCAGCTCTTGGGATTCTCCCTTAGATGTCTATGGAGAATCTGGCTCCTCTTGCACTTGTGTTGTTGCTTCCTTGTCTTTCCTCTGTCCTTGATGTCCTTCCTATTGCTTTTTCTATGTTTCCTTTAGTGTTGATAGAGTTTCTTGTAGGATTATCTGAGTTTCTTGTAGAAGGATTTTTCCTTTTTGAAATGGGGTCCAAGGTGCCTCGTTTTTCTTTGTTGATTCTCACCTCGTGATAGGCCTCCTAACATAGGTGATGGGAGACTTTGAGGAAGATTTTTTTGATGTGCCCTCTTCACCTTTTATTTATGGGGAAAGTAACTTTTCTTTCTCTTTTGGTGTGTCCTCAATAATGATTGGAGTCCTGGTGGGTGTTTGTGGTTTCCCCTATTTAATCCTAGTGCTCCTCCTTGTTTTGAAATATAGGCGAGTCTGCCTCTGTCTCTTCCCTTTCGACTTGATGGTTGTGCTTAGGGAAGTCAAGGCAAAAACTACCTCCCTCTCAGTTGGTTTAAGAGACAACCTTGGAGATTCCTCTCTTTCCTTAGTTTGTTTCTTTGGGCTTGCTTCTTCCTTTTGTTCTTTCTCTAAACCTTCCTCATTTTCTCCTTCTTCCTTTTCTTCTTCTTCCTCTCTTTTCTCTATTTCTGCCTCGTCTTCGTCCTCTGATTATTCTCCTTCCTCTTCAGGTTTTTCTCCTACCTTCTCTTCAATACTCGAGGTATTGTCCCTATCATATTCAAGGGTATGTATTTCAATCACAGCCTCTCTGTCCATGTCTCTACATGTGGACTATTGAATGGGGATTTTGAGCTAGCTCACAACATCCTCTACTATTAGATTAATAAATCCATGGTATGCCAATTGTTGATTTTTTCCCTCGACTTTTAATCTTATGTCTATTGTTGATTGCAGCAAGAAGTAGGGTATAGTGAGTCTTCTTTCATTGGGTATCCCCTCTCCAAATCTCAACTAATGGAGGAGCCTAAATTGATAGCCATAGACTATACTCAGCCTCCCTTCATAAGATATATATTTGAGAATATGTTATGAAACCAGCTCACAAAAAGATAGAAAAGAGAGATCCACGCCTTAGAATTCAGCCTCTTCGAGGGGGCAACCTCCTTTACATTACATAAATGAACAATTCTTGGATGATACAAATGACAAAACCTCCTTTCTATATATAGGAGTCTAAGGAGTCACAATATAATCCAGCCGACCTAACAAAAATAATAATAAGCCACAAAAATAACAATAGAGGGATTCTATGGGGCACAGAAATAACAATATGGGGGTAATAGGGGCACAACAATATAAATAGGGGGTATAACTACAATAGTAATGGGGTAATCACTAGTATTATAGGGACCCAACATGCCCCTCTCCTTCAAAAAAGTGTTGTCCTCAACGCTTGAGCAGTTCTGGATACTTCTGCATAAAATTCTCATCCTCCCATGTGGAATCTTCAGCGGATAAGTTCTTCCACTTGATAAGATACTTTGAAATTGATCGATTTCGTAGCTGTCGAGTTCTTGTTTCTGTGATTGCTTCCGGTTCCAATATAATTTTTCCTTCCTCGTCAAGTTCTGGCAATATTGTTTGAATTGGGAGCTTGTCACCTATAACCTTCTTTAAACATGAAACATGGAAAACTGGGTGCAATCGAGAAGCTGCAGGAAGCTCCAATTTGTATGCCATAGTACCAATCTTTTCCAACACCTTGTACAGACCATAATACTTTGGTGATAATTTGTTATCCTTCTTAGCTTGCTTTAGGGACATTTGCTTATATGGTTGTAGTCGTAGGAATACCCAATCACCTACATCAAAACTTATTTCACTGCGATGTTGATCTGCCTGTTGTTTCATTCTATTTTGTGCCAACACGAGGTTATCCTTTAAGAGTTGGAGGACTTGTTGTTGATGTTCGATGTGATGTTCCACTGCCTGAACCTTAGAATTTTCTCTTAAATATGATGTGATGGATGGTGGTTGATACCCATAAAGTGCCATAAATGGGGTCATTTTTGTTGCTATATGGAAGGAAGTGTTATACCACCATTCAGCTAGAGGCAACCATTTGACCCATTGTGTCTGTTTATCAGATACAAAGCAACGAAGATATCCTTCCAAACATTTGTTTACTATCTCAGTTTGCCCATCAGATTGAGGATGATAAGATGAGCTATGAGCTAACTGAGTACCAAGACAAGAAAATAATTCTGTCCAAAAATTTCCAGTGAAAATGGGATCTCTGTCACTTACAATAATCTTTGGGTTTCCATGTAGCTTTTGAACTGTTTCCATAAATGCAGTAGAAACTGTACTGGCTTTAAATGGATGTGATAATGCACAAAAGTGTGCATACTTGGTAAGTCTGTCAACTACCACCATGATGACACTCTTTCCCTCAGACTTGGGTAAACCTGTGATAAAATCCATTGAAACCTCCTCCCAACGTTGGCTTGGAATGGATAAAGGTTGTAATAGACCTGGTGTCTTAATTGTTTCAACTTTATTTTGCTGGCAAACCAAACATTCCGCCACAAACTTTTGAATATCTGATTTAAGGCCATCCCAAAAAAATTTCTTCTTAACCCTGTGGTAAGTTTTTAAAAATCCTGAGTGCCCTCCTAAGGGAGAAGTGTGCAATTCCATAAGAATCTTTTGTTTTAGCTGGGAATTCTTACAGAGGTATAAGCGATCTTTGTACCATAACAAATCATTTTTCCAGCTAAATGTATCAGAAGTACTGGAATCTTGTTGTAGCTTTTGAATAAGTGCCCACACTTCTTCGTCATTCTTCCATTCCTCCCTTGCTTCGTTTATCCAATCTGGTTGGATAATAGAAATGGCACACAACAATGCTTCCACATCCTCATCCTTTCTTGAGAGTGCATCTGCCACCACATTTTGCTTCCCTTTTTTGTAGATGATTTCAAAGTCATAACCCAACATCTTTGTGACCCACTTTTGTTGCTCTTCAGAGGATAATCTTTGTTCTAAAAAGTATTTAAGGCTATCATGATCCGTTTTTACCTTGAAGTGTCTTCCCATTAGGTAGGGTCGCCATTTCTTAAGTGCATGGAGTATTGCCAACATTTCCTTCTCATAAATAGCTTTGTTTAAAAACTTTCCCTTGATTGGACGACTTTCAAAAGCAATGGGTCTTTCATCTTGCATTAGAACAGCACCAATTCCATTTCCTGAAGCATCACATTCCACAATAAAGGTTTTTGTGAAGTCCGGCGTAGCTAAGACCGGTGCTTGGCACATTGCCTCTTTAAGATGTTCAAAGGCCTTTGTTGCTTCCGAAGTCCATGAAAATGAATCTTTCTTCAATAATGTTGTTAGAGGTGCTGCTATTCTCCCATAATTCTTAACAAACTTGCGATAATACCCTGTCAACCCAAGAAATCCTCGCAGATGCTTTATGGATGTGGGGATTTTCCATTCCTTAATGGCTTTAATTTTGCTAGGGTCTACCTTAACTCCTTCATGAGATACAATATGACCCAAATATTCCACCTCCTGGACTCCAAAGAAACATTTGGATCTTTTTGCATATAATTGTTTCTCCTCCAATAGTTGTAGCACCCTGTCAACATGTTCAACATGATCCTTCCAAGACTTGCTGTAGATTAGTATATCATCAAAAAATACTAACACAAATTTTCTAAGGAATGGTTTGAAAATTGAATTCATCAAACCTTGAAATGTTGAAGGTGCATTGGTAAGGCCAAAAGGCATGACCAAAAATTCATAATGACCCTCATGAGTTCTAAATGCTGTTTTCGGAATGTCTTCAATCTTCATTCTAATTTGATGATATCCCGAACGAAGATCCAACTTGGTGAAGTAAATTGATCCATGCAATTCATCCAGTAATTCATCAATAACAGGAATGGGGAACTTATCTTTAATAGTGAGCTTGTTGAGCTCCCTATAATCTGGACACATGCGCCATGATCCATCCTTCTTGTGCACCAATACTACTGGAGCTGAGAAAGAACTTTGACTCGGTTGAATTATACCAGCCTCTAGCATTTCTGCAACCATACGTTCAATTTCACTTTTTTGGACATATGGATATCTGTACGGCCTGATGTTTGGAGGAACACTTCCTGGAATCAGATGAATAGCATGATCATGATCACGCATAGGTGGGAGACCTTTGGGAGTCTCAAATACCTTGGAATGATTGTCCAGGACTTTTTGGAGATCTGGAGAAATAGATGATTCCAATGTGGAAACATCTAGCGAACATAATTGTGCAATTACACCTCTTTGCTCCTTTTTTAGAAGCTTTGTCATGCCATTAGAGCTGATTATCTTTCCTGGTTTCCCTGCAATACCCCTTAATTCAACTTCCTTTCCTTCCACAGAAAATTTCATGAAAAGTTCTTGAAAATTAAAAGCTATTGTACCCAAGGATTGTAGCCATTGGACTCCTAGTACAACATCAGCACCTCCCATTGGAATGGAAAGCATTGGGCTAGTCAATACATATTCTCCCATGGATAGCTTGATATTATGGCACTTTCCAGAACAATTTATTGTTCCTCCATTTGCAATCATCACTTGACACTCTGGTGCTGGATATAGGAAGCAATTCAATTCTTTTGCTACCCTACAATGAATAAAATTGTGGGTGCTTCCTGAATCAATCAACACTATTACCTTTTTCTTCTTGATTTGTCCTACTATCTTGATGGTTTGAGGAGTGGTAATTCCTGCCAATGCATTACAAGATATGGTCGGATTTATTTGTTCTTCATCTAGGCTTTGTTCCTGGAATATATCCTCTTCTTTTGACCTTTCTTGCTCCTTTTCTTCTTCGTCTTCACAATCTATGTAGAATAATTTCTTCTCAGCACACTTATGACCTTTTGTGTATTTGCTATCACAATTGTAACAAAGCCCTTTTGCTCTTTTTTCTTCCAATTGTTGTGGTGTCAACCTTGTAGGTTGTGGAAGACTATGGGCAACAAAACTTCCGTCTTTATAGTTGTGAACGGTATGCTTCCTAGTTGCCATAATTTTGCTTTCCATTTTTCTTGCTAACCTGAATGCCTTCTCTAATGAATCAGGTTCCCAAAGGCGCACATCATGTTGGATATTATCCTTTAAAGACCCTATGAACAAATCAATCCTATGCTCCTCTGGAATATCTTTTACCCTTATGTTCAACTTTTGGAACTCATCAATGTGCTCCATTATTGAACCCTTTTGTTTGAGACTTACCAATTGGCTAAAAAAAGTGTTGCTTTTTGTATCCTCATAATGTGCTACCAATTCTTCCGTAAAAATTGCCCAAGTGATAAATTGTTTACGAGAACAAAGCCATTGATACCATACAAACTGATTTGGTTCCAAATATAAAGTTGCCATACGTACCTTTTGTGTGTTTTGCACATTATTGAGATCGAAGAATTGCTCCATCTGTAATATCCATGTGGCGGGATCCTTGCCATCAAACTTCCTCACATCGATTTTTGGAACATGGTGAGTCTTCGATCCAACATTAGAGTCTATGGAATCATGATTAACATTTCTTTTATTCTCATCATGAGTTTCATTTAGTACCCTTTCACCCTTAGGGACGATTTCTTGTAGCAACTTATTCATATTTATCTTCAATTCGTCCATGTCTGTCTTCAAATCTATCTTCAAGTCATCCATCTTAGCTTCCACACCTTTCTTTAAACCATCCATCTTAGCTTCTACATCTTTCTTTAGACCATCCATCTTAGATTCTGTTCCCTTTTGTGCAAGGGACAGTTGTTTCACTTGGTCTTGTAATTTTGATATATCATGTTGCATTTCTTCCTCTTCTTCATGAGTCATGCTAGAGCTTTCAGGTCCCTTACTAGGTGTTTGCATTTTCTTTCCTCAGGGCATCAGTTACCGATAATAATGCTTTACTATGCCCTTTGAATTCCTTCAAACCAAGCTTATGCAAAAATGAAAAATAAAAACTACACACCTTTTTTTACTTTGTAGAAGCCTGATATTGAATCTGATGTATCTCGGTAATTTCGGATCATCCAATTCTGAAATTGCTACCTGTAGTAGCCTTCTGCGTCCTCTTTCCAATGCCACAAGTCTGAGCCAAATTGGATTCTCCAAGGAAGAGTTATGTGAAATCTCCCACAGTGACTTTCTTTTAGACTGGTTCAGTAGAGCGAATTTGTATGACGTGCCACGAGTCACTGTTTAAACTTTTGAATCTAAAACACATATACAAGAAACTACAGTCCGTCCTCTTTCTGTACCTTTTTACGAAATTTCAATCCGATCCTCAGAGAGAGAGTTATGACGATTTTCCCCAGGTCACCTGTTTTGAATGTAATTCAGGAGTCTGCAAAAAGGCCAACTTCCTCAGATCATATCTCCGAAAATATCACGTGAAAAGCTATGAAATTCGGACCCAAGGTTCAACGCCAATTCTTCTCAAATGGGTTTTTTTTGCGACTTCTGAAACGTCACAGAAAAAAAGTTATAGCGAAAATGCCACGATGACCTGTTTGGAGCAGCGAAACCCTAGAATCCAAAGCTCTGATACCAAATGTTATGAAACCAGCTCACAAAAAGATAGAAAAGAGAGATCCACGCCTTAGAATTCAGCCTCTTCGAGGGGGCAACCTCCTTTACATTACATAAATGAACAATTCTTGGATGATACAAATGACAAAACCTCCTTTCTATATATAGGAGTCTAAGGAGTCACAATATAATCCAGCCGACCTAACAAAAATAATAATAAGCCACAAAAATAACAATAGAGGGATTCTATGGGGCACAGAAATAACAATATGGGGGTAATAGGGGCACAACAATATAAATAGGGGGTATAACTACAATAGTAATGGGGTAATCACTAGTATTATAGGGACCCAACAGAATATGATAGCTTACCTCATTCCAAGGGTAGGGAAGGATTTCCCTTCTTATCCCATTTTTATCCTCAATTGGCTCTTCATCCCTTAAGAAGAAGTTATTCTTTGTAAAAGTGCTTGCAACCTTATCCTCCTTTCTCCATGGCATCCCTTGAGGAAGTGTAGTGATTCTAATAATTACTTCCAGAGTAATTGTAATTGACACTCCTCTTACCACCATGGTAGCACTGATCCTAGCCTGAGGGTTAAGTGTTATGGAAAACTCTTGAGTTGCATCATCATCATACCCTCTGAGCAGCTCGAAAAATCCCAACCAATTATGTCTTCCAAATATTTCTTCCATAGGGAGATGGAGGTGTATCCTGGATGTCTTTGTGGGATCCCTTTTGTTAAACCCTCCTGTCATGTTCCTTTTTTTGTTGGCTGACTGTAAGGATTGTGGTAGGATTAGCCTTAGTTTCTAGGGTGACTGAGGGTGGTGGATGGTTGCAATTTGTCCCTATATCCACACAACTTTCAAACTATTCAAATTAATCCTTTAAAAATTCTCAAGCCCATTGTAATCACTTAAAAACCCAAAAAATTTTGTTCCTAGCTATCAATTCAAAGCTTAGGAGATATGGGCTACCTGCTCTTCACTGTGATTCTTTGGATGAGGAGAATATCTGAGCAGTTGGACCCTATTCGCCTCCTTTTAGCATTCTTTGTGAATTTCCATTGTTTCCTTTAGCTCCCTACATTTCCTATAGTTGTTGTTTCCTATAGGTTGGATGAAATAGGATTGCCTCCTCAATGTCTCTCCAAGGTGGTTCTGATCCTCGATGCTCTTGAAATGAACAAATGGTGCATGAGAGTTCAAAATATTTCTTCTATGGTCGATTCCTTGGAGCATTGTATTGGTTGGCAGTGTACGATATTTCCTCTTTGGGACCATTGGCCCACTATTAGCTATCATGTAGCCTCTCCTCGTAATCATCACCCACTCTCCCACAACATAACTTGACCACCTCTTCAACTCATTCATCTTGATGTGATGTTTTCATGTGTCAACCTGACTAGAAGTTCACTTTTTGTTTACGAGTTGAGGCTGGTTAAGTTAACTGGCCACCTCCAACTTATAAAATCCACTTTTTCATATTCCTACACTTTTACTATATCGTATTTAGGGAAGAATTAGGATGAGGTGCCATATTTGTGCCTTCCTTTGCTTGGTTGCTACATGTTGGAGGGTGGATTTGTTGTGCTTATTTTTTTCACGTAAGTGCTCTTCCTTGGTCATTTTTCTGTATATTTCTTCCCATTTGTGTGGTTGTCCTCTTTGTTTTTATGTGCAGGTGCTTAGTATTGTTGTTGTTGTTGATCTCTGGATGGGAGTCATAGTGTTTGCAGGGGTGCTGGAACTCTTTTATTTCCTCGATGTTGAAGGAGAGTGCATGGAGGGTTGTTGTGAGAGCACGGGCTGCTACAGGGTTTCCTGGAGTTACTACAGGAAACCTGTGACTTCCTCCATCATTTTTTTTTCTTATTTTTTCACTTGGAGGAGGAATGGGTGGTGATGTAGGAGTGGAAAGGATGGAAATGGGGGAGATGGAATGGTAGGTGAGTGAGCCCAATGATGGTCTGGCCCTTGCAATTTTTCTATTTTATTTTGTGTATATATATATATATATATATATATATATATATATATATATATATATATATATATATATATATATATATATATATATATATATATATATTATTTTTATTTTTCTGAGTGGTTTTTGATGGACACAAAGGGTGGTATGGTCATGAGTTCTTGTTAGGTGAGAGGTGGTGAGGTGCATGGTCCCCTCTTTCAACCCTGAATGTGCCTACATCATCTTTTCCCAACTGTATTTTCATTCTGGCAGAGTTTTAGGACATCTTGTAGTACTACAGGAAACTCCTGTAGTAACTACAGGAAATCCTCTAGAAGCCGGAAAATTGTCTGGAAATTGGTTTTTCATGCATGGAAGTGAGGATGGATGATGGAGACATGATAGGCATGGGAGATATGAAGTCAATGAAGGAAGAATGGGATGTTTCTTGGCTTTCTGTCCTCTGAAATTTTTGTCCTATGTTTCCTTTAATAACCTGCAAAAATCACGGAATTTTATTAGTGGGAAGGTTTGAGGTCCCTTCCATGTTATTTTTTTTTCTCTTTCTCTCTTTTTTTTTTAAAGACACACATGTCACTTTAAAGGAGGTTTTCAACTTGTCTGCCTACACTATGCACCTCAATGGATGTTTTTGCCCAGGGATCTTTTTATTTTTCTTTACTTTTCACACTTGGGCTGCCTCAAGGAGTTTTTCAACCCAAAAGCTGACCTCAGGTGCCTCATAGAGGTTTTCACCTAAGCCCCTTATTGTTCTTTTCTTTTTTCATTTTTTTAAATAAAATAGACTACAAGAATTTGGGGAGCTTTAAATTGAGACACTTCCAAGCACATCCACTTCCTTACTGATGGTACTGATGAACTCTTCCCTTGATAGAGGTATTTTATAGGCTTTCAATATGTATCCATTGACCAACAAGGGGATACCTTCTTCATCAATGGTCCTTAATTGCACAAATCTATTTTCATGTCACTTCTCTATCAGATATGGGCCCAACCACATGGTCATTTATTTACCTTTGAATTCCTTGAACCTGGAGTCATGTAGTAAAGCCCAATCACCTTCTTGAAAAACTTTGTCTTTGATATTTTTTCATTCCAAACCTTTCTTTGTACTTGAGTAACCTCTGTGTGTAGGAGGGCCTGCATCTTGAATTCATCTAAACCATTGAGCTAGAGTAGCCTCTCTTTCTATGCCCTTGTAACATCCAAATCCAACCGTGCTACCATTCTCAAAGTGTTGTACTCAAACTCAATGGAGAGCAGAGCCTTCTTCCCATAGACCAAATCATAATGGGTGAATCCAATGGTTGTCTTCCAGGTTGTATTATAGGCCCAAGTGGCCTCCACTAGTTTATCAACCAAATATTTTTTGTTGTTGCTCACAACCTTCATGAGAATGCCTTCCCATGATCTGTTGGTAATCTCTACTTGTCCATTGGCCTAAGGATGGTAAGAAGTTAACTTCATGTTCTTGATCTTATCCTGACTCAATAGGTTCTCAATCAAGTTTGAGATGAATTGAGTGCACTGATCAGTGACTACAGCTCTAGGGTAATCAAACTTGTAAAACACATTCTCCCTTAAGAACTTAGCCACTTTCTCTTTTGTTTCTACCTTGACAGCCTTGGTTTCAGCCCACTTTGTCAAATAATCAGTGCACACAATTATGTACTTTTTATGTCCTGATGGTGGATGGGCCTAATGAAATCCATGCCCCACTTGTCAAATGGCTCAAGAATAATTTGAGGTTTCAAAGGAATTTCATCCCTGGGAGTAGGTTCCCCATTCTTTGGCACTGGTCATATCAACTGGTATATATTCTTGCATCTTGGTGGAGAGTGGGCCAATAGTAGCCAGCTTGTAGCACCTTGAAGGTTGTCCTCTTACTTGAAAGGTGACCTCTAAAAGGCCCATCATAAAGGCCAAAAGGATTTCAAAGAATTCCTCCTCCCTGACACATCTCCTCATAATTTGATCTAAGCCTAGCTTGAAGAGATTGCCCCAAATCCAAGGGAATGGTGTGCTCTTTCTTATAATTATGTTTTTTTCCTTGGAGGACAGATTTGGATGGAACTGTGTAGCCACTAAGTAGTTGGTTATGTCAAAAAACCATGGACAAAGAACTGAAATGAAAAATAAATGCTCATATGGAAGCTGGTCATCAACCATTCCTTCCTCACCTGTAGGCAAAGCAAGTATAGACAAACAAACTACAACTACATTTTCTCTACGAGGCTTATCAATGGTAGTTAGATCAAACTGTTGTAATAAAAGAAACCATCGAATAATTTTGGCATTCACATCGGGGTTGTTCATTAAATATTTAATAGCATCATGGTTAGTATGTACAAAAGTCTCGTAACCAATGATCTAATGTCTAAAGTTATTCAAGGAATGGACAACAACTAGGAGCTCTTTTTCAGTCATAGTATAGTTCAATTCAGCCTTGGACAAATTTTTGCTAATGAAATAAATGGCATAAGGTAACTTGTCATCTATCTATCCTCGATCTTCTCCTATAGCTTTATTAGAGGCATCAACATGGATGTGGAAAGGAAGAGCCCAATTTGGGCCTCAGAATAGAGGTGCATTAGTCAACTTGTCCTTTAGGGTTTCTAGGGCCTCTTGGTAGCTTTCTAACCAGAAAAATTCAGAGTCCTTGGCCAATAGTCCAAAAAAAGATGAGGCTACTTTGCTGAAGTCCTTTATGAATCTCATATAGTATCCATATAAGCCCAAGAAACTTATGACATCCCTTTGCTTCTGAGGAGTAGGGACCATTTTTATGATAGCAATTTTATTTGGGTCCACTTGCAGTCCTTCCTGGGATATTGAGTGACCTAGAATAGTCCCTGCATTCATCAAGAACTCATACTTATTAGGACTAAGAGGTAAGTTCATTTCAATGCATTTGTTTAATACTTTCCCCAAGTTAGAGAGAGCCTCCAGGAAATCACACCCATAGGTAGTGAAATCATCCATATATATTTCTATAGAGTCATGGACTAGCTCCACAAAGATGCTCACGACTACCCTATGAAAAGTGGCAGGGGCATTAGATAATCCAAAAGGAAGGACCCTATAAGCAGAGGAACCCTAAGGATAAGTGAATGTGGATTTATCTTGGTCCTCAGGGCTGATCTGGATCTGATTGTAACCACTGAATTTATCCAGGAAAGAGAATAACTTCTTTCTTGCAAGACCATCCAAGAACTTGGTCAATGGAAGGTAAAGGGAAATGATCCTTTTCGATGGATTTGTTTAGCTCTCTTTAGTCCAAATATATCCTCCATTTTCCATTCTTGTTTGGGACCATAACTAGAGGAGACAACCACTCACTATCTGAGATGGGGTAAATGAACCCTGCATCCAACAACTTCTGTAGTTCTTCTTGAACTATATCTTTGAGGGCTTGGTTCATTCTCCTCTAAGGTTGGTGCATTGACTTGCAACCTTCCTTGATGTAAATGTGGTGAGTACACACTGAAGGGTGCACTCCCTTCATTTCCTTATAACTCCAGGCGAAGGCATCCAGATGCTCTCTCATCATGTCACATAACTCCTTTTCCTAATGTGTAGAGAGAGAGGGGTTGATTTTCAATGTTCTTTATCGACCAAATTATATCATCTTGACATGAGCAGGACTTGATTCACCTAATCACAAATGATTCCAAGGGTTATCTTCATATTTCTTTACTAACTCATCAAGAGACATGGCGTTGGGGGGTTGATTCTCGAGGATTTGATCAATCGGGTCATCTTCATCAAGTTTTGCCCCCTCATATAGTAGCATATAGGGTACAAACTAGGTAATAGGAGGCAGAGTAGACTTCATATTCCTCCTCCTCTTACAACCATAAAGGTAATTCATGCTCTAGAGATGGCTGAGCAGGAGTGTACAAGACCAATTGTTTAGACAAATGCCCATTTTTAATGGTCATATTCCCAGCACTACAACTTATGTAAGCATTAGCAGTGGCTAACCATGGCCTTCCAAGGATGAGAGGATAACCATTGAACTTGGTATTAGGTTAGAGAACTAAGAATTCAATAGGGTATTCCCAGGAATCAATGGAGACCATCACATCCTCAACAACTACCTCAAGAGCTACTGTGGATCTGTCTACAAGCAGCAAGACTGTTGTGGTCTTCCTTAATGATCCTTAGAGATTCGATTTAAGCATAGTCTCCTTAGTCATCACATTGATGGCAGCCCCAAGATCAATCAAGTTATGGGGGACAATGATACCATCGATATGCCATGGGACTTCTAGGTTCTAGATACTTTGGGAGAATCACTCGCCCCAGCATTAATTCAGACAGTTGTCTAATGAAATTAATGGTAGGGGTGTCTTTATTTCACCTCCCAAGATGTTTGAATCATTTCTCCTTGATTAACTTGTTATAGATGAGGAAACCCTTGATAGCTTGGAGGAGTGGGATTCTAACACACAAGTTTTTCAATTCAACCAAAATTTTAGTCTCTTCTGAGGTGTGCTCGATAGGATTTATTAATCTCTCAGAAAATGAGGTGGATTAGCTTAAGGAATACTCTCCCCAACTCTCCCCATTTTCCTCTTCAATCTTCTTAGGTGGATATTGAGGTTGATTATCTAGAAGCACTCTTTCATACCTGAGGTTTATTTCTTGAATTCCATAGCATAGGCAGGGTAGGATGTCTCTCCACTATGGACCTGTTGTCCCGATTTGTTGTTTAGGTTTGGATTTGGCTAAGCAGGCATATGACGTTGCTTAGGTGGAGCAGGGTGAAGGAGTTGTGGTTGAGATGGAGGTGGAGGTAGTAAGGCTAGAGATTGGTTGTATGGTGGCCTCCATCCCTATGATGGTGTATTCCACTAAGGTTGTTGGGGAGCATATGGCTGAAATTATTTATTGGTAGGTTGGGAATGGTATTGAGGTGAAAAAGACTAAGGAGAAGGTGTGGGCTATGAAGGATGAGAAGGAGGACACCAAGCAGGAATGGATGCATTCTGTTTAGGGTTGCAATATGAATATGACACCCCTTACATGCCTTGCTAGTATGGTCGAAGTCCTTGAGGCCTCCTTTGGTTGATATAGCAGAGTTGTTCAGTCACACCTTCAGTTACTTGATACACAACCTTCAATCTAGGTAGAGAAGGGAAATTGTCTATGGAGTGGTTCTCCTCACTGACTAAGAAAATATCTATAAGATTCAATGGACATTCATTTCTAGGGTACCTCCTGGTGCATCTAGGGAAAAGGATAGCTAAGGCTCTTTATGCTTCCTCCTACTTCCTCTTGATATGCATGGTGTCCATTTTCATAGCAAAGGTATGTATCATTTCACTCTTAAATCATTCAAACATGTTCCCAATTTCACTTTTGATGGATGTGTGGAGGAGGATGAATTGGCCAAAGCTTCGCTAGCCCTACCCTTCTTGTTGGCTGCCCTAGAATGACTTTTGAAAATTGTCTTGATATCATCATAAGATAACTGGTAGATGTCCCCTCTCGACTGCATGTTTAAGGTTTCTAGAAGATATTCCCTGATATCTCGAAGAAGGAGTAGCTTGAGTGATTTAGGATCGAGGGTACATATGGCCATTTTGTAGCTGAGTTGGAACCTTTCCTCATAAACTTCCAAAGACTCATCATGTCCCAAGGTCATTCTAAATATTTCCTCTTTGGTGTCTTTAGACCTACAATAATCCTTGTACTTATTGTTGAAGGCTTGTTACATTTGAGCCCAGGTAGTGTTGATGTCCCCAAGTAAACCCATGAACCAACACAAGGTTGCATCCTTAAGGGTGGATGGGACCAATTTCAACTTCTAGTCATTAGAGGTATAATCATAAGTTCTGCATATGACAACAAACTCAAACAAAAAGGTATCAGGGTCCTCTGAGGTTAAGCCATGGACGTGAGGAAGGGAAGATGGGCATATGTTTTTCATCCTAGCATATCCATTAGTTTCTATGATGGGAAAATAACCCCCAGTTTTGTTTTCATCTCCATTTTTGTTTTCAATCCCATTTATATTTTTTAGTCATGGTTTAGGTTAGTGGAATGGTTTCTTCTTCTTCATCCCCACTAGGCTCTTCAAAGATATATGGTTTTTTTCCTAATGGGTCCTCTAGCTCATAGCCATTGAAGTAGAGGGAAGGTTGGTTGTTAGATGGTGTCGGGGTATTTGGCAAAAAAATTCCTAAGTTGTCTCTACTCCTATGAGGCATGAAAGGAATTTGTTTTTTATATTTTAGGGTTTTTTTAGAACTACTTGCAGAATTTCCAACTATTCGTTGAATGGAACTACTTGCAGAATGGAAAGAAAACAAAATTTGAAACTATCTATGGAATGAAAAACAAAACGAAAGTGGGAATTGCATCTATTTACTGAATGTTAAATGGAAAGGAAATAAAAATCACATCTACCTAGACATCTCCCCGACAACGACACCAAGAAGCGATGAGCCCCAGTATTACCGCAACAATGTTGCAACTCCAAGGGCATCCAACTTTACTTTATCAACCTAAGGTTCGTACAATCTTGGATGTGACAGTGCTATATGCACAACAGATGCAACAATCTACTCTTGTCACTTCTCAACTGAGGTGATATACCACTAGGGTTTTTCAAACCAAACTTCTATTGACTAGAAGGAGGCTTACTGCCGACAATGAATGTAAATATTTTTAATGCAAAAAGTAAATGCTTGCCTATGTTAACAAAATGAAAGTGTTGAATAGAAAGTGCTATGAAAATGACATGAAATCACCTAGCTAAGAATTAACACGTTGCTTGTAGAAGAGACCTAATTTAACCTTGCATTATATCATCTAGTCATCTCGAATAATTATGCATGGAAATCATCCTAATATTGTTAAGACTGATATATGCATGCATTAGTAAAATATTGCAGAAAATAATCTTTTGTTTTTCAATTTAGAATGTAAATGTTAAACTAATCAAGATGATCTTTTGCAGGGGAGGAAGGTATGGAAAAACTGGTCAAAAATGGCATTGAGGGGTTTGGAGGTCAAGCTGAAGTCCTACCATGGGCTCTAGTCATTATTTCTTCCCAAAACAGTCTAAAATAGGGTGCTACAGGGTTTCCTATAGTTGCTACAGGGTTTCCTCTAGTTACTACAAGATGTCCTGTTTTACTACAAGAAACTTAGTTGAAAGCTATAGGAAGGTAGGGAAGGTGAAAGGAAGTGCTGGGAAGGTGGATGATGGTGGGATAAGGTATGGAGAAGGTTCACACTACCCAAGGACTGGCCCAACTCTTCAGGATGGTTGGATTTGCTCAAGGTGGTTGTCCATAGTGGGCTACAAAACATAAATCTAAACTGATGGTTGGTAGGGCTTTACGAGAGGTGGAGAAGACATAGATGAGGCTAGTGGAATGATTTCTCCCTACAGGTTAGCAACTCCTACAACAACATATATCCATTTCTTCATTTATGCTCAACTTTATGTAAATGTGGAAAATATGAGTTGAATTTAAGAAAATGATTTATTGATGCCTAGTGGATCAACTCTATGGAATGGAATTCTTTCTAATCTACAACAAACTTAAGAAACCAAAATGACAATTGCAAGTGCTTCTAGGAAATCATGAATAGTGACCTACTCAAGAAGAAACCCTAAGCTATGTAATAACCAAAAGATAACTTTTTTTTTGGGACTGTGAGAGTGGTGTCTTCAAACCATGATCCCATGAGGGAGATGGGCATGAGGCCACTGTCACAAGATTTTTTGAGGTCTTTTCTTTCCCTATTGTAACATCGATCTACTTCTCCAACTAATGGAAGCAAATTTAACCAATCATTAAAATACTTGCAAATTAAACAAAACATAAATAATTTCAGAAATTAATTTATGATTCTAATCTAAGGATATATCTACAAAAATAAGAGGAACCTCTGCTACTAGGGTTGGTCCCTAAACCAAAAACTTCAGCCCTCTGATTCAACTCAATGCTAGATCAAAGAAACCCTTTTCATTATCACCAAAATGTCAAAATTAACATGAGAATAACAATCACAATATCTTAAGCTCGAATTTTCCTCTTGGCTATAATAAAAAGTTGAATCCTAATGAGGCCTTAGGCCTTCTTATTTACAGAATTGAAGCTACCAAAAACTTCCTTAAAATTAGGGAGGCATGGCTCCCAAACTCGATATTAACTTGTCTTCAACTATCAGTAGCTTGGCTACTAATGAACTCAATGGGCTTGGCTGCTTGTAACTCCGAACTGATGAGATCTAGTGGAGGAATCTTTGAGTGATTCAGGAGTTAAAGAGGGAGATCCAATATCCTAAAATACCTCTTACTTCCCTACTTCAAGTTCCTACACTAAAATTAGCCAAAAATTGCTCCAAATCCCGCAATTAATGCAAATTAGGCCACATGACATAACATCTCACCTTTACCCTTCTCACTAAAAAAAATGTAATAAAATATGTAAATAAATGTGAGAAAAGTTGATTTTAATAAGCTGGAGAGTTGCATTAAGGCCCATATAATTTACCTATTGATAAGCCTCACCAAGGGTTTGAAAATACATTTGGTTAGCTGAGTCAAAGTTATGAATAGTTCAAGTTGAGTCCACATTTGAGTCCAAGTTCAAGAAAAGTTTGTATTGTAACAAAAATGGTGCATTATTGGTTGAACCTGACACCCAAGCCTTGAATCGTTAAGTTAGAATTTACAAGGGGTTGAGTTTTTTTTTTTAAGTCAAGCAATAAGTCATCTACTCATTACATTGTAAAACTCAGTAAAGTGGGTGCATTTTCAGTGGTAGTTGACACTGTAAGCTTGTTAAAACAAAATAAAGTGATTGAATACAAGAGAGCATGTTAAAGACCATAATGGGTAAATGAAGAAAACATCTTCAAAGCGTAGAGCTAGAAATTAAAGAACTACAAGAGTGCAATCATGAAGATAAATCAAAATCAAAACATAATTTATTGAATGACTAGCACATTAGAAACAAAAAATATCTTCAAAATGAACTAGATATGAAAGAACAACTCATTAATGCACTTGAGTTAAAATTGAGGCAAAATCAAGATCAACATGATACAAGATGTACAGAAAAGATAGATGCAACCTATGACACATAAGACCTCATCAAAATAACAAATGAAATTTGTGAAATAAGTGACCTCATTCAGAGTGCTAATGGAAGTTGTGACACAAATTATCTAATCCACTAGGTTGTTGAAATTTGTGACATAGATGATCTCATCCAAAAAGTTGTGCTACTAAATAAAAATGATGCAACTAGTTGTACTGAAGATTTAATTGAAAATTTTGATGCAACATGCAATATAGATGAATTGTTAATAGAGACGATTGGTGCTCAGTGTGATATAAATGACTTAATGAATCAAGCACATAATATCATCAATAGTAGTAGGTGTGAAGAACAATAGGAAAATGGTCTTTCCAAGATGGTGATTAGACCTTGGGAAGAAATTTCATTAAAAAAAATATCGGCATAGCTTGGGATACAAGAAGAAAACTAATTTTTATGTTCCATATTTCTCAAAACCAAATCAGTTTTTAAGTATAGGTTTTCTAGAAAATACCCAAAATATTGTTAAGCATAACCATTGTAAAATAAATGTTCATATGGAGAGTAAATTGTTTGACCTCCATCCTTGTATTCATTGTGGGAAGACAAAGCATCTATCAGAGAAATCTCAAATGCAGAAGAAGGCTAAAATAATAGTTAATTATGGATGGATATACCCTTAGAGATGGAATATAGAAGTAAATAAGATGCATAAGTCCTACAATATACTCAAGACAAAGGTAAATATAAAGTTTCCAAAATAATTGAACAAGAGAAACTCTCTTACATCTAAGGGTGGCGGGGGGAGTTCAAAACAAATGTAGATGGTTATGGTCTCTCTTTCAGCTGACAAAGGGGGGAATTAATGGTGAAATTGAAATTGAATTGATGATGATGGTTTCCAGACTGAAATTTTCAATAACAACACAATTTTCTAGGGGAAATCAAAATTTGATAGTGGACAAGTGATCAGGATAATGATTGAGAGAAAATGTGGCCATTTTTGTTCACTTGGATGGTCATTGGACCCAGGAGATGATAGATAGATCCTTTTGCACTGTAGCTTGGCATTGGATTGAGTTGTCAAGAATTTTCAAGGATGTATCAAACTTGCAGTTGATTCACTTCTCTTGGTTCACTATCTTCATATTGGAGTTTTCAGCATCCATTTTGGTGGTTTTTCAAGCAATTTTTCATTGAGGCTCAACTCAACAGTTTCAGCATGAAGACTTGGAAATGATACTAGGTTCCTACTCTAAACTTATGATTGGGGGGGAATGTTAGGCTCATACTCATAATCAATAAGTCCAAAATAATAAAATTATGAAACTTGGAAAATATAATTCCTACTTATCTTTGATGTACTCATCAATTCTAGAATGAGATTGTTCCTAATACTTGGGAGTTTGTTTAGGTCTAGTTGGTTGATAGATTCTCTCTAACTAGTTATCCTCCTAGATTAGTGTGTGGTTGAGATATTCACTCAACCAAGAGATTTCATGTCTAATATAGACTGACTATCTCGAGACATAGCTTGATGTATATATATTATATCATCATTCTTTGTGAAAATGCATACATTTAGGCTAAAATTATTTTCCGCCATGTTTTTGTCTCTTGATATTAATTATTTTAATTATTTTTTTTCAAATGATCCTTTTTGATGACTTAAATGACCAATATGTATGGTCCCAACCTTAATATGGAACCATATTCCATAATATACACCGTAATTCCTTTCCAACAGTACACAAATTTCCTCAATCGAAGCTCGTATGAGAAAGTTATGCTTCCCAAAAGTTGACGTATTGAAATTGACAAACATATTCTGAGAGGATGCCATGTTAGCTCTTATTACGCATCAAAAATGGGTCTAGCCATGTGGGAACAAGAAGAATACTATATAAGAGTTTATATTTTAACTCTAAATAACAGTTGAAGTATGCAAATTGAACCACTAGTAGGCTATCAAGTTGTGTTATAACTAGGTGAGTTAGGAGCATCCGAACACCCTTAATCAAAAGTCAAAGTCAAAGCTATGGAGGAGGAGACGTGGACAATCATGTGAAATGAGAGAAAATTTCTGTTTAAAACGAGCTAATTTGATGGCATTGATAAGTCTCTAGAAGACTTAATTTAATGTAATTATCTGCCATGTATGTGTGTTGAGAGATTTAAGGGATTGTTTGAATGATTTTAGGAGAAGATCATGGATCTGGAATGATCCATGATTCTATAGTTATTTCTATATATTATGAACTTGCATGTTTAGATAGAAGGAGCAATAGACAGAGAGTGAGAATACATTGTAGTCGAGAGGAGAAATGTGACTAAGGCTAAAATGCTTTAGAATGTAATCTAATTTTGTGTATAATATAAGATATGTGTGTTATGTGGAATTTGTGTGGCTGTATATTGTTTATGCGTTGAAAGAGTTAAATTCAATTTGTAGGTTTGTTGATCGACCATCGATCACAGTCAGGATCGATGGCAATCCAATGTTAATTTGTTAATTGTTGTATGAGTGCTTAAATAGAGTATGGCAGAGATAACACTATGTTATAAGGAAATCCCATCATAAGCGAACAAGTGTAGAGGGAGTCATGGGACGTTAGTTGACAGATATTAATGGTGGAGAAATAGACAACAGTGGTAGGAGAGTACAGAATGCCTTGATAGCAGTGGAAGGCACACACTCAATCAAAACCATTGATTTCCTTTTTAAGCGCTTATGTCGAAGTCAACAGCGGGGGGTTGGCCCTGTTATTCAACCGTGTGTTAATGGAAGTCTCGTGAACCATAGGTTCTAATGGCTACTGTTATCTGACGATATCAGGCTAAAAAATGAGCGGACATTACTCTAAGTACTATACCCAAACTTTTATAGACCGAGGACTGATAATTCATATTGACTCCATGAGGGCAGTGAAGTATCGCGCAAATCGCTATGCGATATCACCATTGACCGTTAGATCAAGCGTTCCTTGATCAAACAATGGAGGATCGCCAAATTTGAATCGCATCGCAATATTAAAGGAGTGAGTGAACCCTGGCCTTAAGCACAGCGAAATGCGATGTGCGATCAAAGGATTCTAAGCAGAACCAAGAAGTTTCTAGATGCCGGTTTATTTCATTTGGAGTTTGGGCTTATGCATTCAGGTGGAACCAGTGTTCATTGGTGGATTATGCATCATTCTTCTAATCGGTGATTGGTCAAGTTTTGTTTAAAACCTACCAATGTAACGCTTTTGATAGGTATAGGTGGGCCATAACCCATAGGCTCACATAAGGATATTGTGAAAACTAGGGAAATTTCCTTTTGGCTGTTTTTCCTGCGGCACTAGGTCACTAGGAAGAAAAATGGTTACATTCTATTTTAGTGTGTTTTGTTCCATAAATTAATAGTCATTGAGAGTGGTTAAATATGGATAAAATAGAGACAGATTGTAAAATTTAGCATTGTATGGACCATATTTCTTACTCATGTGTACTCGCATCCATTTCTATTCAAAGAAAGAGAGAGAAAATAACCCTCATCTCCAAGTTGGGATTTCCCCCATAAGGGTTTACCAGATCATATATTATGTTATTATGGTTGTTATTGATTATATTTTTATACATTATATATTCTCCACATTTTATATATTTCGTTACATACTCTTAACGTGGTAATTAATGGATCTAAAAATCTAAGGAAAAATAAACCCTCACAGTGTATATTTTACATTTTTGAATATATTTTAGTAGATTTGGGGGGATGAACTATCATGTGGAATATTCATAGTATTTTATGGATCATATTTGTATTAAAACATGTGTCTTTGGTTTTTTTTAGGAGGTCTCATTGGATCTAGATAAGTTTAAGAAGTCATAAAAACCTATCCATGGCCAATGAATCTATTAATATCCATTGAGATATGGTAGAGAAAAGGTTCTCAGGACCAGAAGAACAAGTTGCAGACATTAGTTGTAACATGAATCTCCTTATGGTGGCTCTAGCAAAAAATTGGCAATCTAAGAAATAACTTGAAAACCAACAACCAAATTCCTAGAGGGGTGCATTAAGGAATATAAATATCAACTAGAATAGCTTTTATATGTATATAGGGGTGTGTTCAAAGAGCCTAAATGGCTACTGGCCAAGAGGGAAGTGGAGCTCAAGGTCCAACTATTTTTGGACTCTCTATTGCCAAACATTAGGTTGTATAGGTAGCTTATTATAGAAACAAGTGAGGTGACAAAATAGTTGTAGTAGCTAATTGAACAAAGTGTCATTCGACCAAGTACCTCACCATGTGGGTCACCACCATAATTGTGCTAAAAAGGATGAGACTTGGTGGATGTGTGTTGATTACAGAGAATTCACCAAATTTATGCTCATGAATAGGTACCCCCTACCCATAATAGATCGGTTGTAGTAGGAAAAATACTTCACCAAGCTAGATCTAACACCAAGATATCACCAAGTTCAAGTTAAAGAAGAAGATACATGGAAAACCACCTTCAAATCTAGATAGAGTTTCTATTAGCTGTTAGTCATGTCATTTGGTTTGTGTAATGTACTAGCTATATTCATGAGGTTAATTAATGATATACTTACCATTTTATAGATTCATTTTTTAATTTTTATTTTGATGATATACCAATATACAATGATATTTGGGAGGAGAACATCTCACATTTGATGCAAGTTCTAAAGACAATGAAGAAGCACTAGTTGACGAAAAATACTAAGAAGTGTGAGTTTACATAGTAGCCTTTGGTGTATTTGGGCAATGTGATAGGTGTAGGAGAGGTGAAGATAGATCCTACTAAGATGGAATCGCTGATGAAATAGTCAATGCCTCCTAATGCTTCTAAGGTTAAGAGTTTCATTAGGGAAGCATAATACCTAAGGAAATTCAAAGCCTGATTTTTAATAGTAGTAACACCACTCCATGCCATAGTAATGAGTGGAAAGAGTTTCTAGTGAGGAAAGAGTTAATAGAGGGCCTTCGAGGAGTTAAAGAAGAATATTAGTCAAGCACAAGTTCTAATGTTACAAAACTATTAACAACCCTTCAAAGTGGAGATAGATGCATGTGGGTATGTTATGAGAGCGGTCTTGATGCATGGAGGAAGGCATGTATGTTACCATTTGGAAGTATTTCATAGGGTAGATCTCAACTACCCTACCTATTACAAGGAGCTCTATGCCCTCGTACAAGTTGTTAGGAGTGGAAACACTATCTAATGGGAAAAGAGATAGTAATCCATGCTAATCACCAACAATTATAGTACCTACAAGTCCATAGTAAGTTACAATAGACCAAGAATTACAAATGGGTGGGGTTGTTAAAACAGTTTCATTCAATAAGAAGGGAAACACAAGAAAGTTTGTTTAAATGCTTTCAAGGCTACCCACATCAATTATTTGGATAATCTAAGGAGTGAGACCAAAGAAATTGACTAAATAATAAGAACAAAAAAAATTCCTAGCATGTTATCCATCACAATATTATTATAGCCCAAGCACGATCCAAGTTGTTTAAGAAATGAAACTTAACAGATAAAAAAATGAATATATCACAATATAAAAATGTCTAGGAATATGACACATTGCGTAAGATAAATATTTTAGAAGAGAACAACATAAAGGAAATAAATTATTTTTATTGAATGTGAAATATAGCATTAGACTACATTAGGACAAAAAGCTTCCTTTAATCCATGGTGAAGTCCCCTATTTATACTTTTTACAGGGATGTTTCACCGAGAGCCATGTTTCTCATACATTTCAAATACCATGGGTAAATACCATGGTTTACAAAATCATGGGTAAATACCATGGGTGAGTATTATAATTAAGATGGTAAAATTGAAATCAATGTGTGATTAGATTTTCACTTTAATATTATGATTTATTTTATTTATTATTATGCATCATCCATGGTTTTAACAAACATTGATATAGAAATAATTATTAATTACGGTAATTATTTTCCACCTAAATCAATCTTCCTTCCTTAAGAAGCAATGGTCATAATTGTGTCAAGTTTCCTCTCAGTAAGACTTTGTTGAATAGAAGAATAACTATGGGTTTTTTGATAACCCAAAACCAAATGTGTTGAATGCATGGGTGTTGTGTGGTTGACCTATAACTGTGGGTCTATGGATCATGCTTAACCAAGATGAATGAAGATATGAGGATAGAAATACCCTGTAATACTTGTGTGCCAACTGTGATTTTAAGAGTGTGCAACCTAGCAAAGGGACTTCAACGGGAATGGTTTTGTGTGGTTAACCCATAACCGTAATGAACGAATATATTAGGATAGAGATACCATGTAACGATTGTGGGCTAATTTTTGTGTGGTTGACAAATAACTGTAATGAACAAATACATTAGGATAGAGATACCATGTAATGATTGTGAGCTAATTGTTATGCTGACAGTGTGTGGCCTAGTAAATGGGTTTCAATGACAAGGGTTTTGTGTGGTTGATCAATAACCATGTTGAGATAGTTCACTTATTGATCCACCTGGTAGATATCTAGTGGCTCATATTTGTAAATACTCACCATCCAAGGAGATTTTGCAAAGGCTTCCATCATATCACTCCTTTGTCACATAAATGCTTCCTCAAGCAACAATTTAACATGATCTCCTGCTCTGTCATTTATCATTTTGTATACCATGGGAGGTTGTCATTATGAGTGAGGATAGTCTTGAAAAGGTTGTAGTATTTCAAGTCCTAGTGCCTTATGTTGTCACCTCTCATTTATCATTTTGTATACCATGGGAGGTTGTCATCGTCAGTGAGGAAAATATTGCAAAGGTTGTAGTATTTCAATTCCAGTCTCCTTATGTCCTCACCTCGTTGGGGACACTCGCAAAAAGATAGACAACCACTGATCCAGATAGTCTGAGGAATGAAACTAAAGAAAGTGACAAAATAATAAGAACTAAATTTTTTTCTAGTAGGTCATCCATCACAATATTATTCTATCCCAAGCATACTTAACTATAGAGTTCTCATGAGCCCTGGCCCATTAATGTTGGTATAATCCAAGTTGTTTAAGAAATGAAACTTAACAGATAAAAAAATGAAAATATCAAAATGTAAAAATGGCTATGAATATGACACATTATGTAAGAGAAATATTCTAGAAGTGAACAATATAAAAGGACTAAAACTACTTTTATTGAATGCCAAATATAGCATAAGACTACATTAGGAAAAAAATCCTCCTTTACTCCATGGGGAAGTCCTGTATTTATAGGATTTTTTGGGGATCTTTCACCGAGATCCATGCCTCTCATCAGATTGCAAATACCATGGTTTACAAAGTCCATGGGTGAATACCATGTGAAAATATTATAAATTAAGATACCATCTGTAAATATAATAAATTACAATATCGTGGGTAAATACCATGGTTTACAAAATCCATGGGAAAATACCATGGGTGAGTATTATAATTATGATGGTAAAATTGAAATCATTGTGAGATTAGATTCTCACTTTAGTACCATGATTCATTTTACTTGGTATCATGCATCATCCATGGTTTTAACAGACATTGATATAGAAATAATTATTAATTGCGGTAATTATTTTCCACCTGGATCAATAAAAGATCACAACTTTGGGAAATCTTATCCACATGGAAGCTTTCACCCATGATGCACATAAAAAGGAATATATAGATGATAAGGGAGGTGCTTTAGTAGTTCCAAAGATAGAGTCGTGTATAAAATGGTGACAACACAGTTGACTGCCATCTCAAAAATTGATTACTCTATAGGTTATTGTTGAAATGTGGCAACAAGAATATTCCAATTTAATTTGTCCTTGAATTAAATTGTGAATTAAAATCGAATTTAGCCTTAACAACTACTTGGAAATAATTAATTAAGTTATTTTACTTAATTAGTTGGAGAAATTCAAGTTAGAAGTCTTTGTGAAGTCATGCAATAGTTATCCCTTAAATTAAGGAGATAAGATTGAGTTATATTTGAGTTGTAATTAGTTAACCCAGTTTACTGAGTCAAGTCCAGTTCAATTAGTTCCAAATTGTTTGAGGAACTAATAGAAAGTTAACAGTCAGTTGATGCATGCATGCACTCAACTAGTGTACTCCAGTTAACTGAAGATTCCCTCATGAGAAATTCATGCATGTCTATTCTGAGAAAGACCTAGTTAAGTTAAATGTCAAGGACAGTGTACTATCAGTTGCATGTGTTTTCTTATAAGGAAAACTCATGCATGCAGAAGGAATAATTCCTTGAGGATTGCGCAGTTCTAACATTGTATGAGTCAGGAGATCATCCACTTGGTAAATCGAGTTTTTTCCACTTGGTTGAAGGAGAATCATCCCAGAGTAACAAAGCAAGGAAATAGGAGCTTGGAGGGCAGAGGAGAAGGCTTGTAAGAAGCCAAGATTGCATGTGAGCATCTGTGAATATTGTATTGAGAGCTGGCTAGTTGTGAGAGCTAAGGATTTATATAATCTCTATGTATTTCCACCTTGTATGATAATACAGATAGTGGGGTTTTTAGCTGAGGTTTACCCAAAGTATTTTCATGTATATTGTGCATTTGTTCTTCTTCTTCTGGTTATATGTGTTCAACTTGATCTTTAAGCTTCTGCAAAGCAAATTGATAGTAGAAGTAGGTTATAGTATTCTTCTTTGGTTATATTACATTATCGGATTAACCTACATAACATATTTTCTACATGGTACCAGAGCGAGATTTGTAGAGAATTTGCAGAATTTCTACATGGTATCAAAGCGAGATCTGTACAGAAATTTCTACAGGATATCAGAGCTAGATTTGTAGAAATTTTCTACAGTTTATCGAATTTGTGAACAGTATACTAAGAAGATAATTCAAAGTTTGAAGTTCGGGGTTGCAGGTGCAAATCGAATTCATATCATACTTCAATTGAGATGGCATATTATGCGACTAATTTTCCATCGAAGAAGTCCAAGAAGGGATCCTCGAGAGGATCGGAAGGTGAGGCATTATCCTCTCAGTTCGAAATGGAATTTACCCTCATCTCATGCATGGTGTCATTGATGATGGTTTGTGTTTGTATATTGATAATGGAGCCTCATTCCACATGACCGGTGATAAAAGTTTATTCAGTGCCTTGGAGGACAAAGACCTCAAGATGCGAATAGATATGGGTGACAATGGAAGGTATAGTGTTTCAGGAGTGGGCACGATTACTTTTCAGAGGGAGCATGGAGCTCCTCTCACCTTGATAGATATGATGTATGTGACTGGACTGAAGAAGAACTTGGTATCAGTCACGATGATGGGTGACAAAGGCTACGATCTAGTCTTCAGTAAAGGAAAAGTGTTCCTAAGACTCATAGCCACAGGTCAGACCAAGAGGATAGGAATTCGGGTGAAGAATCTTTATAAACTAGAGGTAGATGATTGTGCAACATTGAGTATTAAAGCAGAATTGGTGCAAAGCCAAGACATTGGCGAGTTGTGGCATAGGCAGTTGGGCCATTTGCATCATGGGGCTTTGAAGATAATGCAGCAGATATCTACAGGACTCCCTCAAGGTAAACTTGAGCAAGTTGACATATGCAAAGGTTATACCATGGGAAAGTACACCAAGTCTTCCTTTCATGATTGAGATAGTCGACCGAAGGCTATCTTAGGGCGAGTTTATACTAATGTGTGTGGACCATTCTCAACGGAATCCACAGTGAAGCAAAGGTATTGTTTTATTTTCATTGATGATTTTTCTCGTAAATTCTAGATTTATTTCATGCAAAAGAAGGACCAAACCTTCACAAAGTTTTGTGAGTTCAAATATTTGGTCAAGAAAGAGTCAGGGAAGAAGATCAAGGCCTTGAGAAGTGACAATGGTGGAGAATATGTCTCTCAAGAGTTTAAGGACTTCTGTGCAGTGGAATGAATTAAGCGAGATTTGATGGCACCTCATAACCCACAATAGAATGGGATGGTCAATAGGAAGAACAAATCTATTGTAGGGGCAGCATGGGCAATGTTGCATGACCAAGGCCTACCACTCCACTTGTGGGTTGAGGCATGCAACACAACAGTTTATTTGCAGAATAGAAGCGTGCATCGCATACCTGGGATGAAGACACAAGAGGAAGCTTTCTCTAGTAAGAGACCAAATGTGGGTCACTTCAGGATTTTTGACTCATCAGTATATTTCCATGTGACAAAGGATACATGGAAGAAGCTTGAGCCAATAGCAGAGTTGAGGATATTTGTGGGGTACACTAATACACCTCACAACTATCGAGTGCACTTTCCTACTAGTTGGAGGACAGTGGTTCGTAAGATCTCAAGTTTGATGAGCAGAAGGCCATGCAAGTTTCCCTTGAGAGGGAGCTCCAACTACAGGCTGTGGAGGAACTGTTGGTTCCTAAAGAGGAGGAGCCTTAGACTGATGCAGAGCAGCCGCATGCAGAGGTTCCAAGAGTGGAGACATCCACTTAAGCAGAGTCTTCCAGAGATGGATGGAAGCACACAAGAGAAGCTGATATATTGTTGGAGGATGTGAGAGAGAATGTGGGAGAACCATTTTCTAAGCGCAGACAGAGGAGGTCACCTGAGAGGTACACTTGATACATGGCCCTTGTTGGGGAATGTGATGAGACCAAGCCATCTTCCTTTGAGGAAGTAGTGCAGTAGCCAATTAGGGTTGATGCTATGGTGGAGGAGTATGACTCCATAGTTCGTAACAATGTTTGGGACATGGTTCCGAGACCAGAGAACAAGTCAGTTGTGAGTTCCCATTGGCTTTACAAGGTAAAGAAAGCTGTTGATGATGGGAGGATCATGTTGCTGCAGTATATTTCGATAGAGGAGCGAGATGTTGACGTTTTGACAAAGGCATTGTCAAAGTGTAAATTCGAGTTCCACAGAGACAGGATATGGGTGGCAGATAATCCCTTTCTTGTTGAGAGGGAGTGTTGAAATGTGGCAACAAGAATATTCCAATTTAATTTGTCCTTGAATTAAATTGTGAATTAAAATTGAATTTAGCCTTAACAACTACTTGGAAATAATTAATTAAGTTATTTTGACTTAATTAGTTGGAGAAATTCAAGTTAGAAGTCTTTCTGAAGTCATGCAAGAGTTATCCCTTAAATTAAGGAGATAAGATTGAGTTATATTTGAGTTGTAATTAGTTAACTCGGTTTACTGAGTTAAGTCTAGTTAAATTAGTTCCAAACTATTTGAGGAACTAATAGAGAGTTAACAGTGAGTTGATGCATGCATGCACTCAACTAGTGTACTCCAGTTAACTGAAGATTCATTCATCAAATGCTCATGCATGTCTATTATGAGAAATACCCAGTTAAGTTAAAGGTCAAGGACAATGTACTATTAGTTGCATGTGTTTTCTTATAAAGAAAACTCATGCATGTAGAAGGAATAATTCCTTGAGGATTGCGTAGTTCTGACAGTGCGAGAGATCAAGAGACCATCCACTTAGTAAATCGATTTTTTTCCACTTGCTTGATGGAGAATTATCCCAGAGGAACAACGCAAGGAAATAGGAGCTTGGAGGGAAGAGGAGAAAGCTTGTGAGAAGCCAATATTTCCTCTGAGCATTTGTGAGGATTGTACTGAGAGCTAGCTAGCTGTGAGAGTTAAGGCTTTGTATAATCTCTATACCCGCCGCAGTCATTATTCCCAAAGGTTAAATGTTTAAATGCTTTATTTGAACATTAAACTAAATGTTTCACCCCGCGCGCATATAAATCCAAAAACCCACTTTATTAAAGTTTAAACCCCCCCCTGCCACATGAATAATTAAATAAAATAGCAGGCGGGTCCCCGCCCTAACCTTCCACTGACATACCCGCCCTGCCAGCCGTTAGATCTGCCCCGCCCAATATCTACGGTCAACGGGTGTTTTTAACCTGCCAAAAGCCCGAGGATTAGCGTTCGGAAGTTCGGCGGTTTGCCTGTTGTACCCCCGCCACGCGTCGCCCTCCCGAGTGTGGTGGAGCTCCCTCCTCCCAAACCGCCCAGGCGCTAAAGCGGTGCACCATGAAACCGCTTACCACTCTCCCTTATATAATGAGGGTGCCACGTCTGCCCCATGACATCATCTCCTCACCTTCGCTGCTGTGCCACGTTGCCACCACTTCATCCCTTTTGTGCCCGTGCCCTGCCACCATGTCACCACCCCGTCTACTGCCACGTCATCTATCCGTACCCTGGACCCGCCGTTGACGTCACGCTGATGTCATCCCGAAAAAGCGCCAAAATGTCAATTTTTTCTTAAAAAGCGCACAAACGAATGTTGTAGTTCCTTTCTATTGGTTCATTTGAAGGCTCCGGCTCACTGTGTTGGGTCCCTATAATACTAGTGATTACCCCATTACTATTGTAGTTATACCCCTTATTTATATTGTTGTGCCCCTATTACCTCCATATTATTATTTATGTGCCCCATAGAATCCCTCTATTGTTATTTTTGTGGCTTTATATCATTATTGTTAGGTCGGCTGGATTATATTGTGACTCCTTAGACTCCTATATATAGAAAGGAGGTTTTGTCATTTGTATCATCCAAGAATTGTTCATTTATGTAATGTAAAGGAAGTTTCCCCCTCGAAGAGGCTGAATTCTAAGGCGTTGATCTATCTTTTCTATCTTTTCTTAAGCTGGTTTCATAACATTTGGTATCAGAGCTTTGGATTCTAGGATTTCGTTGCTCCAAACAGGGCATCGTGGAATTTTCGCTATAACTTTTTTCTGTGACGTTTCAGAATTTGCAAAATAAACACATTTGAGAAGAATCGGTGCTGACCCTTGGGTCCGAATTTCAGAGCTTTTCACGTTATATTTTCGTAGATATGATCTGAGGAAGTTGGTCTTTTTACAGACTCCTGAATTACATTCAACACAGGTGACCTGGAGAAAATCGTCATAACTTTCTCTCTGAGGATCGGATTGAAATTTCGTAAAAAGGTACAGAAAGAGGATGGACTGTAGTTTCTTGTGGGTGTTTTTTAGATCCAAAGGTTGAAACAGTCAGTCGTGGCACGTCGTACAAGTTATCTCTACTGAACTAGTCTACAATCAAGTCACTGTGGGAGATTTCGCATAACTCTTCCTTGGAGAATCCAATTTGGGTCAGACTTGTGGCATTGGAAAGAGGACACAGAGAGCTACTACAGGTCACAAGTTCAGAACTAGATGACTGGAAAGTATAGAGATACATCAGAGGCAATATCAAGCTCCTACAAAAGTGAAAAAAAGGTGTGTAGATTTTTTAAATTTTTGCTTAAGCTTGGTTTGAAAATTTATTTTGAAGGAATTCAAAGGGCATAGTAGAGCATTATTATCGGTAACTCATGCCCCGAGGAAAGAAAATCCAAACACCTAGTAAGGAACCTGAAAGCTCTAGCATGACTCATGAAGAATAGGAAGAAATGCTACATGATATATCAAAATTGCAAGAACAAGTGCAACAAATGTCACGCTCACAAAAGTTAACAGATGCTAAGATAAATGGCGTGGAAGCTAAGATGAATGGTATGGAAGCTAAGATGGACAATTTGAAGACAGGCATGGCAGATTTGAAGACAGATTTGACTAATTTTCTACAAGAAATACTTACTAAGGGTGAAAAGGTAGTAAAGGAAACTCATGATGAGAACAAAAGAAATGTTAATCATGATTCTATAGATGCTAATGTTGGATCGAAGAATCACCACATTCCAAAAATCGATATGAGGAAGTTTGATGGAAAGGATCTCGCCACATGGATATTACAAATGGAGCAATTCTTCGATCTCAATAATGTGCAAAACACACAAAAGGTACGTATGGCAACTTTATATTTGGAACCAAATCAGTTTGTATGGTATCAATGGCTTTGTTCTCGTAAACAATTTATCAATTGGGCAATTTTTACGGAAGAATTGATAGCACATTATGAGGATACAAAAAGCAACACTTTTTTTAGCCAATTGATAAGTCTCAAACAAAAGGGTTCAATAATGGAGCACATTGAGGAGTTCCAAAAATTGAACATAAGGGTAAAAGATATTCCAGAGGAGCATAGGATTGATGTGTTCATAGGGTCTTTAAAGGATAATATCCAACATGATGTGCGCCTTTGGGAACCTGATTCATTAGAGAAGGCATTCAGGTTAGCAAGAAAAATGGAAAGCAAAATTATGGCAACTAGGAAGCATACAATTCACAACTATAAAGACGGAAGTGTTGTTACCCATAGTCTTCCACAACCTACAAGGTTGACACCACAACAATTGGAAGAAAAAAGAGCAAAAGGGCTTTGTTACAATTGTGATAGCAAATACACAAAAGGTCATAAGTGTGCTGAGAAGAAATTATTCTACATAGATTGTGAAGAGGAAGAAGAAAAGGAGCAAGAAAGGTCAAAAGAAGAGAATATATTCCAGGAACAAAGCCTAGATGAAGAACAAATAAATCCGACCATATCTTGTAATGCATTAGCGGGAATTACCACTCCTCAAACCATCAAGATAGAAGAACAAATCAAGAAGAAAAAGGTAATAGTGTTGATTGATTCAGGAAGCACCCACAATTTTATTCATTGTAGGGTAGCAAAAGAATTGAATTGCTTCCTATATCCAGCACCAGAGTGTCAAGTGATGATTGCAAATGGAGGAACAATAAATTGTTCTGGAAAGTGCCATAATATCAAGCTATCCATGGGAGAATATGTATTGACTAGCCCAATGCTTTCCATTCCAATGGGAGGTGCTGATGTTGTACTAGGAGTCCAATGGCTACAATCCTTGGGTACAATAGCTTTTAATTTTCAAGAACTTTTCATGAAATTTTCTATGGAAGGAAAGGAAGTTGAACTAAGGGGTATTGCAGGGAAACCAGGAAAGATAATCAGCTCTAATGGCATGACAAAGCTTCTAAAAAAGGAGCAAAGAGGTGTAATTGCACAATTATGTTCGCTAGACGTTTCCACATTGGAATCATCTATTTCTCCAGATCTCCAAAAAGTCCTCGACAATCATTCCAAGGTATTTGAGACTCCCGAAGGTCTCCCACCTATGCGTGATCATGATCATGATATTCATTTGATTCCAGGAAGTGTTCCTCCAAACATCAGGCCGTACAAATATCCATATGTCCAAAAAAGTGAAATTGAACATATGGTTGCAGAAATGCTAGAGGCTGGTATAATTCAACCGAGTCAAAGTTCTTTCTCAGCTCCAATAGTATTGGTGCACAAGAAGGATGGATCATGGCGCATGTGCCCAGATTATAGGGAGCTCAACAAGCTCACTATTAAAGATAAGTTCCCCATTCTTGTCATTGATGAATTATTGGATGAATTGCATGGATCAATTTACTTCACCAAGCTGGATCTTCGTTCGGGATATCATCAAATTAGAATGAAGATTGAAGACATTCCGAAAATGGCATTTAGAACTCATGAGGGTCATTATGAATTTTTGGTCATGCCTTTTGGCCTTACCAATGCACCTTCAACATTTCAAGGTTTGATGAATTCAATTTTCAAACCATTCCTTAGAAAATTTGTGTTGGTATTTTTTGATGATATACTAATCTACAACAAGTCTTGGAAGGATCATGTTGAACATGTTGACAAGGTGCTACAACTATTGGAGGAGAAACAATTATATGCAAAAAGATCCAAATGTTTCTTTGGAGTCCAGGAGGTGGAATATTTGGGTCATATTGTATCTCATGAAGGAGTTAAGGTAGACCCTAGCAAAATTAAAGCCATTAAGGAATGGAAAATCCCCACATCCATAAAGCATCTGCGAGGATTTCTTGGGTTGACAGGTTATTATCGCAAGTTCGTTAAGAATTATGGGAGAATAGCAGCACCTCTAACAACATTATTGAAGAAAGATTCATTTTCATGGACTCCGAAAGCAACAAAGGCCTTTAAACATCTTAAAGAGGCAATGTGCCAAGCACCGGTCTTAGCTACACCGGACTTCACAAAAACCTTTATTGTGGAATGTGATGCTTCAGGAAATGGAATTGGTGCTATTCTAATGCAATATGAAAGACCCATTGCTTTTGAAAGTCGTCCAATCAAGGGAAAGTTTTTAAGAAAAGATATTTATGAGAAGGAAATGTTGGCAATACTCCATGCACTTAAGAAATGGCGACCCTACCTAATGGGAAGACACTTCAAGGTAAAAACGGATCATGATAGCCTTAAATACTTTTTAGAACAAAGATTATCCTCTGAAGAGCAACAAAAGTGGGTCACAAAGATGTTGGGTTATGACTTTGAAATCATCTACAAAAAAGGGAAGCAAAATGTGGTGGCAGATGCACTCTCAAGAAAGGATGAGGATATGGAAGCATTGTTGTGTGCCATTTCTATTATCCAACCAGATTGGACAAACGAAGCAAAGGAGGAATGGAAGAATGACGAAGAAGTGTGGGCACTTATTCGAAAGCTACAACAAGATTCCAATACTTCTGATACATTTAGCTGGAAAAATGATTCGTTATGGTACAAAGATCACTTATACCTCTGTAAGAATTCCCAGCTAAAACAAAAGATTATTATGGAATTGCACACTTCTCCCTTAGGAGGGCACTCAGGATTTTTAAAAACTTACCACAGGGTTAAGAAGGAATTTTTTTGGGATGGCCTTAAATAAGATATTCAAAATTTTGTGGCGGAATGTTTGGTTTGCCAACAAAATAAAGTTGAAACAATTAAGACACCGGGTCTATTACAACCTTTATCGATTCCAAGCCAACGTTGGGAGGAGGTTTCAATGGATTTTATCACAGGTTTACCCAAGTCTGAGGGAAAGAGTGTCATCATGGTGGTAGTTGACAGACTTACCAAGTATGCACACTTTTGTGCATTATCACATCCGTTTAAAGCCAGTACAGTTTCTACTGCATTTATGGAAACAGTTCAAAAGCTACATGGAAACCCAAAGATTATTGTAAGTGACAGAGATCCCATTTTCACTGGAAATTTTTGGGCAGAATTATTTTCTTGTCTGGGTACTCAGTTATCTCGTAGCTCATCTTATCATCCCCAATCTGATGGGCAAACTGAGATAGTAAACAAATGTTTGGAAGGATATCTTCATTGCTTTGTATCTGATAAACAGACACAATGGTCAAATGGTTGCCTCTGGCTAAATGGTGGTATAACACTTCCTTCCATACAACAACAAAAATGACCCCATTTATGGCACTTTATGGGTACCAACCACCATCAATCACATCATATTTAAGAGAAAATTCTAAGGTTCAAGCAGTGGAACATCACATCGAACATCAATAACAAGTCCTCCAACTCTTAAAGGATAACCTCGTGTTGGCACAAAATAGAAGGAAACAACAGGCAGATCAACATCGCAGTGAAAGAAGTTTTGATGTAGGTGATTGGGTATTCCTACGGCTACAACCATATAAGCAAATGTCCCTAAAGCAAGCTAAGAAGGATAATAAATTATCACCAAAGTATTATGGTCCGTACAAGGTGTTGGAAAAGATTGGTACTATGGCATACAAATTGGAGCTTCCTGCAGCTTCTCGATTGCACCCAGTTTTCCATGTTTCATGTTTAAAGAAGGTTATAGGCGACAAGCTCCCAGTTCAAACAATATTTCCAGAACTTGACGAGGAAGGAAAAATTATATTGGAACCGGAAGCAGTCACAGAAACAAGAACTCGACAGCTACGAAATCGATCAATTTCAGAGTATCTTATCAAGTGGAAGAACTTATCCGCTGAAGATTCCACATGGGAGGATGAGAATTTTATACAGAAGTATCCATAACTACTCAAGCGTTGAGGACAACACTTTTTTGAAGGAGAGGGGCATGTTGGGTCCCTATAATACTAGTGATTACCCCATTACTATTGTAGTTATACCCCTTATTTATATTGTTGTGCCCCTATTACCCCCATATTATTATTTCTGTGCCCCATAGAATCCCTCTATTGTTATTTTTGTGGCTTTATATTATTATTGTTAGGTCGGATGGATTATATTGTGACTCCTTAGACTCCTATATATAGAAAGGAGGTTTTGTCATTTGTATCATCCAAGAATTGTACATTTATGTAATGTAAAGGAGGTTGCCCCCTCGAAGAGGTTGAATTCTAAGGCGTTGATCTATCTTTTCTATCTTTTCTTGAGCTGGTTTCATAACACTGTTTTATTCATCTTCACATTCCCAAAGTTTAAAACATCCAGTTGAGCTTCCGCGGCCTGCAAATTTGGCTTCATAGCCTACCGTCGCACCTGCTCGTCCACTCTTGGCACTGTTTGAACCAGGTATTTGTCATATCTCCCCCATTTTCGCTCTTGTTCTTTCATTTTATCCACTGCACATACTATAAGCCTGCGAAATTTCCCAATTTGCGACACTGCTACGCCTGAGACTCCATTAAACTCACTGGAAACCTTTCACCTCAGAAAAGGCCTCATAAACTTGGTGCCCATTTAAAAATTCACTGGCGAGTTTTGTTTTAGAGCTCGGCCTCCAGGAAAAGTCTCGCAACAGCTCAGCATTGCCCTGTTTTACCCTATTCCGCTGCTTATATCAGTCTACTGAAACTGTAATTCTCCTCTGCCCCTTTGCATTGTTCTTCATAGTCTCTAGCCCCAGAGAATTCACTAATAAAAGGGAAGTTTTCAGCTTAATCATTCAAAAGTTGCATAATGGCCTCTCCATCTGCTCTGAACATCACTCCCATAAATCCACCAAGCAAATAACTTGAGTCAATGGCTTTAGCTGATACAGACTATCTTATTCAAGACCTGGTTGGAAAAATAAATCATTTCCATACCTATTGCCAGCTGAGAAACAGTTTCATAAATAAATTCGACATATATGGCATATGGGAGTCCAATTTGCGACGCTATTTCCTCCCCTCTGTCATCATTTTTCCTGAAATTATTCACCTGTGTGCTGCGAATTATGAGCCAACTCAGAGGGCAGTTAAGTCTCCATCTGGGAGCATACTCTTTCATATCACACCTAACTCCATCAACTAGATGTTGAATTTCAAGCAGGCTCAGATACTATTGCCCTTCTCTATGAATAACTTACTAGAAGAAGCCTCCTGGCTTCCCGGCCCCAAGATTGAAAAAATTGCTAAGATCTTTATGACGGCAGATTGTCAACCTAAGGAACCACCTCCATTCCCATATGACCATTTCAATGAGGTTGGTAAGCTACTTATAGACATGATATCTTATGTGTTGAGTTTCACAATAAGTGAGCATGTGGATGAGACAGTGTTGGCTCTGTTGTCTTCATTTAGTCAAGGACAGCCTCCTGCTGTCAAGTATAATTATGCCAGGTTCATAGCAAATAAAATCCATGACCAGCTCCTTAACCTAGACAGGCAAGGAGTTTTCAAATATTCCTCATACATCTACCATTTTCTCATGTATTATCATTCTGAAAGCTTCCAATGCCCCATCAAGAAATTGAATTCAAAGGGAGAAAGAAGATCTGTTGTCTTCTGGTCATCTGTTTTCCATCAAGTCCAGCATTCTCCTTATTCATACTATGAGTTCATTGACCAGTTCGTTTATCCAGTCTCCTGCCTCTTGATGAAAGCTCCCCCTCCCAGAATAACTTATGAGATGCAGAAGCTATTGCAGCTATCTAAGAGCTACAAAGTAGGTGATTGGTACCTATATCAGAACCACACTGTGATTAGAATCTATGGCTGCGAGCTTTGTCCTTATAGGCTCCCAAGATATGTGCCAATGAGGTTGTTTGCCTTAAAATACTACAGGCAGCTTATAAATTCAGATTTGACTCATTTTCACAGCACCAAGAAGAAGGCACAACTCAAATTCAAACACCACCTAGGCCCCCTTATCATGAATAAGAAGGAAGGTTGGCAAGATGCTGACCTGTTACACTAAAAAATGTCACCTTGACTACTTACAGTTAGTATGGCTCAAATCAACAGTCATGCTACCCTCTTAGGCAAAGTCTTATGCCTCTGTTATCCATCTCAAACTCAAAGAAGAGAGAAAGTCTTGTCAAAAATATGTTTATCTCTGGGGTCGCAGGTTCTCTCTAGCCTTACCTGCAGGGACGCGGACCATGTTCACAAAAGGTGCGTCCTTGGACACTCTGTATGTTAAGGGACAGGTGCGTCCTTCTGTAAAAGGCAAAATGCGCGAGTTTCATCTTAAAAAAGTTACTTGTGGTTACTTCTAGAACTTTCTAGAGGTCGGTTTGATGATTTGGATGCGCCTCCAGTTGGTTCATGTATCTCTATTAAGGGGGAACTTATCCCATCAATAAGGGAGCTATCCCACCCAAAGAGGGGGATTATCCCATTGATGGTGGACCTGAATAACCTCTTTACAGCACTATAAATAAAGACATTGAGCCAGAGGGAGGAGAGGTTGGAGCTATACATTTTCTTTGGGTAAATGCTGCAGGATTTAGGTCTTCCATTAGAGCCTTTGTGAGGAGAGATTGTCTTTACTTGATTCTACTTGGAAGAGGGTGAGCTTTGTCAAAGTAGAGGAAAACCCTTGATGGACCCTGGGAGGAACTTGCACAACACCAAGGCCAGGTTGTAAGAGTTTCTTTGTTTCGTTATTAATACAAACTGGTTTATTTTTCTCAATAGCTTGTGTTAATGAGTTATTTCATGTGTTCCTTGGTCTGCATGTTGAATATATGTTTTATTATATGAAATGCAAGTGCTTGGTAATTGTTTGATTGTTTGTGGTTGCAGGAATTGACTTGAAGGAGGAGCTCATCCAGATCGTCAAGAACGGACTTCAACAACAGCGTTTTGGAATAAGGTAAGCCTAAACACTTGTAGTTTTCATGTTGTAAAAGGTGTATTTAGAGAAAGATCACTCCATTTTGTCTTGTTTGTCATTAGAATGTCTTAGACTTCTAGGAAGGTCAGTCGTGTCCGCACCCTTGACAGATTCCGTGTGACAAATTGGCGACTCCGCTGGGGATAGATTCCATTAATGAGAAAAGTCTTTTCCTTTATGTGAACTTTGCTTTGAGAAAATTGGTTTATTTTTCTGGTTTTGGCTCTGTGATTCTGTCTCTGGGTGGGTTAGCTTAGGATTAGTTTTATTTTGGTTTTTCTTGAGTTTTTCAGACAGACGCACCCTCTGAGTGCTGCACAGTGCGTCCCTGGACGCACTTTTGCTGCGTGCACAGAGCGGGCCCGCACCTGTGCTAACGGGTTGCCTGCGTCCCTTGCCAAAATTTGAGAAAATTCCATTTTTTGCCTTTTTGCTCTTAGATTTTGTTTTTTCTTAGTTTTTTCTGCCCAGATTCATTAGTCCCTTGCCTAGAATCTTCACCTAAGCTTGTTCCTGCTCTTAGCTTTCATCAATTGGGTGTTTTGAGTCTCTTTCTTGAGAAATTCTTGATTTGATTTCCTTTGATCATTACTTGGAGGTTTGTCTCAGTCTTTTCACAATTTTGCATCTTTTTGCTTCTGTTTTTGCAAAAAAAATTTCCCCCTCATTCGCCGGGGGGGGACTAAATTGCGTATGAGTGTTAATCGCCTTTGAGTGTTTTTATTTTTTGATCTTTGGAACTCTCACCCAATTTTCTCAATTTTCACTTGATTGGTTCTTAGATCACATTAGAATCGTCTTGTGTTTGAGAATTCTTTTGCATAGATCACATTTGCACAATTAGAATTCTCATTTTCAGAATATTAATGAAAAATGTGCATAGATTACATTTGCATACTTTTCATGTGAATTGTGCATAGATTACAATTGCATAGTTTACATTCTGAAAAATCAATCGTAGATTTAGATCAGCTTTCTTTGATTTGAATTTACACAAAAATAAAAATAAAAAAATGGTTTGGAATTGATTTGCATTAGTTTTTCTTGATGAAATTAGTGCATTAGAGAATTTGTTAAATTTTCTCTTAATGATCAATTTTTTGCATTGTTGGAAGTGAATGGAAACTCTCTCCTTACTCTAGTTAGGATTCATCGAATTGAAAGGATTGCATTATCATATTCGATTGCATTCAGTTGAGTCGGGTCATAACACCATTGGTTTCATCTCCATTTACCCATTTGAGTAATAACAGCCTTAATAACACAGCGCTTAATTAAAATTCATCTAGTAATTTTTACATTTCTAGGGCTCTGAAACACCAACATAGCTTAGGCTAGGGTCTTGGAGTAGGTGAGTACTTAACTCTCCAAGACTACAAAACCAAACAGATAGTTTATCTTGAGTAGAATAAATCCAATTGTTTCAATTGCACTCTGGGAAAGCTCCTCTTAAAGGAGAAGCACGAGCTCGTGTCCGAACCAGTGAGGGGATCATTCCCCCCTCGTTGGGAACGACGCCAGACAGTACGTATTACAAACGGTAAACCTCGGATTAACCATTGTCGAGGAGCCAGGGTCACTTATCGGTAAACCTTGGATTGTTGTCAAGGAGCCGGTAAGGGGATTGAGCTTGCTACTCTGCCCTTGCGTGCTGTCGGAGTTTAGACTGTTCCCCCAGGTGTATTTGTTACTGTTGGTGACCTTAGTGACCATAATCTTTAGGGTTCTACCGAGGTGACGGTGGAGGGAAGGTCCCACTGTACCTGGAGCAGACGTCGGTTATACTCACTTGGATTTTCTGGGGGGTTCACTTCACTCGAGACGGTTAAAGTGGAGGAACTTGGTCCAGTCTATTCATTAAGCAGGTTGCCGGGGTAACTGTTCCACCCACCACTTCTGTACTGAATTCGGCGATGTTGGGCTTCATCACCAACTAGTGTTTTCGGTCCGGAAGGCTACTGTTTGTGTATGGTTTGACTCCTAGATTTGATAGCGCGTGTTATTTTGTTTGTTTTTACTTATAGAGACCATAGGTGTGAATTGTGAATTTTAGTTGTTAAGTGTGAATTGTGAATTGTTAATTTTAGTTTTAAATTGTTAATAAAATTCACTGAAGTTGAATATAATGGCAAATGTTCCGGAATTTATCAACCTAGGAACCCCTCCTAATGAGAATCCTAGTACTTTTCCTTACTTTGGAAATGTTGGTCCTCCTTATATGGCTACTTTGTCATTACCTGGATTTACAATAGGTTTACCGATATGGTTATTTTCAACTTCGTTGGCCCAAAATACTTCAATTGTTCCATCTCAACCGGATGCTTCACCTCAACAGAGTTCACCATCTCAACATCACCAACCTTCTGTTGACCCTTTACCTTCTTCGCCTAATTTTTCTTCCTCCATTTCTTCCTCTTCGCCTGGTAAAAGCCTTGATGTTAGTAACCAGGAGGCTAAGAAGAAGAAGAAAGGGAAGAAGAAGAAGAAGAAGAAGAAGCAAGATAAGAAAGAGGTCAACCAACCAACCATGGCTGTAAGTGTTAGTTGTGTTGAGGAAAATTCCGACATGCATCGTAAACCCAAATACCCTTGCAGGCTTTGTAAGGGTGACCACTTCCTTGTCAATTGTCCTGGTATTCCAAAGGTCTTGGAAGTATGGTCAGAAAAATCCCATCAACTTTCCATTGATCCATCAACCAGTGATAGTCAGGTTCCTGGGAAAAAGGGTAAAGTTAGGTTTCCTTGTAAGTTATGCAAAGGGAGTCATCAAACTCACATTTGCCCTCACATGGATGAAGCCTCAACATTGTTGGAAAACCTTACTGTTCCACAGCAAGAATTTCCAACTGGTTACCGTAAACTTTCTCCCAACCTACCGTCAACTGACGGAGTGATTGATCTAAATTCAAGTACAGTCGATCACACTCTCCCATTGGAGAGTGAAACTCATGTCACTCAGGTTGATGATCCATTAGTTGATCAAGTGGTCGATTCAATTTCACATTCGGTCGATCACACTCTCCTTTTCGAGAGTAAATTTCATATCGCTGATGTTCTTCTTGTTACATCGGATTCTTCTATGCCGGGGGGCATTTCACCTGTTTCTACAGAACCCCCTCCAAGTACTGAGGTCTTTTCCTTTGATTGGAATAGACTGACAGAACCTCGTCTTCCTTCCTCCATCCCTTTCCAAATCATTGTCAAGGCTGGTGGTAGGGACATACATCGTACTCAGGTAGATGAAGGTGCTTCTGTTAGTATTTTATCCTCAGCTGTTTGGAAAGCTTTGGGTTCCCCTCAGCTTGCGCCTATTACGCAGAATCTGAAAGCTTTTAACAGAACAATTAGTGAACCTTTAGGGATCCTTCCTAAGTTTTCTATTACCTTGGAAGGTAAAACTGTTTGTGTTGATCTTATGGTAGTTCGAGGTCCCTTGGATTTCAATTTACTCCTTGGGCGAGACTATGTTTATGCAATGAAAGCTGTCGTATCGACACTCTTTCGCGTGATGTCTTTCCCTCACAATGGCAGTATTGTGACTGTAGACCAGCTTTCGTTCCCTAGTCTTTTCTCAACTACCAATAATATGACACCCCTAAATGTTCCTGATTCTAAAGTGGTATCTACCCTGCCACGGGTTAATTATGTGGCAACTGGTCCCATGTTTTCAGTTACCGATGTAAGTGAGCCTCTCACTGTTGATTTAGATCCGGTAATTGACATGGAAAACTCTATGGGATTATTTGAACACAATGTTCTTATCCCTTTTGAGTCCCTTGACGTGTGTTCCTTCCAAAAAACTATTCTTCCTTCTGATGAAGACCTCTTGGAAGCCATGATCAAGGTATGTCCATTGACATGTCTTTCTTCCAGTTGGAAGCCATGATCAATGTAGCGAGGATAGTTCTTTTCCTGTGCCAACCTCGTTAAAAAATGAAACAGGTGTCCGTGAGGATAGTTTCTTCTAGTCTCAACCTCGTTAAAAAATGAAATTGGAAGTTATGAGCATAGTTCCTTGTCTTGTGTCAAGCTCATTAAAAAATGAAACAAGGAGTCACGAGGAAAGTTCCTTTTACTGTGTCAACCTCGTTAAAAAATGAATCAGTGTGGACGAGGAAAGTTCCTTTTACTGTGTCAACCTCGTTAAAAAATGAATCAGTGTGTACGAGGAAAGTTCCTTTTACTGTGTCAACCTCGTTAAAAAATGAATCGGATACGAGGAGAGTTTTTCCTGTATCAACCTCGTTAAAAAATGAAAATAGGCTGTTACGAGGATAGTTTGTTCCTCTCTCAACCTCGTTAAAAAATGAAACTGGATGGTACGAGGAAAGTTCCTTTTACTGTGTCGACCTCGTTAAAAAATGAATCAGTGAGTACGAGGATAGTTTTTTTCCTGTATCAACCTCGTTAAAAAATGAAATAGGCTAGCATGAGGACAGTTCTTTTACTGAGTCAACCTCATTAAAAAATGAATCAGGTAGATAGTAGATTATAGAAAGTAGGGTTGTGAGGAAAGTTCCTTTTACTGTGTCAACCTCGTTAAAAAATGAATCAGTGTGTGTGAGGACAGTTCCTTTTACTGAGTCAACCTCGTTAAAAAATGAATCAGGTATGAGCAAAGTTCCTTGTCTTGTGTCAAGCTCGCTAAAAAATGAAACAACTCCCACAAGTCTTTCCAAGATCTCGAAAGTAAAGCTTCATTCCATCCACCTCATTGAATGCAATGAAGCTTGGGGGGCATGTACCTTGATTTGCATCATTATGCTGGGGGCATGTGAACTTATAACAAGCATAGTTTTTCGTTTCAAGCTTGCATAAACATGAAACTGAATCCGAGCATAGTTCTTTTCCTGTGTCAAGCTCGTTAAAAAATGAAACAAATCCTCCTCTAATTGAGTCGAGAGTTTGACTAGACCTCATAGATGTTAGGTTGTACGTTTAGGTTAGTTATTTCAGTTTTTGCATAATTTTCTTATAGTTTTAGGTCAAGTCTTTCCATGATCTCGTAACTCAACCTTCATTTCATCCAATTGGTTGAATGAAATGAAGCTGGGGGGCATGCGCTCTAACAGTTACGCTTAGGGGGCATCAAGCACAGTTTTATCTCTGTTTCAAGCTTGTGTAAAAATGAAACTAATTTGAAGCATAGTTTTTATCTGTTTCAAGCTTTTGTAAAAATGAAACCTATCTCGAGTCAATTTCAGTTATTTTCAAGACTCGTTAAACTCATGAAAATCCCGAGATTATTTTGCTATTTTTCATTCTCGTAAAACAAATGAAAATGCCGAGTTCTTTCCGTCTTTTCCTGCTCGTAAATTAAATTGAAAGTCGGTCATATGAGTACATTTTTATCCCTTTTTCGAACTCATTAAAATTTACGAAAAAGTGAAAACCATGAGTACATTTTTATCCCTTTTTCGAACTCGTTAAAACTTAAGAAAAAGTGAAACCTTGGAGTTCTCTTTTAAGCCCTTTTCAGACTTTTAAAACATGAAAAGATTGTCGAGCGTTTCTTTTACACTCGTTAAAACGGAATTAAAAGACGGTCCCCTTTTAGCTCTTTTCTGACCGCAAAATCAGGAAAAGATTGCTGGGTTTTTGTCGTTTCAAACTCGATAAGGAAATAAAACGACGTGTCCTTGATCGCTTTTTACTTTTCAGGTCAACGACACTATTATGAAAGTACTCCTTGGTCGCAAGATCAAGCGGTTCCCCCAGGTATTATTTTATACTTTTTCGGGCTTGAGGGACACAAATCTACGAAAAAGTTCAACTAGGAGTCTTCTTAAGTTTTTCAGACTCTCTAAAATTGAAAAACGCCGAGTTTCTCCTATACTGGGCTCGTTAAACATTTCACAGTAAAGGACCTGTTCAATTACAAACGGGAACGAACCACTCCTTCCTAGGCTTCGAATTTAAACTAGGTTGGACTCGTCCGAAGGATGAGCTTACAATCAAGCATATGTTATCCTCCTCAAGCTTGTTAAAAATAAAGAGGTACTTGCCAGAAATGGTGGGGGAAAAGAGAGAAGAATGAACCTGTTTGTTACCTTTTGTCTCAGAAGAAACTTTATTACCACTCTTGAACATGACACTTTTCATTCACCTGGGTTGGGAAATCTTTTACCTCACAGTTGATCAAACCACTTTGAAAGTCTTTAACCGGGTTCCGGGGATTAACTTTGAGTTATTCGTCACCAAGCCATCTGTCGTGTCGTTATGTGTTCAAGAGGTCTGCAAGCAAAAACTTTCATCTGCAAAATACTTGTCATCCATTTGACCATCCCTGAGTCAGTCCTTACAGCAACATTTCTTCAACTTGAACAATGATTTCGTGTTGCGGGCTTGCCTGCAACGGGTCGCTTTCTATCGACATCGACACATTATCTAGAAAGATGACTTAGGAATCGGCAGTACCTTGAAGTCTGCATGCATCAATGGCAGGTTTCTCGCCTTTGACGTCAGTTTACATCATTGACTTTCGATCAAAGGATTCCGTGAAGTGTTCGACATCAAAACATCTATTCACATTTCACGGGTTGTGCTTGGTACTTTGAGAACCATTGACATTACTGGTGGTTTCTCTCACGCTTGTTAACAGTTTACATCATTGACTGGTAATCAAGTGGTTTCTACCATGTTCGACATCGAATCATTTAATCACATGGCTAGAATCGTACCAATTCGGGAAGTAGAAGTGAAGACCCTGGATCTAGTTTCTACCATCCAGGCTGCGAGGAGTTTTGTATTCATTATCTATGTAGACTAATCATAAACAGATGGCTGCGTCCATACTGTATCTACAAAAGTCTATAAAAATGATGTACTGCAAGATCATTCCTGTATCAGAATAGTTAGTCCATTAGTTAAAGTTTTGAATCTGAGTATGGGAATGCCTACCTCAGTGATGATATAATCTTATACATGTATTTTGTGTTGAAAATTGCAGGTTCCAACCGGGTCATCCACAAGACAATCCTTGAAATGATAAAGCGCTTCACCCTTCCTAGAATTACAAAACCCTAATTCTATTCCAGGCTTCGCACTTTAGGGGGCAATCTGTTACACTAAAAAATGTCACCTTGACTACTTACAGTTAGTATGGCTCAAATCAACAGTCATGCTACCCTCTTAGGCAAAGTCTTATGCCTCTGTTATCCATCTCAAACTCAAAGAAGAGAGAAAGTCTTGTCAAAAATATGTTTATCTCTGGGGTCGCAGGTTCTCTCTAGCCTTACCTGCGGGGACGCGGACCATGTTCACAAAAGGTGCGTCCTTGGACGCTCTGTATGTTAAGGGACAGGTGCGTCCTTCTGTAAAAGGCAAAATGCGCGAGTTTCATCTTAAAAAAGTTACTTGTGGTTACTTCTAGAAATTTCTAGAGGTCGGTTTGATGATTTGGATGCGCCTCCAGTTGGTTCATGTATCTCTATTAAGGGGGAACTTATCCCATCAATAAGGGAGCTATCCCACCCAAAGAGGGGGATTATCCCATTGATGGTGGACCTGAATAACCTCTTTACAGCACTATAAATAAAGACATTGAGCCAGAGGGAGGAGAGGTTGGAGCTATACATTTTCTTTGGGTAAATGCTGCAGTATTTAGGTCTTCCATTAGAGCCTTTGTGAGGAGAGATTGTCTTTACTTGATTCTACTTGGAAGAGGGTGAGCTTTGTCAAAGTAGAGGAAAACCCTTGATGGACCCTGGGAGGAACTTGCACAACACCAAGGCCAGGTTGTAAGAGTTTCTTTGTTTCGTTATTAATACAAACTGGTTTATTTTTCTCAATAGCTTGTGTTAATGAGTTATTTCATGTGTTCCTTGGTCTGCATGTTGAATATATGTTTTATTATATGAAATGCAAGTGCTTGGTAATTGTTTGATTGTTTGTGGTTGCAGGAATTGACTTGAAGGAGGAGCTCATCCGGATCGTCAAGAACGGACTTCAACAACAGCGTTTTGGAATAAGGTAAGCCTAAACACTTGTAGTTTTCATGTTGTAAAAGGTGTATTTAGAGAAAGATCACTCCATTTTGTCTTGTTTGTCATTAGAATGTCTTAGACTTCTAGGAAGGTCAGTCGTGTCCGCACCCTTGACAGATTCCGTGTGACATGACCTAATACTCAAGGATCAATTCAAATTGAAAAGAAGTTTTTGGTGGGTCCCTTATGACCCGCTTGGCTTTATTAATGCCAGAAGGGTCAAATACAGATTGACACTATATGACCACTGCAAAAACCCACACATCGAAAAATATGTTAATCAAGACGCATGGGCACAAGGCACTTTAGTTGAAGAATTCACTAAAGAGGAAATTTTGGAGCAAACTGCTAAAGATCTTGAAAAAATGCTTGACTTGGATTCTGCTGACCAGGTAACTCTCAAGCTACCATACCAAGTGGAGGAGGCCACATCTACAGCTGCAGCTTCACAAGCTGCCCAAGGAGCATCTGCATCAGCAACAGGTACAGCCAAAGGAAAACAACCAATGGAGACAGAACAGTCAATGGCCATTGAACAGCCAGTCACTTCAACCGAACAAACTCAAGAGCAGACCTCTCCTCAACAAACAGAGACACTACAAGTGCCACCCCTGCAAACTCCTGTCAATGAAGAAAGAGGCAGAAAGCGAGAACGAGAAGACTCCAGACCTGCTAGTGGGTCTACACAGCAGCCTGAATCTAAAAGGCAAAGAGTTGATCCTCCAATTGAGGAGGAGGTCAGTGAGGAGGTCATAGAAAGCCCAAGAAGGGAAGCAATCCAGCACACACCTACAAGCTCTTTTCAGCAAGAGCAAGACAGTCAGCACGGCATGGAGGTGTCTTCCTCCACACAACAAGGCAAGAAACCAGCTAGCATTAAAGCCAGCTTCAAAGAAATCAAAGCTCAAAATGAGCTACTTAGAGTGCAACTATATGATCAATTCCTAAAAGCAAAACCTGCCAAGCATGAAATATTGATGGAAGCATTTGACATCAAACAAGAAAAGATGATTCTCAGCCACTTCAAACCCAAGATTCAGCAGCCACAGTCATCTGCAGATTTTGTTAAGACAAGGTTAGAGGTCCTGGCCAAGGACATTCACCCCATGGATCAAATAGAGCTACATAAGCAGACAGCGGAGATGCTTTATGCCACCCTTGCAGAGAAGGCCACATTGGCCCATGAGTTGAAGGAATCATTAAAGAATACTAACACTCAGCTGGATTTTGAAAGATTATCCTCCACGGCCAAAGACAATAGAATCAAAACATTGGAGGACATTATTGTTGATTTAGGACATGATCCTAAGGATCCCAAGGGTGTGAGAGCCCTTATGAAAAAGAAAGATGATGATATAGCTGCATTGAAAAAGAGATTGAGGTTGCTTCCTACTCAACACCCTCAAACATGAGAACTGCAGAAAGAGAAAGAAGCTGAGGATCAATTAGAATTGATGATGAAATTGAACTAGAGAGTAATTAATTTGGAAGCAGAATTGGAGAAAGCGCTATAGGGCAGGCAGGGAGAGTCAACCTCCCAGCTGCCTCAAAAAGTTCCAACTTTTGCTGCTATTCCATCTGCACAAGCAGCGGTAACTCCTCCAAATATTCCAGAAACTACCACAACAGCTGCAGAAGCCACAACATCAACAACAGCAGCACCTGAAACGGGCATGAGCGTGGATGAATTGACAAGAGCTGTCAATGAACTAAAGCTGCAGGCAACAAAGATAAAAGAGGCCAAAGAAAAGCTGGCCAAACTAGAAGAGAAATATGATAAGTCCAAAATGACAGTGGCCAAGCAAACAAGGGAAATTAAAGCCCTGAAGGACAAAATTAAAACCTTGGAGAAAGAACTGTCTTTGGACAAGACCCTGGCTGAAATAAAGAAGATCTTGTGGGCCAAGATTAATCAGTCAATCACCAGCCAATGGAGGTCAATTCAGGCCATGTATGAACAGGTAGAATTACTTGGCCTTGCTAAGTTTGAAATTCAGATAGCGAAAGCAGCATTGGGAAATATGCCTGAGCAGGCCAACAGAATGATTAATTTTCTGAATCATCAGACTAAGGAAGAGTTGGCAACGCTGCATATCATGAACTGAACAGATGCCATATTAACAGTAAAGAGGGTACCCACATTGAGAAGCTTTGTACAAACGCTGGAAGTAAGATGCCGGGAAATACAGAGGGATGTAGACAATTTTGACACAAAACTTGCAGCATTACAGACCAGAGGATTGCCCAGCCTACTGACCAGTGCTGGAAAATTGTTGACACGTGACCAATATGCAACCAGGCTTAATAATTATGTCAGCAATCAGCTTACTGCTGCATCAAGTTCTACAACAGAGGCAGGGCCACCTTCAGGACAAACCCTCTATGACAGGCTGGAAAGCTTATTTTACATGGAGCGTGAAGTTAATCACTCGTTTGAAATGCTGCCAAATTATTACAAGTATACAGAGGCCGATGAGACACTTGTCAAAATACAACAACATCAATTACCTCCCGAGGATTGGTGGCAGGCAATGCTGGCCGTATTGCCTAGGTGATTTCAGTTTTTGCCTTGTTTTTTTTATTTATTTATTTCAAAATCTCAGTCAGCTACAGGTCAGCATCAAGCACAGAATAAGGCATGAGGGATCGGTCATAGCAATTAAGGAACACGCGGGGCAGGCTAAACAGTGACGAAGCAAAGAGCTGGAACAACAAGCTTAAAGGCCTGGATTTTTTGAAAGCGCAACCCCAGCCGACTCAAATGGACTGAAAATTCAATATTCACTGACAAAAAGCATAGCTGTTACATGTGTCTTTATTTCAACATTTATTTTCTCATCAACCGCTCCTTAGGAGTTGGTAAAGAAGTTATGAGTTAATAACTCATCCTCTAGATATTTTTGTATCTTGTTTTTGTATATATACAACCCTCTGCATTGTTAAAGGGGTTGGTCGGCTAATGTATTCCTGAAGAGACTCGAACTATATGTCTGATACTTTCTCTACAATCAAAGACTTCTTACAAGCTTGGAGAATGGACTGTTTGATGTGTTATTAATGGTTTTGAAGAACTGAATGTGGAATTCTTGCGCTGCAATATGAATCAATAAGTGTTTCTTCCCTCTGTTATTTCAAATTCATATATCCTCAAGTCACAGAACAAAGGATTGGTTTAGAAATTGCTTAGTTGCACTCTATGCCCAGATCTTGTGGTTTCTTAATGTTTTCCTCTTGATCTAGACATAAATATGAATTATGTTATGGCTCATGTTTGATCTATTTCAATATATGAATGAATGTTATCTTGGAATTCTTAGCTGCTCCCAGATAGATTTGATTCATCTTCCTTTTGCTAACATGTTTGAGAGATTCTTTGTTGCCTCTCATACCTTAGCCCTCTTTCCATCTTTTAAGTTTAAGTGTTGGTTCATGAGCAGCTACCCTGATCCTCATTCTTCTTGTGACCAAGAACACGCACGAGCAGTCTTACTCCTTGACTCCACGCCCAATGGTTTGAAACTTAACAGACTATGTTTTGCCTCTCTACTTGAAGGAATCATCCTTCCCACCAAACTTAAACAAAACCCCTGAATTTCAATAGCTAGCCTAAAATCGTCTTCAATGAAGCTACATCAGAAAGAGAGAGCCCTCTTTGACTGCAGGTGGGCTAGAACCTGTAGTCCAAAGTTGGTTTGTGGTTACCTCGGCCATATCCTTTCAAGAGCTTAAGGACAACCTGAGTGATAACATAATAGCGACTCCACTGGGGAACAATCCTTAGATAATTTCATAAATCAAGTTGGAAAGCTCTACTGGGAAAGAAACACACCTTCAAGAATTTCTTTCTAGTTTTCTGGAGAAGGTCATCGTTTCCTTTACAACTATTTTTACAAGTTTAGTTCTGAGCTTTAATGGTGGCTAGAGATCAGGCACTCCAAAGTGGATCATCCACCTGGTGACTCCACATCATCTTCACAATCAAGACTCCACTGGAGAAGCGAACCTAAAAGAGAAATTTTCAAAATTTTGAGCAGTTTTACAGCCAAGTAATCCCATTTCAAAGTGTTAATAGTCAGACAGGATGACGAGGTGTGTGGAAGATGAGGTTAAACAAGCTGTAAATGAGTTCAAGAAGTTGTTATCAGAATATGAACTTCATGAAAAAAATTTTAGATTGGTATTGTTAAAGGTCAAAGCGATACAAAAACCTCAAATCAAAATGTGTCTTCTTGATTTAGTTGTGGAAGAACATGAAAATAAAATTGAGCTTTTGCACTCTCAAATCCAGTTATACGATTTTCCTTATCTTAAAGGGTTCTTCCGAGATCTTCCCTCTCCAGGGTATGAGGAAACTGTGCTACCTCCTGACGTACAGATTGAGGTTAGTCATGCTTTCAAGAGAAAGACTGAAGTATTGGCTGCAGAGTTTGTTACTGAGGATATAGTTGTTTCATCAGCCCAAGAAGATGTAGAAGAAACTATCCCACATGATGCTTTTGTCGACCCTGTAGCTAATTACATGGAGGATCTTCTAAACTCAAAATATTTAGCATGTTTTATCTATGAAGACCAGGTACTTCAGCAGTGGCCTTTATATGTCAAAATTTTGATTATAGGGGTACATGAACAAACAGTGTTTTTGATTTCACTAAAGGTCGGACAAACTATTTATTTCTTTCTAAAAATGCTTAAGTGGTTGCACTGGTTGTTTCATTTCACCTAACCAGCAAATAGGTGCTAATTAAGGTAGGTAGGTAGGATTTCAGTTTTCTGTTTGGATATCAGTTTGTTGCAGTTGAAGCCCGAAGTGAAGGCCCTAAGCTCCTCAAGTATGTTGTCATGTATATAAATAAGACAACCAGCAAGGGAAAGTTTTTTAGAATACAGCAAATAATCGTAAAGGCAGTCTGACCTGCTGTTCTTGGCTTTTCACAAGGAAAAGTCATCCCCAAGTGGAGCCACTGTTAGCCTCCTGTTGCAACAGGTTTCATATTTCATGATTGACAGTGGAAGTGCCAAAAATGTTCATCTTTTAAATACTGCAAAAGTTCCATTTTTGAAAGATTTCTCAGTTAAGGGAAAGCCAAATAGCCTAAGCTTGGTTTCCCTAGGTTTAAATTGCTTGCTTTAGGAGATACAGAAAATTAGTATCTGTCCAAATAGTTTAAGCTTGGCAGATTAGTAGTTAGGTAGAGAATGAAGGCACCCAACAGCTTAATCTGGGTCTTTGGAAGAAATAAGGCTAGTTTTTAGATAGGGAGGCAGTTTAAAAGAAAAAGCAATCAGGGTTTGCAAGTCTAAGTGCACTCTTCCTGAAGTAACAAAAAATGCTAGGTGTATTAGCCTGGGTAGGTAGCCTGGGGTTGTAGAAGCAAGATCATCTTCAGTTTTGGCTTTGAGAAAGGAATCTCATCTCATCAGTGGTAGAGGTAGCAAAGCAGTGTTTGATGGCAGAATGCTGGAAGCATGTCTAACTTCCCTTCACTCCCCCCCAAAGTCCCTTACTAACATCCCCTTAAAGGACTTTGGGATCTGCCCAATAAGTCCTGATTTCTTCTCATTTGTGTGAAATATCAAGGTAAATGTTGGCTTTGTTCAAACGAAAAGAAGCCACACTTCTTGTGTAAAATCACTTTTCACTCTTATTTACCCCTATGTCTAAGTTTTACTTTTGAAACTTAGCCTTCTGTTTTACTTTCACCTCACAATCCATATTAACTCCTTATTGTACTATGTAGCTCCCTAACTACTCCTCCATCCCCATTCACTATTAAAAAACATATAAAATTCCAAAAAATATTAAATAACCTCCCCTTGGCACTATATCCATATGTCTTCTAGTCCGGGAAATAACAGTCCATTTGGGGCTCCTATTAACCCTTATGCCTCATAACCTTGGAATTAACCCAACCTCTTGTTGGGCTAATAACCTTTACCAATTCCCCACTCATCAAAGGTCTTGTATTTTTACCCTCCGCAGTCATTATTCCCAAAGGTTAAATGTTTAAATGCTTTATTGAACATTAAACTAAAAGTTTGACCCCGCGCGCATATAAATCCAAAAACCCACTTTATTAAAGTTTAAACCCCCCCGCCGCATGAATAATTAAATAAAATAGCAGGCGGGTCCCCGCCCTAACCTTCCACTGAATTACCCATCCCGCCAGCCATTAGATCTGCCCCGCCCAAGATCTACGGTCGATGGGTGTTTTTAACCTGCCAAAAGCCCGAGGATTAGGGTCCGGGATTTCGGCGGTTTGCCCGTCGTACCCCCGCCACGGGTCGCCCTCCCAAGTGTGGCGGAGCTCCCTCCTCCCAAACTGCCCAGGCGCTAAAGCGTTTTGCCATGAAACCACTTACCACTCTCCGTTATATAATGAGAGCGCCACGTCTGCCCCATGACATCATCTCCTTGCCTCCGCTGCTGTGCCACGTTGTGGCCACTTCATCCCTTTTGTGTCCGCGCCCTACCACCATGTCACCGCCCCATTAGCTGCCACGTCATCTATCCGTACCCCAGACCCATCGATGACGTCATGCTAACGTCATCCCGAAAAAGCGACAAAATGTCAATTTTTTCTTAAAAAGCGTGCAAACGACAGTTGTAGTTCATTTCTATTGGTTCATTTGAAGGCTTCGGCTCACTATTTTATTCATTTTCACATTCCCAAAGCTTAAAACATCCAGTTGAGCTGCCGCGGCCTGCAAATTCGGCTTCATAGCCTACTGTCGCTCCTGCTCGTCCACTCTCGACGCTGTTTGAACCAGGTATTTGTCATATCTCCCCCATTTTCACTCCTGTTCTTTCATTTTATCCACTGCACATACTATAAGACTGTGAAATTTCCCAATTTGTGACGCTGCTATGCCTGAGACTCCATTAAACTCACTGGAAACCTTTCACCTCAGAAAAGGCCTCATAAACTGGGTGCCCATTTACAAATTCACTAGTGAGTTTTGTTTTAAAGCTTGGCCTCCAGGAAAAGTCTCGCAGCAGCTCAGCATTGCCCTGTTTTACCCTATTCCGCTGCTTATATCAGTCTACTGAAGTAGTAATTATCCTCTGCCCCTTTGCATTGTTCTTCATAGTCTCTAGCCCCAGAGAATTCACTAAGAAAAGGGAAGTTTTCAGCTCAATCATTCAAAAGTTGCATAATGGCCTCTCCATCTGCTCTGAACATCACTCCCATAAATCCACCAAGCAAAGAAATTGAGTCAATGGCTTTAGCTGATACAGAATATCTTATTCAAGACCTGGTTGGAAACAAAAATCATTTTCATACCTATTTCCAGCTGATAAATAGTTTCATAAATAAATCTGACATATATGGCATATGGGAGTCCAATTTGCCACGCTATTTCCTCCCCTCTGTCAACATTTTTCCTGAAATTATTCACCTATGTGCTGCGAATTATGAGCCAAATCAGAGGGCAGTTAAGTCTCCATCTGGGAGCATACTCTTTCATATCACACCTGACTCCATCAACCAGATGTTGAATTTCAAGCAGACTCAGATACTATTGCCCTTCTCTATGAATAACTTGCTGGAAGAAGCCTCCTGGCTTCCCGGCCCCAAGATTGAAAAAATTGCTAAGATATTTATGAGGGCAGATTGTCAACCTAAGGAACCACCTCCATTCCCATATGACCATTTCAATGAGGTTGGTAAGCTACTTATAGACATGATATCTTATGTGTTGGGTTTCCCAACAAGTGAGCATGTGGATGAGACAATGTTGGTTCTGTTGTCTTCATTTAGTCAAGGATAGCCTCCTGTTGTCAAGTATAATTATGCTAGGTTCATAGCAAATAAAATCCATGACCAGCTCCTTAACCTAGACAGGCAAGGAGTTTTCAAATATTCCTCATACATCTATCATTTTCTCATGTATTATCAGTCTGAAAGCTTCCAATGCCCCATCAAGAAATTGAATTCAAAGGGAGAAAGAAGATTTGTTGTCTTCTAGTCATCTGTTTTCCATCAAGTCCAGCATTCTCCTTATTCATACTGTGAGTTCATTGACCAATTCGTTTATCCAGTCTCCTGCCTCTTGATGAAAGCTCCCCCTCCCAGAATAACTTATGAGATGCAGAAGTTATTGCAGCTATCTAAGAGCTACAAACTAGGAAATTGGTACCTATATCAGAACCACACTATGATTAGAATCTATGGCTATGAGCTTTGTCCTTTCTGGCTCCCAAGATATGTGCCAATGAGGCTGTTTGCCTTGGAATACTACAGGCAGCTTATAAATTCAGATTTGACTCATTTTCACAGCACCAAGAAGAAGGCACAACTCAAATTCAAAGACCACCTAGGCCCCTTTATCATGAATAAGAAGGAAGGTTGGCAAGATGTTGACCTGATACTCAAGGATCAATTCAAATTGAAAAGAAATTTCAAGTGGGTCCCTTATGACCCGCTTGGCTTTATTAATGCCAGAAGGGTCAAATACAGATTGACACCATATGACCACTACAAAAACCCACACATCGAAAAATATGCTAATCAAGACACATGGGCACAAGGCACTTTAGTTGAAGAAATCACTCAAGAGGAAATTTTGGAGCAAACTGCTAAAGATCTTGAAAAAACGCTTGACTTGGATTCTGCTGACCAGGTAACTCTCAAGCTGCCATACCAAGTGGAGGAGGGCACATCTACAGCTGCAGCTTCACGAGCTGCCCAAGGAGCATCTGCATCAGCAACAGGTACAGCCAAAGGAAAACAGCCAATGGAGACAGAGCAGTCAATGGCCATTGAACAGTCAGTCACTTCAACCGAACAAACTCAAGAGCAGACCCCTCCTCAACAAACAGAGACACTACAAGTGCCACCCCTGCAAACTCCTGTCAATGAAGAAAGAGGTAGAAAGCGAGACCGAGAAGACTCCATACCTGCTAGTGTGTCTACACAGCAACCTAAATCTAAAAGGCAAAGAGTTGATCCTCCAATTGAGGAGGAGGTTAGTGAGGAGGTCATAGAAAGCCCAAGAAGGGAAGCAAGCCAGCACACACCTACAAGCTCTTTTCAGCAAGAGCAAGATAGATAGCACGACATGGAGGTGTCTTCCTCCACACAACGAGGCAAGAAACCAGCTAGCGTTAAACCCAGCTTCAAAGAAATCAAAGCTCAAAATGAGCTACTTAGAGTGAAACTATATGATCAATTCCTAAAAGCAACACCTGCCAAGCATGAAAGATTGATGGCAGCATTTGACATCAAACAAGAAAAGATGATTCTCAGCCACTTCAAACCCAAGATTCAGCAGCCACAGTCAGTTGCATATTTTGTTAAGACAAGGTTAGAGGTCCTGGCCAAGGACATTCACCCCATGGATCAAATAGAGCTACATAAGCAGACAGCGGAGATGTTTTATGCCACCCTTGCAGAGAAGGCCACATTGGCCCATGAGTTGAAGGAATCATTAAAGAATACTAACACTCAGCTGGATTTTGAAATATTATCATCCACAGCCAAAGACAATAGAATCAAAACATTGGAGGACATTATTTTTGATTTAGGACATGATCCTAAGGATCCCAAGGGTGTGAGAGCCCTTATGAAAAAGAAAGATGATGATATAGCTGCATTGAAAAAGAGATTGAGGTTGCTTCCTACTCAGCACCTTCAAACAGGAGAACCGCAGAAAGAGAAAGAAGTTGAGGATCAATTGGATTTGACGATGAAATTGAACCAGAGAGTAATTAATTTGGAAGCAGAATTGGAGAAAGCGCTACAGGGCAAGCAGGGAGAGTCGACCTCCCAGCTGCCTCAAAAAGTTCCAACTGTTTCTGCTATTCCATCTGCAGAAGCAGCAGTAACTCCTCCAAATATTCCGGCAACTACCACAACAGCTGTAGAAGACACAACATCAACAACAGCAGCACCTGAAAAGGGCATGAGCATGGATGAATTGACAAGAGCTGTCAATGAGCTAAAGCTGCAGGCAACGAAGATAAAGGAGGCCAAAGAAAAGCTAGCCAAACTGGAAGAGAAATATGATAAGTCCAAAATGACAGTGGCCGAGCAAAGAAGGGAAATTAAAGCCCTGAAGGACAAAATTAAAACCTTGGAGAAAGAACTGTCTTTGGACAAGACCCTAGCTGAAATAAAGAAGATCCTGTGGACCAAGATTAATCAGTCAATCACCAGCTAAATGAGGTCAATTCAGGCCATGTATGAATAGGTAGAATTACTTGGCCTTGCTAAGTTTGAAATTCAGAGAGCCAAAGTAGCATTGGGAAATATCCCTGAGCAGGCCAACAAAATGATTAATTTTCTGAATCATCAGACTAAGGAAGAGCTGGTCGTGCTGCATATCATGAACCGAATAGAGGCCATATTAACAGTAAAGAGGGTACCCACATTGAGAAGCTTTGTACAAACGCTGGAAGCAAGATGTCGGGAAATACATAGGGATGTAGACAATTTTGACACAAAGCTTGCAGCATTAGAGACCAGAGGATTGCCCAGCCTACTAACCAGCGCTGGAAAATTGTTGACACATGACCAATATGCAACCAGGCTTAATAATTATGTCAGCAATCAGCTTACTGCTGCATCAAGTTCTACAACAGAGGCAGGGCCGCCTTCAGGATAAACCCTCTATGACAGGATGCAAAGCTTATTTTACATGGAGCATGAAGTTAATCACCTGTTTGAAATGCCACCAAATTATTACAAGTATATAGAGGCTGATGAGACACTTGTCAAAATACAACAGCATCAATTACCTCCCGAGGATTGGTGGCAGGCGATGCTGGCCGTATTGCCCAGGTGATTTCAGTTTTTGCCTTATTTTATTATTTATTTATTTCAAAATCTCAGTCAGCATCAAGCACAGAATAAGGCATGAGGCACCGGTAAGAGCAATTAAGGAACACCCAAGGCAGGCTAAACGGCGACGAAGCAAAGAGCTGGAACAGCAAGCTTAAAGGCCTGGATTTTTTTAAAGCGCAACCCCAGCCGACTCAAATGGACTCAAAATTCAATATTCACTGACAAAGATAGCAGCTATTACATGTGTCTTTATTTCAGCATTTATTTTCTCATCAACTGCTCCTTAGGAGTTGGTAAAGAAGTTATGAGTTAATAACTCATCCTCTAGATATTTTTGTATCTTGTTTTTGTATATATACAACCCTCTGCATTGTTAAAGGGGTTGGTCGGCTAATGTATTCTTGAAGAGACTCGCACTATATGTATGATACTTTCTCTACAATCAAAGACTGCTTACAAGCTTGGAGAATGGACTGTTTGATGTGTTATTAATGGTTTTGAAGAACTGAATGTGCAATTCTTGCGCTGCAATATGAATCAATAAGTGTTTCTTCCCTCTGTTATTTCAAATTCATATATCCTCAAGTCACAGAACAAAGGATTGGTTTAGAAATTTCTTAGTTGCACTCTATGCCCAGATTCTGTGGTTTCTTAATGTTTTCCTCTTGATCTAGACATAAATGTGAATTCTGTTATGGCTCATGTTTGATCTATTTCAATATATGAATGACTGTTATCTAGGAATTCTTAGCTGCTCCTAGATAGATTTCATTCATCTCTTTCTGCTAACCTGCTTGAGAGATTCTTTGTTGCCTCTCATACCTTAGCCCTCTTTCCATCTTTTAAGTTTAAGTGTTGTTTCATGAGCAACTACCCTGCTCCTCATTCTTCTTTTGACCAAGAACACGCACGAGCAGTCTTACTCCTTGACTCCACGCCCAATGGTTTGAAACTTAATAGACTATGTTTTTCCTCTCTACTTGAAGGCATCATCCTTCCCACCAAACTTAAACAAAACCCCTGAATTTCAATAGCTAGCCTAAAATCGTCTTCAACGAAGCTACATCAGAAAGAGAGAGCCCTCTCTAACTGCAAGTGGGCTAGAACCTTAGTCCAAAGTTGGTTTGTGGTTACCTCGGCCGTATCCTTTCAAGAGTTTAAGGACAACCTGAGTGATAACAGTACCAACAATCCTAGTAACTAGAAACAAGGTCTATATCATCCCTTGCTTGTACCAACTTTTCCTTGGGAAAGCATTTCCACGAAATTTGTGGGAGGTTTATCAAAAACTAGGAAGTGACAATGATTACTTATTTGTGGTAGTATATAGGTTGAACAAGATCTTTTCTAATTCCCTATCAAAATGCTATAAATAGGCAAGATACAATTAATTTTATTTTGGATAGGTGTGGGTGCACTTTGGGATACCGAGGATCATCGTTTCAAATAGGGATAGAAGATTTCTTTATGCATTTTTTACTACATTATGGACACAAAATATGGACACAAAAATAGGAGAATATGGACATAAATTTCAATATGTATACATAATTTTGTCTACCGAGAGAAGTAATCAACAATATTTTGGTGCATCTTTCAAGGGGTTACAATCAGAAGCACTGAAGACTTGGGATAAAAGTGTAGTATATAAAAAAACACCCTTATAATAGAGAATTCCACACTTCCACTAGTAAGTCCCCATTTAAAACTTCTTTTGGATATTTTCCACCTTCACATTTGGATATTACATATGGGTAGCAAGGAGGAGAGAGGGACGATCTCACCGGGGATGCCATAAGGCAAAAAGTAATTATTGAGAATATTAGGAAAATCATACACAAGTACAAGGGGCTATAGAAGTCACAATAAAATACAAGGTGAGGCATGATCAACACAAAATGGAGAAGTCATTTAGAGTTGGGACATAATATGGTTATAGTTAAACAAGGAGAGTCTAGAGGGTCCTAGTAAAAAAATCAAGGCTCTATGATATGGTCTCTTTGAGATACTAGAGAAGGTGGCAGATGATTCCTATAGAAATATTATGGCCACAATCCCCCATAATTATATTTTAATAAAATTAGGGGGACCCTTAATTTTATTAGCCCCCTCATTTTCTGGCATTTTGAAGAATTTTGACTTTTCAATCTTTATCGCTCGACATATGGGTTTTCGATCATGTTGGCTTTGATCATATTTTTCACACCCTTCATTTTGGTCATGATGATTGACGCTTTTGGATTGTTTGCTATTCTTCATTATCATTGGCATTCATGAAAACATTTTTATAATGGTCATGAGAAGGGGATGTGGCACTTTCGGTTGCCACATCACCTCACATTTGCCATAGATTTCATTGATTGGAATTCCCTTCAGATGACTGCCACATCACACCCACATATGGAATTTGGCTTAGCATGCTATTATTTAAGTCATATTACTTGGCTTGATACCGACATCACAAAAAAAAAAATCACTTAACATTGTAAATAAATGAAAAAATATATTATGAAAGAATATAATGTATTTAAAAAAATGTGTGCGTGTGTATGTATATATATATATAGTAATTACATAACATTCAATGTAAATAATAAATAAAACAAATTTTTATTAATAAAATACTACATAATACATATATGAACAATTAAATAAATGTTAGTACATATTATAAACAAAGCTCATTTTACGTTTTCTATCATATAACCCACTACATCGTATATATATAACATATAAATATATAACTAAGTTATTTTTCTTTTTATTAAAATGTGTGCAGGTTCATATATGGTTATTAGTCCCTGCCATTTGGCAATGGCCAGGGACTATAGCAATCAAAAAATGTGAGTTAACATTAGTCCTAGCTGGTCACTGTCATGGATAACCTAACTTTATCCAAACTCTTTAAAGATCACTGTGTGGTTTTATAAGGAAATCTATTTAATAATCTTGTTTGGCCTCTTCCTGAGGTGGGAGAGGCTATAAGAGACTAAAATCATATCTTATATTAGTATGTTCCTTTTGCATTTTTTGAGAACTTTTTAGAGAGGTAAACTAATACTAGTATTAGTTTAAAGCATTAAATGTTATGAATATCCACCACTACATGTAACTATATTATCATATCATCCACGACTGAACAACCACTGCATGTACGCACCACCTTCATGTACACCACCACTTGTACGCACCACCTGCATGTACACCACCACTTGCATCTATGCCTACCACGTTTAGTTTACATGTAAACAAGTGTCATACATTCAAAAGTTGACAACACTATGTCATGCACTTCCACTTGAGCCCTCTATCACACCAAAAGAAAAAAAGATCTGCGTAACCTGCAAAACAGCCTCCAATTCCTAAAAAACAGCCTCCAATTCTTGCAAAATGATCGATCTCAATATTTTATGCCAACTGCTTGGCCTGAGTTCTACTGAAGTCCTCCCTCTGCTCCTTTCCATTAATCTTGCGCCCACATCCCTTATTTTCTGGATGAAAAATCTCTGAGGGGACGCCATTTATAGCATCTGCTATTTCCAGTCCGAACAGTTCAAAAACATCGGCTCTGGTTATGGGCCATTGGGATGGTTTGTAAAGCCAAAGACTCTAATTAAGCCAAAAAAAATAGTAGAAAAACGACCAGGGAAAATGAGGCAAGCGACACCTGGAGTCAACAACAGGGACACCCACATCTTTGGAAAGTATTCTGAAACGTCCAGTATCTTCAAGGATTTTGGAAAGTATTCTGAAAGGTCCTGTCTGTTCTTATTTTTGTTAGGTATTTTTCATTAGCTTTGCAATTCTCCATAATTAATTTGTATCCCTGTAGCATTCACAACAATTTTAGGTTAATAAAGTTGAGATAATTACAACTCCTAAATAATTCGTAGAGAAAGGAAAACAACGTAAGCCATTACCAAACATAAGAGAGTTGTAAAGGATGAAGAGTGGTTAAAAATAATTAGTTTAACTTGAATTAAATACATAGACATTGTCAGCATTCAAACTTCAAAGCTAGCGAAAGGAGTTATAGTTAATGAACAATACTAGTGGCAGAAGTTTTTTTGCTAACAACATCTTGATAAGCAACTATAGTTTTTCCTTTCAATACCAGATACCCATGCCAGCCTGAGTTCACAGATGCGGGTTCTGGCATACCCCAGCATTACCCATCTAAACCCTCACTCCCCAATACGCCCACATTTAGTACGTGAACCACCCAATGGCTCCTTCCGCACCTGGGAGGTTACGGAAGCTTGGGCCACCAATACCGCAGCTACCTTACCAGTGCTCCTATAGAATCAAAAGGAGGGGCAATGACCGAGCCATAGTGATATCCATTTCAATCTCTATCACTCCTTTATTACTGCCATTCTATATATATCTATATTATATCTCAATTCTTTTTTAATAAAACAACACCCTTAGCCATGAATCAGAATGAAATAAAGGGGTTAAGTGCTCTCTCTTTTGCAGAAGCTAAGGTAGCAGGATAAGTTATTGACCTTTAACCATTAAATGTATCTGTCGTAGCTTGGTATGCGGGTAGAAGGAACCATTTAAGGCATGAGCAAGAGCAAGGGAAGCATACAAGTAAACAACAAAGGTTAAAGCAAATTTAGTTGCAGGGTTGATCTATAAGCTATCATTTCATCTGTTTACCCCTATGCGAAGCAAGCAACAAAAGAAGACAGAAGAACTTTAAACAAGGACCAGATTTCTTCTCTATTTCATTCATGCTACTTACGATTTTTCTAGATGAGGCAAGGCCAAACTGGATGCCTGTCAAAGTCGACTGCGGGAACTGAGAAACTTCTTCCAGGCAAGAAACAAAGTAAACTTCCTCACTCTTGGCTCTTCTTAATCTGTAGGTAAAAAACAACCAACCAACGAAACTAGTGGAACAACAACAAAAAATGAAGATTGTGTGATTGTGTGCGAAGGCACAGGAGAGCTAGTAATTATACTGATTACCTCATTGTCGTGCCATTACCTCCCTTACGGACTGCGTCATTGAATGGTCCACCATTACCATTGAAAGGCCGCCTGGCAAAGAAAATGAAGAATGTGTGGGAGGCAGAGGAATCGTTGAACAACTTGCCTTTCCTTTTGAAAGGCCGCGTGGCAGTTACCATACTATTTTGCCCCGCCTAAACATTGCAGTGTGTCGTCTGGGTAGAGAGGGAGAGTGACGGAGACCATTGAGGAACTATATCTTTTGTTCTCTGTTTTCCCACAGAAATGGTAATAGGGGTGTCTTCTTCGCAATTGAAGGGCTCGATCTATGAACTGGACCTTTCTTTTGATCCCCATTGATCTCGAATAAAGTGAAAAATAGAAACATATTTATGAGTTTGACACATACATAATAAAATTTGAGATGTAGTGAATGTATGTGTGGGCCCAACTCTTTTCATGTGTATGTTGGCAGACCATGGATGGTGTCATGCAAAACCATAAACTACCTCTCGACACTTCCTTTTGCAGTTTCTAGAAGTGATGGGGTTACCGTCGTAATCAATGTTGGTCATCGACCTGGAAATAGATGGTTTTGAAATACAATTACCCGATGGTTCCCTACCACTTATCTTCTGAGCATGTAGACCTATCGGAACTCTGTTGATCTGGAGTAGGTGCATTGTAGGTCGTTGGTTTCTCTGACATTTACAGGAGAATTTACTGGCTTTGTGCTCGTATATACTTTTGTACATGCTAGTGACTTAAGTTTTCAAACTCCACAAGGGTTGTCAACGCTGCTATCATAACATATACATCATCATCTAGTTCGAAATTTCAAATACTTTATTTATCTATCCAACCTTGCATAACCCATCAATAAAAATATCACAAGTGATGGCATTTGAAGCTTCTCTCCATGTTGTTGAAGACTTCCACGACTGATACCCCCATACGGGCTTTTGCGTAAGTTTTAAAAGCTGAGAGGAACTAGCCTTATGGGCATGGGCGAGATCGAAAAATGGATTCAGGTACCGCTCTTATCACCTCTTTCATGATATTCTCTATTGGTACTACTGCTTTTGTCTCGGAAATGGCTATAAGAAAGAAGAATGTTGCAGAGTCTTTTTTCTGTTTGGTCTCATTCATTCACAATATTCTCATCCAATTCCCGGAGGTTGGATTAGACATTAGAATTTGTTATTCTAAAGCCAATTACAATTTTTAAATTTAGGGCATGCTCACTTTATGATGTTATGTCATGTAATCAATTAATAACAGCACAATTTCGCATTGAATATTGGGTTTATCAATGTTTTACAGGAGGTGTAGCACTGGAAAAATGCAGATGACTGGGAAACCAGAGATAATAATCCAAATTTATTCCATCCTTGTTATCTTCTTGCTAGAGTCAAGAACAATCCAAAAAAACATTGGTTTGTTCATGCCATGTGGGATCATTTGTGTTAGGCGAAAGAAAAATGAAAAATCAAAATTCATTATGCTTGACGCATCATACATTTGACTCATCATCTTGCCACAAAACATCGCAACAAGAAAACCACATGGCTATGAAATCACACCAGATAAGAGGGATCATGATTATTGGCATAACACGTATTGCATGAGTTGTAAAGGCTTGAAGGCAAAAGGAAAGGGTTAGATAATTAACGGAGCAAGGCAATTTAGAAATTCCTTCTCCACCATGGCAGATGTTAATTCCACCGCAGAATGGTATCAGTCAATCAAAAACAGGTGGAAATCATCTTAAATAATTATAGAAAATGGTGAGCAAGATCTTGAGACTGAGATTATTGAAACTAGTTCGAGAATACTATCACAAAAAATATGGGAATGTGTAAATGCTGTGCCATATTTTGAAGGATATCTGCACTCTGTTCGGAGGATTTCTAGTTCATCAGCGATGGTGACACGGGACCAAAGGTTGATTTCTGGAAGAGAGTTAAGGAGGACTCTTGCTTGGGAGTTTATTTGAAATAAAGAAGTCAGTTCATATATGTCTTATAGGTTATTTAAATAGATGAAAAATCAATCTGTTTCGTAAGCTATTTTTAACTTTGTGGATGTTAGAATAATTTATTCTTTCTTTCTTTCTTTTTTTCTAGCGGAAATGAAGTTAACATTTAAAAAGAAAAGAAAAGAAAAACTTAATTTGTTCCAAGTTTCGTTACTTTTGGTTTAACATCACTAATTATTTTCACTTATGTTTCTTTAGTTAAAAGTAAGTTCATTTTTATTTTTATTTCTGGTTGTTAAAGTAGCTTATTTTGGCTTTATTTTAATTATAATTTTATTTAATTTTATTGGTAATTTAAAATTAGTTTAGGTTTTAATTTTATTTTCTTTTAGATTTAATTTTGTTGTTCAATTTAATTTAATTTTACTTTGTGTTTAATTATATCTTAATTTTGGGAAATTTACAAATGCCTAGGGGACGACAATTCGACTCAAACGAACAACTAGGGTTTATAGTCTTTAACTGGTGTTGAACTCCATGGAAGGGTGCAAAGGAGGGAGCTCCACTCCCTCCTACAAGCAGGCTATAGCCAACCGAGGTAAGAAGCCAATAGAAGAGGTCAGAGGTCTTGCTGAAGGAGGGAAAGAGAGCATGGAAGAAGAGCAAGAGGGAATCAAAGCAAGGGAGAATAATAGCACAAAAGAAAAGGAGGAAGATGACAAGGAACAGGGAGCAAAAACCAGGGCACAAAAGGGACCATGTAAACCCAAAACTGAAGTTACACCTAGAGTAGTTCTGAATGATCCTGCTCTGCAGGAACATAGGGACCACATGCGATCATATGCTATCATTTGTAAATTCATGGGAGTATGGCCCACTGAAAAAGCGTTACAGACATGGATTAAATACCATTGGAAACCAAAAGGGAGCATCGACCTACATCCGGGGTCAAAGGGATTCTTTACTATGGTCTTCACAAATATTGAAGATAAAGACAAAGTGTTTGAAGGAGGACCCTACTTCTATGCAGCTGCTGGCCTCTATATGAGGTCGTGGATGATGAACTTTGTCCCGGAGTGGAATACTTTCACTTCAGTTCTGGTATGGGTAAGACTTTACTCCCTTCCTCTTGATTACTGGCAAACATAATCATTAACAGCCATAGGAAATAAATTAGGACGTTTTGTCAAAGCTTCTGAAGCCACTAGAAGGGGAAAATACACTTCCTTTGCACGAATTTGTGTGGAAATGGATCTCTCCGGAGCTCTACCGGATGAGGTGATCTTGGAAGTCTTTGATGAAGAATGAGTTCAAACATTAAATTATGAACATATTCCTTTTAGATGTCGCAAATGCCATGAGCATGGACACCTTTTCAGGGATTGCCCTCTCAGTAAAATAGAGAACAAGAGCAAAGCTACCACAATGAAAGATACTGAAAGCTTTCATAAAGTGAGCCATAGAGGAAATGGGGGCAAAAGGGGACTTAAGCAACATCAAGTAGAAGAGCCTCAGGCCAGTCTGAGCAAGTACCAAGTTCTCGAGGAAGAAGAAGAGATTAAAAAATTAGATCAGGCTCTGGAGGGAAGTCTAGAGGAGAAGGAGAAAGAGGAAGACAGAGATCAAACAAAGGATAATAATAAACAAAAAGAGGCTATGATGAGCAATGTAGAACTAGATATGGACCAAGGAATGACCCAGAGTGAGATGGAAATGGAGGACCATGAACTACAAGAGATTCTTGATAGAGAACACCTAGATTTGGAAGGGTTCTTGAAACAGGGAATCATGGGAGGGATAGACTCGTTACCTCAAGAAGGGTTCACTAGAGTACAATAGCTATACCTATGGAAAACCTAGGCTAAAGGGATGGACAAGAAAAGTAATACTACAAGATAGGGTAACGAAGGTGTGAAAACTATGAAAAACACACCAGGATTAGCACCTAGATGCCCAAGAAAGAAGAGAGGCAGAAAAAAGCAGAATGAGTTGTTGATGGAATGTGGAAAGCTAATGATAGATTCAGGAAAGATGAAAGACCTAACTAGTTATTCCTTCACAAATATTTAATGATGAAGTTCACTTCCTGGAATATTAGGGGTCTAGGTAGTAAAAGGAAACAAAGATTACTTAGTAATAGAATGAAACAAGAAGCTCCGGATATGATTTTTACCTAGGAAACTAAATGTTCCATTCAGAAAATCGAAGAAATATATAGAAAATGGCTTGATAGATTTTAGTTTCTAGAAGTCAAGGAAAAAAATACAGCAAGAGGCATTCTTACTCTTTGGAACCCCCAAAATATTGGTATAATAGATGCTGAGGCTTCTAGAAATTATTTATCAGTGGTTATTCAACCTGTGGGGGATAGGGAGACCTATCTGGTCACGAATGTTTATGGCCCTCAGAGAATGGATGACAAACTTAGGTTTCTAGATTCTCTTGTGGATCTCAGAGAGAGATATGTAGAGATACCATGGATTATGGGTGGGGACTTCAACATGATCAAATCACTATCGGAGAAAAAAGGGGGCACCAGAACTCTAAACAAAGACTCCTTAGCTTTTCAAACTTTTATGGATACTATGAAGCTAGTTGACATTGTTTCGAGTAATGGTCTCTTTACTTGGAACAATAGAAGAGGAGGAGAGTCTCTAGTAGCCTCAAAGTTAGACAGATTCATCATCTCAGAGGACCTTATGCTCAATGATAAGGAAATGGGAGCGAGAATTCTCCCCTTTGGAGGATCAGATCACTGGCCAGTTCAACTGGAGGTCAAGGGCATTGGTACCCCCAGGAATAGACCTTTTAGATTTGAGAATATCTGGCTCACCCATCCAGATTTCACCAGCAACATTTCAAGTTGGTGGTCTGAAGATTTGCATATTCAGGGTACTAGTATGTTTCTTCTTCACAAAAGACTAAAACATATCAAGCTTAGGCTAAAATATTGGAACAATAATGAATTTAGCAATATTTTTGAAGGGAAAAAAGAAGTCAAAAACAAATTGCAGGAACTCAACCAAATCCTTATCAAGGATGGCTTCGATAAAGTCAGAAATGATAGAGCCACCAAACTCCAACAAGATTGGTAGAACTTAACATAAACAAAAAGAAATATTTTGGAGACAAAAATCTAGAGTGTAATGGCTAAAAGGAGAATGAAATACCAGATTTTTCCACAGATTCACCTTGTCAAATAGAGCTCATAATAGAATCTCTTCAATCAAGGATGAGAGAGGGCAACTTCTTAGCTCCCATGAAGAAATAGAAGATGTGTTAGTTCAACACTTTCGGGGTATTGCAAAGGAAACCATTTCAGACAGAGAGTATTTTATCAAGGACTTAACAAGACATATACCAAGACTAGTGTCCAAAGAGGACAATTTCAACCTCAATAGGCCAGTGACTGAAGAGGAAATCAATGAGGTCCTCAAGGAAATGCAGAATGGTAAAGCGCTAGGCCCTGATGGTTTCAATGTCGATTTCTTTAAAGCTTGCTGGAATATTGTTAAACAGGACATTCTGAATGTAGTAGAAGATTCCAGGAGGAATAGAACTATTCTGAAGGCACTCAACACCTCCTTCATCTCTCTGATCCCTAAACAGGACAATGCCCTAACTCCAGATAATTTTAGACCCATAGCATTGTGCAATGTGGTTTACAAGATAATATCCAAGGTTGTGGCCAATAGACTCAAACCTCTTCTTCCCACTCTTGTGTCTGGGGAACAATCTGGTTATGTGGAAGGCAGAAAAATTCTCAATAACATCATTCAAGCACAGGAGGTGGTGCACTCATTGACTAGCAACAGGAAGGCTGGAATGATCATGCAACTGGACATAGCCAAAGATTATGACAAGTTGAACTGGACCTACATTAGGATAGTTTTTATTGCTTTTGGGTTTGATCATAATTGGGTTAGATGGGTCATGGCCCTAGTAACTTCTTCTAGCTTTTCAATTTTGGTTAATGGTTCTCCCTCTGAGATTTTTATTCCTTCAAGAGGCCTCAGGCAGGGTGATCCACTCTCTCCCTTTCTCTTTATACTCATGATGGAAGGACTTGGTCAGTCTATCAAGTAGGCAAAAGAAGAAGGAAAAATCAAGGGTCTCCAACTTTCTGAGAATGGACAGTCCTTGACTCATCAACAATTTGTGGATGATACCATGCTGCAGGGAATCCCTACGGTCAAAGAAGCTCTTGCATACAAACAACTTCTAAGTGACTTTGCCATGGCTACATGTATGGAGGTTAATCTTTCCAAATCTAAGATTTTTTTCTTTAATACCAATATTGCTATTCAAAGGAATATCTCCAGAATTCTGGGCTCTCAAAGGGATTCCCTACGTTCAAATATTTGGGAGTTCCTCTAACTACTAAACCTTTGCATAAGAGCATTTGAGAGCCGAAGATTAATAATATGTAGGATAAAATCAGGAATTGTACCATTAGATCCTTAAACTTGGCTGGTAGGTTGGTGCTTACAAAGGTTGTTCTTCAATCTATCCTAGTTTTCATGCTATCAACACTTCCAGCACCAAAAGGAGTCTTACAACAATTTAGAACCATTCAAAGAGACTTCCTCTGAGGTAAGGGGAAAAAAAGAAATAAATGGGCCTTGGTAACCTGGGAAAAGATTTGCAAACCTAAAAATCATGGAGATCTTGGTTTGGATGATCCAAAGGTTCTAAGCGGGGCTTTAGGGGCTAAATTATGGTGGCGTTAGGTTAAAGAACCAAAGGCTTAGTGGGCTAGTATCTGGAAAGAAAAATATGCCAGCACTTGGAAAATTAATGATCATATAAGGATGTCTATAAGTATAAAGGGTTCATATATCTGGAATAAGGCCTGGGAGAATAGAGGCTTAGTACAAAAGAACAGCTTCTGGGAAATCGAAGAGGGAGATCTGGAACTATTTTGGGAAGATAAATGGCAACAACGACCGACACTGTTAAAGGAGGATTTTGTGGACCTCAAGTTAGAGATGGACATCATAGGGTTATCTAAGGTCAAATATTTTTGGGATGAAACTAATAATACAGGAAAATGGAGAAAATGGAGGAAAATTGTTTACAAGGAAGACAACCCCTTGAAAGCTAAAGCAGAGGCTCTAATGAATATGTTGGAACAAAGGAAGATTCTAGTATCACGGGGGCATGACCAGTTAAGATGGGGAAACAACAATGAGGGAACCTTTAACCTTAAGGAGGAAAACATATACTCCTTGAGCAGGATTCTCTTGCTCTGGATAGAATTTGGCAAAATCTATGGAGGCATCAAGTTTGGATGAAGACTAAACTCTTCATGTGGCTACTTTATCATAAGAAAATTCTGACTTGGGATAACATTCGGAAAAGGGGTGTTCTGGGGCCTTCCTGATGCCATCTCTGTGAGGCCCAAGAGGAAACTATGGAACAATGTTATCGGGAAATCTAGTGTCTATGCAGAGCTGCTAACCCCACTAAGGCTGGTAGCTACCTTAGAAACAAAAAAACTAAAACCACTTTCGTTTTCCTTTATGAGAAGTAGATAAGAGGGGAAAGAAGGAGACCAACCTCTCTCTTGCGCTTGGTTCCTTGCTTGATTCCTCTCCCTTCTGATAGATCATTGCCACTTGCTTCCTTGTTTACCCAACTTCAAAGAGTACTTGTAGAATAAGGTAGCATAACACTATCCAAGAATAGAGATCTACTATCATAAACAATATAGGACCAGATATATATTGACCACACAAATGCATATATCATCAATCATATAAGAATGTGGAGGAAAACTCGAATAGCTTTATTAATAATCAAGAATAGAAAAGAGGATTACAACCAATTGTTCTGACCCAACGTCATCCTCTCAGCAAGAAAGCCCTTCTTCACCTCATGAAAAGCTTAGATCACCCAACACTATGATGTTATGCCAAGAAACCAGCAGCACTTCCTTACAAGATACAAAATTCCAGCCTCTGGATCTCTGGGATGAGGGATCTATATATAGATGTTTGAAAGGGGGGTGAGTCAGCTTTTGAGATTTGATTACTGTCCTCTCTCTTATATTTCTTGATTCCAATTGGAGATTGATGGTCTCTTACTCATCCCTGGGCGAATGCAGAGAGGCAAGTGTCACAGGAGAAGTTTCTAGAAGATTCCATGATCCTCCACCTTGCAGATTGACCTTTCCATTTGTCCACTCTTGCCCTTCGCACCCCATAGAAGGGATTTTCAGTATGCATTGCACCTCCCGTGTGCATTTAGGTGGGATGCAATGCACTTTTACCATGCAGTAGGTGAGATGGTCCAATTTTGACCAGTTCTGAGTAGTTTTTCATGGAGAACTTCTGGGAGATGATGTAATCAACTAACCTTGTTCTTTTAGGGGTTGAAAAAACACTTTTAGGGACTTAAGAGCCCTTGGTTTATGGACATTTATAATTGGGGTTGCAGTGCCCAAAAATGTCTATAACAGTTGCCCCCTAAAGCATGAGGTCGTTAATCTTTTTGATGTTGGGTGAAATGCTTTATCATGAGGATCTGAAGTTTTTTCGAGCTGGAAGGTGACCTGTAATAAGATACAATACAATACATTATCTTCATTAAATTTTCATGATCTAGCTGAGGCGGGCATTCCCATGCTCAGCTTTATAAATTCATTTTCATGTACATAAGACAGACAATTGTTTGTGTGCAGACTGATGATTCTGGTAGAGCCATCATCCCTTAAGTTGGATGATTATCTGTGCAGTAATGATGTACATTTGATGTCTTTATTTTCCTGAATATATGTCGCAACTCGGATGGATGAAACCAGATCTAGGGTCTTCAATCTCGTTCGATATTCACTCAAAGTACAAGTCGATCCATGTGAGAGATGTTCTGGAGTCGAACATGGAAAGACATCACCTGATTACCAACCAATGATGTAAGTTGTTAACAGGCATGAGAGGAATCACTGATAATGATGATGACCCTCAAGGTACTACAGTACAATTCACGTGGTTTGAATAAGGGACTGAGCGACTTCTCTTGAACATATCGGCGACACTGACATGATGGATTGGTAGCGTTAACCCCAAATATGGATGGTGTCATGGACCAATGGTGATATGACCAGTGAACGGAACAACCAAACCCGACTCGGATGCGGAGTGAAAGTGTCATGTTCAAGAGCGACTTGCTACCAATAAAGTTTCTTCAAGTTTTCTTCCCAATTTTTCCCGAGTCATTGCTAACCAGTACCTCTTTATTTTTGTCAAGCTTGAGGAGGATAACATATTCTTGTTCTATAATTTTCCCTTCGGGAAAACCCATCTCTATGTTTTAACAAGCCTAGCAATAGTGAAACTCATTCTTGTCTATATGGACAAGTTTGTCGCTATTCGGTTTTAACGAGTTTAATGACAAAGATAACTTGGTCCTTTTCAATTTTAGAAGTCTAAAAAGGGACATAAAGAAAACTCCAATAATCCTTTTTCATCATATAATCCCTTGAGTCCGAAAAAGTCTAAAACAATACAAAAGGGATGAATTTTTGGTAATCTTAACGAGTTGAACAAAACAAGCACTTGATCTTTTTGTGTAATAATCCCTCAAGTCCAAAAAGATTAAAATCTAAAGGAGGGATAGCACTTCCGGTCACTTTAACGAGATGGAGAGGCCAATTACTCGGAAATATTTTCATATTTTACTAGTCAGTTGAAAAGAGCTTAAAAGAGACTCATTTTTTGAGGAACAAGTGATAAATTTGGGTAGCAGCTAATACTAGGTAAGGTTTGGAATTTTCCAATCACGGAAGTGTCACAAGGATGGCTAACAGGATCACTCTTCGCAGCTGTTCCTCAAAAAGGGTAAACAATCAAATGGAGGTGAATGATTGGCCAATATAGAGTGGAGGTGATGATGAGAACACGACCAAGGCTTCAAAGGCTGATGATAATACATTCACAATGGTTATTTACCAGAAATTGGTTCATTTTTTAATGAGCTTAAACTCTCGGGGAACATTTGCTCATTGCTTATGTTTATTTTTTAACGAGCTTGAATTCCACGTTAAAACTGCTTGATCCAATGGTCATTAATTACTTTGATTTTACCATTGACAACTTTGTTCCTTCAAAGGGTGTACTGCCTCTTCAATTTCTTCATCAAAATAGTTCGAAACGAATAATATATGCTTGAAAAATGAGTCAAAGCACTAATATTTTACTTGAACTACGTGAAAAGTAATTTAAAAGTGGTTTTTTACCTCTCATTTTACCATTTCATTTGAACTTTGGTTTGTTGGAGCTTTGGAGGTGATTTCCCCCTTGATTTTCACTAGTTGATTTTGGGAGATTCTGTGGACGATTCTCGGTGTCGTCTGGACTAGGTAGGAGCTAAACCTGAGCTCTTCAGTTTCATCCTTTCCTTTTGGAATTATGAGCATGTTTTCTGGTTTTTCTGAGCCTATGGGGTTTGAAAAACTCGCCCTGGCTCCATCGCACCTCTTCTATATCGAAAGGTGTGATGCATGCTGGCTTGGCCATTGGCCAGTCAGCATGCATCCCACCTAGAACACTGTTGGGGGTACGATGGGCGCAAAGAGGGAAATTTATGCACAGTTTTTCGTGGAAATTTTTGCCTGGTTTTCACCAAATCAGGATCCCAACTCTTCTCTTGTTCCTTTCAGAGATACATTGGAGAAAATTCCTGTTACATGGCGAGAACGTGAGCATGAAGAAGAGGACATGCTTGCTTTCCATGATCCAGTTACGGTAAATGCACTGCGGAACTGTGGCTTGTTCAAGTTTTTCCGCATTTCTAGCATGAGGCAACAAATCAACTTGTTCCAATATTTTCTCGATGCATGGGATCCTACCACCCAGATGTTCCAGATTAGGGGCAAGTCCATCCTCTTGACTGTCGTGGACATCTATTTTTTGACCGGTTTATCGACACAGGGTGTCCCTATCTCATTATCAGGTTCAGCCCGTGGGGGTGAATATGTGAGAGATTACATTCGCAGGTATTGCAGAGAGGGATCTTAGCCGAGTAAGGACGATAAGATCAATATCTGAGATGTCACTGGCAGGTCCTTGAGGACCATTTTGTTCACTTTTGCTAGACGGGCTAGTAGTGCGGCTCTTCATGTAGCCAACAGGTCTTATATGCAGTACACCTTGGAATGCCTTGAACCAAAGGTGTTCAACTGGTGTGATGTAGTACTCTTTGTCATGAAATAAAAATTGACCAAGGTGAAAAATGGAAGATTGAATGACTTTGGGTATGGTTCTATCTTGACCGCTTTCGCCTTGGAAAAGATCCTGCTGATGCAGCCTGTCACACGGAATCTGTCAAGGGTGCGGACACGACTGACCTTCCTAGAAGTCTAAGACATTCTAATGACAAACAAGACAAAATGGAGTGATCTTTCTCTAAATACACCTTTTACAACATGAAAACTACAAGTGTTTAGGCTTACCTTATTCCAAAACGCTGTTGTTGAAGTCCGTTCTTGACGATCCGGATGAGCTCCTCCTTCAAGTCAATTCCTGCAACCACAAACAATCAAACAATTACCAAGCACTTGCATTTCATATAATAAAACATATATTCAACATGCAGACCAAGGAACACATGAAATAACTCATTAACACAAGCTATTGAGAAAAATAAACCAGTTTGTATTAATAACGAAACAAAGAAACTCTTACAACCTGGCCTTGGTGTTGTGCAAGTTCCTCCCAGGGTCCATCAAGGGTTTTCCTCTACTTTGACAAAGCTCACCCTCTCCCAAGTAGAATCAAGTGAAGACAATCTCTCCTCACAAAGGCTCTAATGGAAGACCTAAATCCTGCAGCATTTACCCAAAGAAAATGTATAGCTCCAACCTCCTCTCCTTCTGGCTCAATGCCTTTATTTATAGTGCTGTAAAGAGGTTATTCAGGTCCACTATCAATGGGATCATCCCCCTCTTTGGGTGGGATAGCTCCCTTATTGATGGGATAAGTTCCCCCTTAATAGAGATACATGAACCAACTGGAGGCGCATCCATTTCATCAAACCGACCTCTAGAATGTTCTAGAAGTAACCACAAGTAACTTTTTCAAGATAAAACTCGCGCATTTTGCCTTTTACAGAGGGACGCACCTGTCCCTTAACATACAGAGCGTCCACGGACGCATATTTTGTGAACAAGGTCAGCGTCCCCGCATGTAAGGCTAGAGAGAACCTGCGACCCCAGAGATAAACATAGTTTTTACAAGACTTTCTCTCTTCTTTGAGTTTGAGATGGATAACAGAGGCATGAGACTTGCCTAAGAGGGTAGCATGACTGTTGATTTGAGCCATACTAACTGTAAGTAGTCAAGGTGACATTTTTTAGTGTAACACAGCCGCAGTATGTTTCACTTGGTTTACCTCCACCGACTGAGCCACGGATGCAGAGATGGGTCGACCTTATGGCCAGACATGCTGGTTAGTCCCAGGTTTCCTTTTCTGATACTTTCTTTGAGTGGTTCAACCGTCAGGAGATGGTTTTTTCTGAGTATCCATATGCTGGTATGGGTTTCTGGGGGGACCCGAATTTGGTACTGCCGGCTGGCGAGCAGTGGGGTGTTATCGGTAAATTCTTTGACCATATCTCTGTTTATTGTTTCTCTTTATAATGTTCTTGTGCTTTCTTCTATCAGGACTAATCAAAACTCATGTGCTCATGCAGATGCTGGACCAGTTCGGCTAGTAGTACGCCTAAGAGTGCCCGCTGTCGCTCCAGCAGGAGAGGCTGTGGGAAGGGCTATCCTTCGCGACCTTGATGTGGCTGAGACTCTTTCAGCATTGTAGGATCAAGTCGAAGGTCTCACTCTTGGTATGCCAGACGTGAGGACTGATGAGCTGCCTCTGAGGTTGCAGTGACATACTACTGGCATGCCGAGTCGATGGACTAGGCTTTTACGCATGGTTGCACAGGTGGTGACTTGTTATCACCAGCATCATTAGACTAGGGTGCCCTCTATTGTTTTGAGTTTTGGGTCATCTGACCAATTTTGTCTTGGTTACAGAACATTACATGTAAACCATAAATAGTTATATATATATATATATATATATATATATATATATATATATATATATAGATAGATATATATATATATATATATATATATATATATATATATATATATATATATTTGATTTTCGGAGCTTTATTTTGGTTAAGTTACATGATCCTGATGCAAATACTGATGAAATGCTTCTTTCTATAAATGTTGCAAATGTCTATCTAACACATAATTTGCCAATGAATCTGTTAATGTGTTCAAGTTTCTGGAAATATGTTGATATTGAATAAAATCAAATTTCCTTTCCAAAATCTCAACCCTTACGAACATGCGATAGATAACTGGATTCCAGACAGAGTAGATACCAATGAGTTGTAGTATGATGATTTGTGAGTCTAGCCTAACGAAAAGTTGGCGTATGCCATGTGTGATGGCATCAGAGAGGAATTCTATCAATGTGCTATATTTAACGATATTATTTATTGACCGACCAATACATACCCCTCTGAAACTTACTAACTCGCCGCTTGGATCAAAAATGGCCCAGGCTGTAGAAGATAGGTTCCGCGAACTACGACTCTCTCCATCGGCATATCCAACAAAAGATTCCAATAGGTTCGACATCTGCGACAAATGTAAAAAGTGGTTTACTTGACCAAAACAATTACCCTTAGCGAAAACAAAAATGTAACAAAAGCATATGGGTTACGACACTGAATCACACGTAGTAACGCCTAAGGTACAACCCGTTACGGGGTTGCGCCAGTGGAATCTCATCATAATCCATTAACTCGTAGGCTCCTTTTGCTAACACACGCTTAACAATATAGGGGCCCATCCACAAAGACTTGAATTTACCTGCTCCCAATTTATCATATTCTTGGTCGTAAAGTAAGACCAAGTCACCTTCTGAGAAGACACAAGGTTTGACATTTTTGTCGAATTGCGCCTTGACTCGTTTCTTATGGGCTTCGTTAGCCAAAGTGGCATCACGACGAGTTTCATCCAATTGGATTAGTTCCAAGAAACGAGCCTCCTCTTCTGAAGTTCCGGGGAGAAGGTCGATTGCGAGTTTGAGGGACGAGATTTCACATTGAACTGGTAGGATTGCTTCTAGGCCATACACCTGTTGAAAGGGTGTAAACCCGGTTGCATTCCTCACCGATGTTCAGTATGCCCACAAGGCTGAGTACAGAATCAGGTGACAACTCCTTTTGTGGACTCCAATCATCCTTTGCAGCATCTGCTTCAGGACTTTGTTGATTTCTTCAACTTGTCCATTGGCCTGCGGGTAATATGGAGTAGAGCTGTTGTGGGACAACCGCAATTTGGTAGCCAATTCAACCATCATGTGATTGCGAAAATGCGATCCATGATCTGTGAATATGGCCTGTGGAATGCCAAATCTGGCGACTACATGATTGAAAAAGAAAAGGGCAGCCGTTTCTCCGGTGTTGTTTAATGTAGGCATCGCCTCGGCCCATTTGGTAAAATAGTCTACCGCGACTATGATATACCCATGCCCCCCGGTCGAGGTGGGATTACATGTCATGAAATCTATGCCCCATTTGGTGAATGGCCCAACTACAACTATTAGCTGCAGTGGTGCAGGTGGTCTTCTGGTTTTGCTATCGAAAATTTGACATGCATGGCAACTTCTGACTGCGGTTATGCATTCTTTGAACATTGTTGGCCAGAAGTATCCTTCTCGTAAAAAAATTTGTGCCGTAGTGTAACCAGATTGATGCCCCCCACACGCACCTGAATGGCAATATTTCAGGACTTCTTCGGCCTCCTCATGGGTGAGGCACTTCCTCAGAACTGTATCGACACCGACGGTAAAGCGTATCACCGATGATCATGTAGTCTTTTGATTGGTATCAAATACGTTTTTGTTCCAAGCGAGAGATATTAGACCTATATTTTTGGGTTTGAAGATAGATGATTATATCTCCATACCACGGATTGCTTGAAGATATCAGAAACAAATATTCGTCCACGATGGTTTCTTCGGATGTTTCATCGTTGGATGACGATGGGATTTCGCATAGTAATTCCGCGAAGACTAGGGATTTCTTCGATTTGGATTTTACAAATTCCAAATCGAACTCTTGAAGAATTGTTATCCATTTTGAATATTTTCCCCCCAGCAACTGTCGCAACAATATATAAGTCATGGGGTTGCAATCTGACAAAATGGTAGTTTTTTGAAAGAGGACATAGTGTCGAAATCTCTATATCACTTGAACAGCTGCGAGAGCCAGCTTTTCAACATAGGAATACTTGCTTTCTGTATCGTTTAAGTTTCTACTCAAATAATATATAGGATGTTCAATTCCGTTGTCTTCTTGAACTAAAACCATTGTGATGGTTGTATCCGCTGCAGCTAGATACAGGTTAAAGTCATTTTGATAATCAGGAGAGTACATTAATGATGCTTTCATTAGGGGTTATTTTAAAGCATCAAAGGAAGCTTGCGCGACCTGATCCTAGATGAAGGGTACTTCTTTTTTCAATAGACATGTATAACCTTTAGTAAGTTCGGCGTAATTTGGCATGAACCTCCTCAGAAAGTTTGCTTTCCCTTGGAGTTTCCGAATCTAAAGCAAATTTGAAGGTGGAGGCAAATTTATGATTGCCTAAACCTTACATGGGTCGAGACGAATCCCATCCTTTGAGACTAAAAAGCTAATTAAACAACTAGAACTGACACAGAACACACATTTGTGTGGATTTAGTTGTATCTCATAGTGTCGGCAACGTAGAAATATCGCTCTTAAATGTTGCAGATGATGGGTCTGCTTTCACGAATGAGCTGGAAGATCGTCGAGATATGGTTGAACGATGTTTTTGATGTCATGGAAGGCATAATTCATTTCCCTCTGAAATGTTGCCCCTGTGTTCTTTAAACCAAAGGGTATAATTTGCGATATGGAAATGTGCCCCACTGACAAATAAATGCAGTCTTTGACTGGTCTTGTGGGCGGATATTTATTTGATTATACCCGAAGAATCCATCCATAAATGAAAAGATTTTACATCCGGCGCATTCATTAATTATCTGGTCAATAAAGGGTGTAGGGTAGTTGTCTTTTAAACAAGCTTGATTTGCATCCCTATAATTGACGCACAGTCTAATCATTCCTTGTTTTTTCATTACAAGAACAATGTTCGATACCCAATCAGTTAGAGGAACCGGGTAAATAAAGCTAGCATGGAGAAGTTTTTCGACTTCTGCCTTGATGGCAGCGGCTTTCTTGGGGTGCACCTACCATAGCCGCTGTCGTACTAGTTTGACATCTGGATACATCTTTATTTCATGTTCAACTATATTCAAGTCAATGCCTGCCATTTCATCATATGACCAAGCAAAGACATCTCTGAATTCGTGAAAAAGAGCATTATATATTTCCAGTTCTGAAGGAGAACAACATTTGGCAACAGAAATATTCTCTACAACATTTGTTTTGGTTGAGATATTTATGGCTATAGTCTCTTTAATATTGGACAAGTTTCGCTCAGAATCCACCGTGTTTACAGTATTTGATAGGAAATCAAAAACTGAAGGATGATGAAGGTCATCAGGAGTATCTTCTTGACAATCCAGAAGATGGGAACGATGGTGGTAACTTTCCCATGACGCCCCGTCAATTGTCATTGACTGAACAATTCCTTCGTTTGTGTAATGCACTTACGACCAAGGACCTGAAGGGGTGCCATATTCCTTAGACCTATCTACCCAAATGCTTGATGAGCGTTGATTTGGGTCTGCCTCCCATGCCAAAAACATTTATTGCTACAATATTTCTACTGGGATTGGAGGCAATACCTGCAGATGATCCATGTTAATATCATTTTCTGAGATATTTTGAATAGAAGATATCATATTGCAGGTTCCTACCATCACCACTTCCGCCAGATTTATTGGAGGCAGGAGGGCAAAAGTCCCCATTAGTATAGGGTCTTTTAGTAGGCCTACTTCGATATTTTGAAGCAAATGGGGGCTTCCATGGATCATCGGAATGCTTCCCGTAACTTGGGAACTATTGGGGAGAAATGTTTGTTGGTCAACGATTGCAATTCCTCCTTGAAAAGGAAATGCAATCTTCCTAAAGTAGGTCGACACAACTGCAACCATAGCATATATCCAGGGCCTTCCCAGTAGGATGTTGTAATCGAGGTTTCTGTCGATTACTTCGACATCTATTTCTACTGTTTTTTCCCCCAGTTCAACTTGCAAGTTACTTAAAATCCCATATGGGGTATATGTTTGTCCATCAAATGCTTTTAATGTCATCGAAGATCATGACAAGGTTGGAGATCCTAAAGTTTTCCAGCAACTCATCGACATAATACATGTAGATGCCCCCTCATCAATAATTGTTCGATGAACAGTTTTGTTGAGGGCTTTCACTTGAATGAGGAAAGCTAGTTGAGCTGGTAACTGAGGATCATATCCTTTGTGATTAAAGGACACAAGATTAGAATCCTTTGGGTCTATCCCACCTATTGCTGATAATAAAGCCTGCTTTTGGGAGGGGAAATTTTGTAGTACCTCAAGTGTCGACATAGTGGATGGCGATTGGGCCAGATCTTCCATTATATTATAATGTTGTGTTGCTCTAGCACAAGGATTAAATGTCGACTTATGTACTACTCCCTTTGGTGGTTTTATTGTGAGCTCTAGAATGATGGGAAGCGCAACTTTTGTCGAAGTTGTTGTCAAACTACTAGGTTGATCTTTATCCTTGTTGTTCGACAGCTGTGGATTCCTGTAATCTTTATTCCTTGTCATTATCAAAGCATCATTTTGCTGTTTCAAAACCGACAGCATCAGCACTTGGGATGGGGAAGCATTTTCACTAACAACCAGATTTGTTCCTAGATTTGGAAATGGATTAGTTAATACCGCCGAGGTTTTCGAATTCTTGAAGAATTTTCTAAGCTCAGATTTATATGGGCAATCTCTTGTCCAATGATCCTCATCACATATAAGACATGGATGATTTGGTTTCTTATCTCTAGAAGGGTTTGCAGAAGATTTTTCAGGTGATGATTCCTCCTGTTTCTTCTTCTTCCCTTTGTTTTTCTTCTTGCCTCCTGGTTGCTTGGTTTCTTTGCCTTTGTCAGTTGAGACGGCATTTACTTCTGAGGTGAGAAGTTCTTCTTTTGCATTTTGACTAGAAATCTTACAGGCCTTTTTAGAGGTAGCCTTTTTTGATTTCATGTCTGTCATACCAATCACGCCATCGCTGGCGTGAGAGCCATTGTTTGATTTAGGAGGAGGAGGAATGGAAAATTCCGGCCTGGGAGCGTCAGGGATTTTATCGTAGAGCATGCCAGACTGAGTATAAATCAAGTCTAAATATTGCACACGAGCAATAACTTTCTCTTCAGTGATGACTCCTCCCTTTGCCACATCTTCTGTAATGGAAGGTAATAATGACTTAATAAACCATTCAGCTAAAAGCTGATCAGGAACATACGCTTTTACCATTCTACGACGACATCGCCACTCATGAATATGATCGGATATGTGAGTGGCCGTCATTTGCTTGAAATTGGTAAGAATTTCTGTCCCCGTTTCGTACCTTATGGGTACCTGAAAATGGGTTGAAAAGGTTGTGGCTAGGGCACTGAAGTTATCAAACGAAGCTCTAGGTAATGAATCGATATACCATTTTGCTGTCGGACCAGTTATCGTTCTCTAAAAAAGGCAAAGTCTAATCGAATCATCATTTAGGGTGTTTGATGAACACCACAGATGAAAGGTCATCACATGATTCGATAGGTCTTCAATCGGATTTCCATTAAATTTAGGAATATCTGACTGAAGTTTATGCGGAATCGCTAGCCACTAAGTGGCATAAGAAATTGGATTGTCCGTTAGCCGATTTAGATCCGGTAACTCTAAAGTCGCCACGAAGGGTAACTGTTGATTTAGGTTTGGCGAAGCATACCCAGGATAAGATGGAATTTCCTGAGTAGTTGGTCTTTGCATACCAGCATAATGCATTTGATGCTAGTAACTTTGGTAAGGTTGATGGGCATAACCATTATAGAATGGTTTATTTTGATTGTTTTGAATATACGGCTGCCCATTATTTGCAAAGATTTGTTGCTCAGATCCTTGGTAAACTTGTTGGAATTGCGGTTGTTGATATTGCACCAGCCATGGTTGTGAAGCCATGTGTTGTTCTCCAATACTGGTTGTTTGACCAAGATGAGGGGTAATTATACCCGTTTGGGCCTGTGTCATTCCACTATTTGGCGATTGTGATTGAGTCGCAGGGACAAGAAGCTATTGCATTACAACCTGAGAAACCTGAGGTTTTCATACAATAGGCAACGCTTGTACTTACGACACCATCACAATAGCCGACGTAGTTGGTATATTTGACATACGTAAACATTGTTGCATTGAATATACAACTATTGGTTGTTGAGGCAGTATTGGCACCCAATCGCTAGATGTAATTCCAACATAACCTGAATTTTGTTGTGAACTCTCGTATGGTTGTCCTCCTAGAGTAGACAATGAAATGGTATATTCCCCCCCATACAGTGGTAATCCGGTATTTAAAGGAATGGTTTGCGCTTGAGGACCGGACTACCCAAATTGACACCGTGAAGGATCAATTTGCTGAGACTCAACATAAGAGTTCTCGAATATTATTCCAAATGAACAAATGGGAACAGACCATACTGTCGAAATAGCCCTTGAGTGGGCCCCATCTAACGATTGAGAGCTACTTGGGACAGATTGTATGTCGGCGAAAATTGTTGGAGTAACAGCAGGAAGTTCTGTCGTTGCTGTGTCAGATGACATAGTCCTAGATTTCGATGGTTGTTCAGACATTTCTAGTCTATCCAAAAGATTTCCTAGCGATTCTACAGGAGCTTCTGATAATGGTAGACTAATTTCTGATGAAGAAGGATATAGGGTGATCCCGACTCCAAATTGCGATGGAGTACTAGATGGAGAATCCTCTACAATCTCTTCTATAGCAATCAGAACAAGTGGAAGAGGTAGACCGTCAGGTCCGTAAAATATTTCTGGTGCTGAAGAATGTATAGAATCTGCAGCGATAGATGTTTGGGGAATAACACCTTCCGAATCAGTTGTAGATGGAGCTGGTTCAGTAATACAAATGTTTACCTTCACACTACGATCACCTCTACTGTCCTTTGGTGGTTGCGGAATGTCTTCTGTAAAGGCAGGGATACCAGAAATGTTTGGAGTAACCGGAGTCTCCGATGGTGTTGAAACACTTGTTCTAACTTCACCAGGGGATTTGGAACCGGTTAACTGAGTTTGCTTCATCCGTAACAGTTTTGATTTTGGAGACAAAGACGGTTGACTCGTAAGCCTTCACGAACGACGAGGTTTCAATTCACTTTCTTCCACGATTGCGGATTACTCGATCAACTAAAAATCAAGGGGAAATATGTTTCTGAATTAAATGAATTTTAGATGCTTTGACACAACTTGTTTTCTCAATTTTTAAGAGTCGATCAAAAACAAAAGATGACTCTAGTCGCCTTCGATTTTTAATAAGCTTGAAGTGGCAAGTGCTCAGATGGACCTTTTCCTTTAAGGAGTATAAAAAGGAATGAAAGAGACTACTCTAGAAATCTAGACAGAGGGATTACCAAACCAATCGCAAAACTGCAGAATACTTTTTACGGTACGGCAGTCAATCTTCCCGAATGTTGTGTTCAGTGCATTGCGATCTATAGGGTGGCAGACACAGCTTCCTATGGATAAAGGATAAAGCCTATTGTGGTCTACCAATATATACTCGAAGGTACGTGGGAGCACAAGTCTGTACTGGCACTTGTCATCTCAAAGTGGAGGAATCACCCAACCAGCAATGAAAACAACGGTTACCAGGCTTTACGACGCCGAAATACGTCTCTAGCCTAGACTTCTATATGTTGTGCGTTAGGTTCTAAAGCATTTTTAGATTCACTAAATTTATTTTATAGTTGATCTTGCTTAAGAAATTTGCCTTTCAGTTTCACCGCGTGATGTAGATATACAATTTCCTAAAATGCAATCTAAGATGATAAACAATCGTTTAATCTTCTTTTTGCAATGAAAATCCTAGCTACTAAGGAAAGAGAGATGGTATTCTTTCAACATAGAGCAGAGAGCACACACTATATGCACTGTCCTAAATCAAACCAACAAATATTCTAAATGCAAATGTACATGCATGTATTTGTTTTTAGCCTTCTTAATGTGTGAATGATAAAAAGAAAGCTAAGCGCAAATCTGAATTATTTTCCAAAGCGACATTACCAACAAGTTTCTTTTCAAGACAAAATGAAGACAATGACAACACCTTGTTATTTGGAACTGAAAACTTGATTTTGACACTTGAAAACCATTAATTTAGATCAGATACAAGAGTAACAGTGTAATAGACTATCAAGAACAATCGAATTCTCTTATATGACTGAAAACGACACTTGTGACACTTCCAAATCAAGAAATGAGAGTTCAATTACACTACTTCTTTGTAAAAGAGAACTGAAAATGGATCACAATACATAAAAACATTTACAGTTATTTGCACAATGGAGGCGGAATAATGGTAAGGAAGGGGGTCTCTAACAGAGGTATACTGACTACAGATAGCAAAACTCCTGAATAGAGCTGAAAAGAGTGAAAAAACCAAAGTCTGAAGGCAAAATTAGCCCTTTCTGATTAGCACACCTGTTACATAGGGATTCCAGTATGCATCCCACCTACAGCACATGGGAAGTGCGATGCATACTGAGATCCTTGAAGAGAGGGTGCAATGGTACAGTGCGAGACTTTTGATCTAGTTCATGATCACAGTTTGCAGCTCAGTTCAGGTATTTAGGCCGAGCAAGTGGTAATCAGTAAATAAATCACAGGGGTAGATCTAAAGAGGTCACTAGAGACACCACAAGGGAAATTAGAGAGCTTGTAAATTGATTGTTCAGTTCATAAACAAAACCCGGAGATAGACTGAAGCAGCATTGATCTACTTTGCACTTGCATAGAAAATGTAGTTCGAAGGCTAGCTGGCTTGACTTCAGGCTCCGTCTGAAAGTTTATAAAGCAAACAAATATAGGCAAACAAACAATCTATTCACTCCCCATCGGAGTCTCCATTTTTTTATCAGGAAATCTAGTGTCTATGCAGAGCTGCTAGTCCCACTAAGGCTGGTAGCTACCTTAGAAACAAACAAACTAAAACCACTTTCGTTTTCCTTTATGAGAAGTAGATAAGAGGGGAAAGAAGGAGACCAACCTTTATCTTGCGCATGGTTCCTTGCTTGATTCCTCTCCCTTCTAATAGGTCTTCGCCACTTGCTTCCTTGTTTACCCAGCTTCAAAGAGTACCTGTAGAATCAAAGCAGCATAACACTATCCAAGAACAGAGATCTACTATCATAAACAATATAGGACCAGATATATATTGACCACACAAATGCATATATCATCAATCATACAAGAATGTGGAGGAAAAATCAAATAGCTTTATTAATAATCAAGAATAGCAAAGAGGATTACAACCAATTGTTCTAACCCAGCATCATCCTCTCAGCAAGAAATCCCTTCTTCACTTCATGAAAAGCTTAGATCACCCAACACTATGAAGTTACACCAAGAAACCAGCAGCACTTCCTTACAAGATACAAAATTCCAGCCTCTAGATCTCTGGGATGAGGGATCCATATATAGATGTTTGCAAAGGGGGTGAGTTAGCTTTTGAGATTTGATTAGTGTCCTCTCTCTGATAGTTCCTGATTCCACTTGGAGATTGATGATCTCTTACTCATCCCTGGGCGAATGCTGAGAGGCAAGTGTCACAGGAGAAGTTTCTAGAAGATTCCATTATCCTCCACCTTGCAGATTGACCTTGGCATTTGTCCACTCTCACCCATCGCACCCCATAGAAGGGCTTTTCAGTATGCATAGCACCTCCCGTGTGCATTTAGGTGGGATGTAGCTCACTTTGACCATGGAGCAGGTGAGATGGTCCAATTTTGACCAGTTCTGACTAGTTTTTCATGGAGAACTTCTGGGAGATGATGTAATCAGCTGACCTTATTATTTTAGGGGTTGGAACAACACTTTTAGGGACTTAAGAGCCCTTGGTTTATGGACATTTATTATTGGGATTGCAGTGCCCAAAAATGTCTATAACAAACACCTCCTCAACAATTGCATCTTCACCTCTAGATTGTGGGATTCTTTCACCACCATCTTCCAAAAAAATGATAGGGATAGAGGGAGTATCATGAATACCCTAAACAACTGGAAGTGAATTTTTTCTGATTTTGAAATTATTGGCTCAGATTGGGCTCTTACACCCAGCTCCATTATTTGGAATGTCTAGAAAGAAAGGAACAATAGAATCTTCAGAAATGAAAAGAAACCCTTCCATTATCTTTTTGAGAAGACCTTGATACAACTTAAGGAGACAGTTAGTACTATTATACGAAATCCCCCTAAGAATCCACCTTCAGATGCTAATATGAGGATTCTAAGATAGTTGGGCATGCAAGGGCTTATTCCGCGGGGCCTGGACAGAAAGGTTAGGATCATGGACATTGAGCAGGACTACTAGCATCTTCCCCCTTAGGGTTTTCTAAAATACAACATTGATGGGGCCTCAAAAGGCAACTCGGGCACAACTGGCTTTGGAGGGGGATTAAGGGATGAATTTGGAAATATCCTTTCCATCTTCCATTGCCATTTAGGCAGAGCCACTAACAACATGGTAGAATTAATGGCTATGGAGCAGTGCTTAGAACTCCTGGTGAAGGATAATAGGCAAAATGTGATTATCGAAGCTGACTCTGAGTTAATCATTAACTCGGTCAAAAGAATTAGTTGTGGCACGGGGCCAGAGAAGGTTTCAAAACATTGGAGGTTGATCCAGGTCTTTCAATGGATCCAGCTCCACCTCATGGGCCTACGCATGGTAAGTTTTAACCATGTGTGCAGGAAGGCCAACAAACTGGCGGATTTACTGGCTAATCAAGGAGTGAACTGTACCATTAGCAGGGTCATGATGGGTTGGCAAGGGTTTCCTCAAAACGGACTTAAGGAACAGTGTTGCTGCCAAGTGGATGAAGATATGAGGGTGTATCGTAATAAAGCCATGGAGGCTATGTCTAGATAATTTGGTTTCGTTATGTGTTGCTATTTTTTCCTCATTTTGTTCCTTTTTGGGTTGCGTGGCAGATTTAGATGCTCAGGTAGTTGGCTGGAGGGATGGGGTTTTACTTTACATGGGTTCATAAACGGGTGTAGAGGGGATGGCATGAGAAGCTAGAATATAGGCTTTCGTGGTGGCCGGAATACCCTTGATTCTCTTCACAGGGACACAATTCCGCTCCTAGAGTGGTTTTCTGTTTATCGGGAGCCTTTCAAGCTGGAAGCAGTTTTTAAGAATTGGGAGCGATTCCACTCAACTCGCTACACGTGGCCGAGGGGTGGGTACGAATACCACCCTCATCGCATGCTAACTATCAGTGCTTTAGACCCGTGTGATATGATCCTCGGCCGTCGGATCAAGCACGGAGGATCTACGGTTAAGAATCAACGAGCATGTTAGTGGGTCCATGCAGTTAAGCGGCGGGCTTTTAGGCATTGCGATATCTTCCTCAGCCGTCAGATCAAGCTTGGAGGATCTACGGTCAGGAACCTTCGAGCATGTCAGTGGGTCCATACAGTTAATTGGTGGGCTTCTTGGCATTGCGATGTCTTCCTCATCCGTTGGATCGGGCAAGGAGTTTTGACGGTGGAGATTAAAAGCTTCAAGGCTGATTTCCGTTTCGAGGATGTTAGGTATTTCATTGGTACGAGTGTTAGTCCCCCATTCGGATTTTGGTGGGTCGAATGTTTGGCCTTGGTACTATCTGGCATTTGAGGGTTTTGTTGTTTTGTTGGTAGGGATCGAGGTTTTTACCCTTGACTCAATGCCCTTGGTTTTTAGAGAGTATTTTTTACTTGGTCCATGGATCCACGTGGATGGTTGTATTCTATGTAAATTATTTTCCGATTTAATGATAACGAAGGTACGACTCTTGCTTTAGCAAATATATATATATATATATATATATATATATATATATATATATATATATATATATATATAGATATATATATATATATATATATATATATATATATATATATATATCTTAATTTTAGTACATTCATTTTAGAATATCTTATATTAGAATATTTTAATTTAAATTATTTTATTATTAAATTAGATTTTAGTTAAGTTTGAATATTATTTAGATTTTTTAGATTAGATTAAATAAATCATAATAGTTTTAACAATAACTTATAGTTTGGATTGTAGGTGGATGTTGTAGCATGATATCAACGAAGCAAAACAAATTGACATTGCTATAAAAGAAGCATGTAGATGCATTTGAGGAGGGGGGATGTAGCGGTCGCAATTCATACAGAAAGGGGTCTTTGTAATCATTCAATTTGTGCTTTTGCACTATTGTATTGCACACAACTTTTGACTCTAGAGATAATAGAGGATTTTGTCTTTGTTATAATGGCTTTGCACTTTTGTAAGTTTTGCTTTTAAGGGTCAGAGTTGCTCCAAGGACTGCGCATTTTGAAATATAATTTTTACATTGTTGTAATAAATTCTCATTTCAGTGTACTATTGCTTGAATGTAGAACTATTGTTTCATTGTTATAGTTTTATAATTGATTTTAATTTCTATTATAGGTAATATATTTCTCGTTGACATTAAACACTATTGTTTGGCCAATTGTGATATGGTATTGAAGCCTTGTAGGAGCTATCTACAAGGGGCAGAATGAGATTGAAATCATCTTTATTTCATTGAAGTAAATATGTAATGAATGATAACTATTTATTGTCCATTTGCAGGTTTATTTTGCTTTATCTTGTATTAGTTAAAATGAAATGTCTCTTTTAATTAATGCAAATTATAGGATGAATTATGCTTAATATGAATCTAGGCTTATAGGTGGAGTTGCTTCAATAACTATTTATTAAAGAAAATACACTTACATGGTCACTTTAATCTTTTGTTTGTTTCCAAACTAATTTGGAGTTTACAATTGAATATTATCTAGATTCAATCATAAAAATAGTCCTTTCCCCATGTTTTAGTCAATTTGCTCTCGAATTGTGAGAGGGTTATCCCATTCCAATTCAAGATAGGGTTTTCTGTGTTTTGCATCTGCAGTTTAAACTTGCATTAAGAACCTTCTCATAGAGGCAAACCTTTTGTGGTTGATCAACCTTTAAATTGATCAAACCTTTATGTTGATCTAAATTCTTTCACTTATATCATTAAAACATTAATATAAAGGTATTGTAAACTTATTGTAAATTTTGTATATATAATTTTATTTCCTTTTTATTTAAGATTATTTAACTTCAATTTTTTTTTAAATTTAACCATAGAATTAACTTATATAAACTTAGTTAGAATTGACAATTCTTTTTATTTTATAAAGCTAACTTAATATAATTAGAAATTAACTTTGTTATTAATTTCAAGCTTGATTTTATTAGATATTGAATAGTAGTTAATGCAATACTTAACTAGATTTAATTTTTATTAGAATATTAGTGTTCTCTAGGACTAACCTTTTAATATAGTTAGATAACATTTAGCAATACAATATGTATTAAATTTACCAGTATATATAGTTTAATTGTTTTCTATCAGGCTTATATTAGGTAATATTATTTAGGGCATATTAGGATAGAGCTAAATATTAATATATTAATAAGTAATAAAAGTGTTAGATTAACGACATAAAATATTAGCTATCATAGTGTGATATTAATATAATATGATACTAGAAGAGATATAATAATATAGATTAATGAAATTAATATTAGGATAACATTAACTCATATTAATATAGTTGTACATTAACTATAACAATTAGTGTTATCTTGGCATAGTAATTCATAGGCTAGTATAATACATATAGGCTTGACTAACACTTAGATTAGCATAGATTAAACCTTAGAATGGTTTAGCTTAGCCATAAAGTCAGCTTAAAGATCACTTTCTTGTTGTATCAGCAAGAAGAGTCAATTTGATGTCTCTTCTCTATTGATAGGTGAAAGTCATACTTTAAGCTAGTAGAGGTAGAGAGAGGGTAATTGGACCAAATCGAACCAGTCAGAACCACCATTTCAACGGTAAATGAGTTTCTTTAAGTTCCTGACCGAGTGGTTTCCCCCTAATGTTGAGGTAGACATTTCAAGCCTACAACATTTTTGGTGCTAGAAGGAGGGCTTAAGCTAGTTCATGTATGTGAAGTCTTGTTTTAACATTTTTAACTTGCCATGGCTCCTACATGTGTTCCTAGTTTGGATCACGCTTTTAGCTCACACAAGCCTACCAAAGGTATGTCAAAGAAACATATCAAATCCATATCTGAATTGCGATATGACAGTGAGAGAAACATTATTTCTTCTTTAGATCATGTTGATCAATTTATACATAAATGAAAATGTTTTAAAATCACTAATGACAATGAAATTTACAAGTTATTTACTCGCACACTTCAAGGAAGGATTTAGAAATGGTAGAAGATGCTACCAGCTAATTGCGTTCACTCTTGGAATCACTTCATACAGGCATTTTTTTTCACTTATCACAATTATAGTTTTAAGAAATTGTGCTTAGAATTCGATAAATTGACAATCTTTGATGATGAAATTGTTAGCGAATTTTTCGATAGATTTATGTTATTATCCTACAGATTTCATCATGACGATTTATACCCTAAGCAAGTTTCAACTAAGAAATTTACCTCTATTGTTTAAGAACATAATATAAGAACTTATATCGAGCATAAAGATGAATCACGATCAGTAAATCTTGATTCTACAATTGATCTTATTGAACTCTTATATGAAAATTTTAATCCTCCTCAACCATCAACATCGGGAGAGAATATTACATCTGAAGTGTGTGTATTGTACCTTCTAATATTTGTGATAATGATTCATGTTTAATAGAATGAAATTATACAGAATATCAAGATTTAATGAATAATCATAATGATAATTATTCTTCTGAAAAAGATGTAGACGTTATTTTTTCAACATAAAACACATTATTAAACCCAAAACCATTTAATGAAGTATCAAGTGAAATTAAAATTGATGATTTGATTTCTAGGTATCATAATTATGGTAAGTGTCAACCTGTTGGAATATTTACTAGTTCAAATCTTAAGAATGAATTATATCATGAAATGTAAGGGGTATCTTTAAATGATCAATCACTTATTGATACCAGTTTTGAAACCTCTACTCATCCTTTTCACAATATTCAAGATTCTCATAAATCATTGGAAAATGATGTGTTCTTTAACAATTGTGAGTTTCGATTATTTGCTTCATTTTCTAAGAACAAACCATCTTCCTTCTATTTTGATTTGGATCATCAACTCTCATTACAAGTTTTCGATATCAATTAGGACAATCTTTTATATGATACTTTTTATGTTGAAGGCTTGTTGCAATCATCTGATGACCCTCATACTCTTGCATTTAATCATGTGTTGGTCAATTGCCTTGATTTTAATGTACATATAATAAATGCCTTTAAGGATATTTCTTTTTCTCTTCATTGTGACAATCAATGTCTCACAAGGGAAAAATATAGTTTTTGTAAATTCCTAGAAAAAATTGATGTTAATACTTCCCATCTTTTACAATTTTCAAAGGTAAGTCTTTGGTGGATCCTTAAAGGTAATATCTCTAACCCTTCAAGTTGTACATATGATGATAGATTTTATCTAGAATTTGAAGATTATTATAGTATAAGGTTTTCTAATTATAGATTTCTTTTGTCTTTATTCTTAGGAATTAGCATGCATAACAATTCTAGGATTTTTGTACATAGTTTAGTAATTGAGTTTTTTTTATTTATGCTAACTTATGTAATATATATTTTTGCAGGTATTAAAGTGATTTCTTGGTTTCATTGAAAATATGAATATACCTACTCATTTTCCTTCAAAAGAGTTAGGGCGGGAATAAATTTAGCTTGTTTAGTTCATTTTACTTTTCTTCTAAAAATAAATCAATTATGGTATTCTAATTGATAAAGATGATACCTTACCATTCATTCAGTTGGCATCTTTCTTATTATGGGGTTTCCATTTGTAAATAATTTTACACTTGATTAATGGAAAAATTCATATGATACGATGTTAGCTCAAATATAAGTTCTCATTTTTACTTTTGCACACATAGTTTCTATAGGATTAGAATTTACATTTTAAATAAATGTCAAGGATCTCACGAGAAAAAATTTCAAATTTTGGCATACAATATCTTATCATTCACTTATTCATACGTTGAAATCTATTATGTCTTGTTGAGAATTCTTGTAGTATTGTGTAGTATTTACACCCAATAATTTGATGATCTTAAAAAATATGCAAACTCAGAGATAAATGTAACCTATCTTGCCTATCTTTTATATACTCTTCATATGAGGATGTCAATCTTCACAAGGTAGTTTGGTATGTATTTCTCCGAGGTATGTGTATATGTTGGTCATAATTTTCTTTTACTTCCTTACTTTTTGTTTTCTTTTTAGTTATATTTTCTTATCCTAGTCTTCTCCCTTTTATAGGTTTTCATTAGTTTGAGGATTTGGTTTTGCTAGCAAAGGCAGTTGTGAAAAACAATTATCATAATGCATTCGGGGAATTTCCTTTTCCTCTTCCAAAATTTTGCTTATTTATTCATTCTCTTTTAAAATTGATTGTTAGTCTTATTACTAAAAGTTGATCTTTAAAGACCTGCAAGTTTAGTCTTCAAGCAAGATTTGTGAAAGAAATAAAATTCCTACTTAAAGCACTGGAATACAGACTTTAAATTATATTAATGCTTTAAAATAAGAGCCTCACTTAACAAACATCTTACAAGATAAAATCTTGAATTTTAACATATTCATCATTTTATACATTTTTATGTTAATCTTTTTATTTTATCTTGTAAGATTTCTCTCATGGCTTATTCTCTTGATGGCTTTCTTTCTGGTTTGCTAGAATTTCTTTTAAATATTTCATTTGATTTTATTTTCATTTCACTTTCCAATAAAATGAGGGAATATTTTTATTCCATTCAACTTGGTGTAGTCTTTAGGAAGATGGTTTTATTCTCTATTTTCTATTAACAAAACCTTATTCTTAAGGAGAACTTCAATGATGATTATTTTGTTATGCCCATTTCTAGTTTTCCTAACTAGTGAAGTCCCCGGTTTCGATTCTTTGTGTTTAAGTTTTTCCGTTGTTTTATAATGAACTATCTTTTAACCCCATTTTCAAGAGAGAAAAATACATTTATCAGCAATTACTTAAGGTCATCAACTCTTGAGAAGCAAGGGTAATCAACTAATTATTAGTTACCTTATAAAAAATTATGCCATCCCTCGCTCTTAAGGAGAAATTTTCCACCGCATCTATTAAGTAATATCTATGAGATTAACAATAACCATAGTTAAACATAAAAACAAAAATGGTTAATTGAAGGATAGGAGGTGTCACACGGAATCTGTCAAGGGTGCGGACACGACTGACCTTCCTAGAAGTCTAAGACATTCTAATGACAAACAAGACAAAATGGAGTGATCTTTCTCTAAATACACCTTTTACAACATGAAAACTACAAGTGTTTAGGCTTACCTTATTCCAAAACGCTGTTGTTGAAGTCCGTTCTTGACGATCCGGATGAGCTCCTCCTTCAAGTCAATTCCTGCAACCACAAACAATCAAACAATTACCAAGCACTTGCATTTCATATAATAAAACATATATTCAACATGCAGACCAAGGAACACATGAAATAACTCATTAACACAAGCTATTGAGAAAAATAAACCAGTTTGTATTAATAACGAAACAAAGAAACTCTTACAACCTGGCCTTGGTGTTGTGCAAGTTCCTCCCAGGGTCCATCAAGGGTTTTCCTCTACTTTGACAAAGCTCACCCTCTCCCAAGTAGAATCAAGTGAAGACAATCTCTCCTCACAAAGGCTCTAATGGAAGACCTAAATCCTGCAGCATTTACCCAAAGAAAATGTATAGCTCCAACCTCCTCTCCTTCTGGCTCAATGCCTTCATTTATAGTGCTGTAAAGAGGTTATTCAGGTCCACTATCAATGGGATCATCCCCCTCTATGGGTGGGATAGCTCCCTTATTGATGGGATAAGTTCCCCCTTAATAGAGATACATGAACCAACTGGAGGCGCATCCATTTCATCAAACCGACCTCTAGAATGTTCTAGAAGTAACCACAAGTAACTTTTTCAAGATAAAACTCGCGCATTTTGCCTTTTACAGAGGGACGCACCTGTCCCTTAACATACAGAGCGTCCATGGACGCAGATTTTGTGAACATGGTCAGCGTCCCCGCAGGTAAGGCTAGAGAGAACCTGCGACCCCAGAGATAAACATGATTTTTACAAGACTTTCTCTCTTCTTTGAGTTTGAGATGGATAACAGAGGCATGAGACTTGCCTAAGAGGGTAGCATGACTTGTTGATTGGAGCCATACTAACTGTAAGTAGTCAAGGTGACATTTTTTAGTGTAACAGATTGCCCCCTAAAGTGCGAAGCCTGGAATAGAATAGGGTTTTGTAATTCTAGGAAGGGTGAAGCGCTTTATCATTTCAAGGATTGCCTTGTGGATGGCCTGGTTGGAACCTGCAATTTTCAACACAAAATACATGGATAAGATTATATCATCACTGAGGTAGGCATTCCCATACTCAGATTCAAAACTTTAACTAATGGACTAACTATTCTGATACAGGAATGATCTTGCAGTACATCATTTTTATAGACTTTTGTAGACACAGTATGGACGCAGCCATCTGTTTATGATTAGTCTACATAGATAATGAATACAAAACTCCTCGCAGCCTGGATGGTAGAAACTAGATCCAGGGTCTTCACTTCTACTTCCCGAATTGGTACGATTCTAGCCATGTGATTAAATGATTCGATGTCGAACATGGTAGAAACCACTTGATTACCAGTCAATGATGTAAACTGTTAACAAGCGTGAGAGAAACCACCAGTAATGTCAATGGTTCTCAAAGTACCAAGCACAACCCGTGAAATGTGAATAGATGTTTTGATGTCGAACACTTCACGGAATCCTCTGATCGAAAGTCAATGATGTAAACTGACGTCAAAGGCGAGAAACCTGCCATTGATGCATGCAGACTTCAAGGTACTGTCGATTCCTAAGTCATCTTTCTAGATAATGTGTCGATGTCGATAGAAAGCGACCCGTTGCAGGCAAGCCTGCAACACGAAATCATTGTTCAAGTTGAAGAAATGTTGCTGTAAGGACTGACTCAGGGATGGTCAATGGATGACAAGTATTTTGCAGATGAAAGTTTTGCTTGCAGACCTCTTGAACACATAACGACACAACAGATGGTTTGGTGACGAATAACTCAAAGTTGATCCCTGAACCCGGTTAAAGATTTTCAAAGTGATTTAGTCAACTGTGAGGTAAAAGATTTCCCAACCCAGGTGAATGAAAAGTGTCGTGTTCAAGAGCGGTAATAAAGTTTCTTCTGAGGCAAAAGGTGACAAATAGGTTCATTCTTCTCTTTTTTCCCCCACCATTTCTGGCAAGTACCTCTTTATTTTTAACAAGCTTGAGGAGGATAACATATGCTTGATTATAAGCTCATCCTTCGGACGAGTCCAACCTAGTTTAAATGCGAACCCTAGGAAGGAGTGGTTCGTTCCTGTTTGTAATTGAACAGGTCCTTTACTGTAAAAGTTTAACGAGCCCAGTATAGGAGAAACTCGGCGTTTTTCAATTTTAGAGAGTCTGAAAAACTTAAGGAAACTCCACGTTGAACTTTTTCGTATATTTGTGTCCCTCAAGCCCGAAAAAGTATAAAATAATACCTGGGGGAACCGCTTGATCTTGCGACCAAGGAGTACTTTCATAATAGTATCGTTGACCTGAAAAGTAAAAAGCGATCAAAGACACGTCGTTTTATTTCCTTATCGAGTTTGAAACGACAAAAACCCGGCAATCTTTTCCTGATTTTACGGTCAGAAAAGAGCTAAAAGGGGACCGTCTTTTAATTCCGTTTTAACGAGTGAAAAAGAAACACTCGGCGATCTTTTCATGTTTTAGGAGTCAGAAAAGGGCTTAAAAGATGACTCTGAAATTTTGTTTGTGAAAAATTACAATTTCCCTTGAAATCCCTTCGTCCTGCACAAAAGCGACACATTACTCATACCTGTTTAAAATAGGCAAAAATACATTTGAAAACATCTTTTCATGGTAAAAAATGAACTAATTCATCCAAAAAACCTATAAAAAGACCTTTTACCATGTCATTTTTACCGTTTCACTGTTGAGGTTGAAAAAGGAGCTTTTGACAAGAAACTTCCCGTGGTTGCTGCGGAAAATCTGACCGTCGGAATCGAACGCCGCTTCACCGAGGTATTTTACACATCCCACTCTTCATTTTTATCCGTTTAGTTTTTTGTTTTTGGTCTCTGTTTCATTTTTTGGGGGGGTTTTGGGTTCAAAATGCGCCCCTCGGCGGACGCAGGTGCCCTTCGGGTGACCGCGTCCCCCGACTTTTTCTCACACGGGAAAAAGGTCTGGGGACGCAGTCCGCCTTCAGGCGAGCTGCGTCCGGACGCCCTGTGCTAAAAAGCCGGGGTGCGTCTTCCGCAAAGGGCGCATTTCAAAACCCTAACTCTCTCAAAAAACCACCAAATTTTCTCAAATTAATTTCTAATTGACTCTTTTGATGTGCAGGGCCAAAACATGTTAGACTGGAGAGAGAGAGAGCACGTAGAAGACGATGAAGCTGCGATTAACCACCAACCCTCTCTGGATGCCTTAAGAACATGTGGATTGTACAAATATTGGACCATACCGGGCATGAGGGGCCAGGTAAGATTTTTGGAATGGCTAGTTGAGCGATGGAACGTTCAAGATCAATGCTTTTACATTGGAGGGCACCAGCTCGAGATAGAGCCCTCGGATGTATACTTTCTCACTGGCTTGCCAAACAGAGGTGAGCAACTCAACCTTGCGGGGACCAGGCCGGGTGGCCAATCCCTTGATGATCTCCGCGAGGAGTGGTGCAGACCAGGGACTCGCCATAAAAAGGCGTGGAGATAAAGCACATCGCTCTGGCGGAACTTAGAGTTATTGCATTTACGGTCACTAGGATTTGTGGCGCGGCCGCCTTGCACATTGCTTCCGGATCCCAAATGCGGATGGCAGTTGACTGTTACCAAGGCACCATCTTCAACTGGTGCGAAGCTGTGTCGGCTCATATGAAGAGCCAACTAACCAAGGCAAAGAACGGACGACTAAAGACTTTTGGATATGGGCCTCTAGTCGTGAGCTTTGCCTTGGAGAGAGTTCCTATGCTGATCCCTCAGCAACTCACTGTTGATGACTTGGGTCCTCGGGAGCCAAAGCTTGTTCGATGGGTTGCGGTGATGGCCCGGCATCCTGACGAGGGTGCTGCAGTGGTTCGATTCTCAGACAGTTACTTCGACTGGTTAGAGGGCCAGCTTTTTGTGATACAAGACTTTCCATATGCCGGAATGGATTTCAGAGGTGATCCGGACATGGTTCTTCCACAGGGAGAACAATGGGATGACAGAGGTACTTTCATTTTCACAAGTTTTCTAATTATGTATTTTTTATTTTTCATATATATCGTCTCAAAGTAACAGTAAAATTTTAAAAATGCAGATGTTGGACCACAGCGTCCAGCCAATCTCCGGCCTTACGACAGACGACATCCAGCTGCACCGGCACCGGCCTTACAGGATGCGACAGCAGAAGTACTAGCCGATTTGGAGCATGATCTAGAGCGTCTCACGGCAGATATACCTGAGACTACTATGGATGACATTCCAATGAGGCTTCAGCGCTTCGTGGTCGCAGTCCCTGGACCGTTTAGGAGATTTCTGCGCAAGATAGCCCGCGCAGTGGTGTCGTACAGAGAGCACCACCAGTGATTGACTAGTCACTTTTGTAGTCACATGTGACATTTTTGACTTTTTGCACTATCATTTTGCCGATCATAAGGTGTGTTAAACCTATGATCGAAGACGATGTATATATTTTTGGACACACTTCTATCTATATCTATATATCACTATTACCGGCTTATCTTGTTTAACATGTATGATGAAATGTCTTTAAATTTACTTGCATGATTATTATAAATGTCTGTCCAACACTTGAGAAGCAATTGCATCTGCTAATGTATTCAAAGACCTTGGAATATGTTGATATTCAATGTAATCAAATTCACGTTCCAAGAGACGCACTCTCAAAAACAACCTTAATAACACAGGATTTCTAATGGCATAAACTCTATTAAGCTGTAATACAACAAGTTCAGAATCTAACCTCACTATCAAACGTCGAATTCCAAATGAAATAGATTCGGATAATAATTCAACCACTGCACTGTATTCTGCAATGTTATTCGTTGTTTGACCGAGGCTTACCCCATGCATAGAAACTAACTCGTCAGAGGGCGAATAGATAACCCAAGCTGCGGAAGAGATATTCCGTGTACTACGACAAGCACCATCAGCAAATCCAATGTATGTTTGGAGAGGCGTCGACATCTACAATATCAAGAGTAAAACCAAGATGAGCCAAAATAATGACGAAAAACCACACTTGCTAAGCTAAGCACACTGACTAAACTAACACACTTGCTAGCTAGAAAGGAAATCTAACCTATCTAAAAATTTCTCCATCCATCATTTTAAGCATAATACCTCTTTAGGTAAAGTCCATTTCTGGGTTTGCCCAAAGAGTCCCCATCAAAATCAACTAACTCATAAGCCCCTTTTGCTAGCTTTCGCTTTACAATGTAGGGCCCATGCCACATGGGAACGAATTTTCCAGCACCTAGCTTATCGTTAGCTTGATCATATAATAGTACTAGGTCTCCTTCCGAAAAACTTCGAGGGGTTACATTTTTATCGTACTGAGCTTTCATTCGTTTCGCGTGAGTCTCGATAGCTAAAGTAGCGTCACGTCGAGTCTCATCTAATTTAGCTAAGTATAACAACCGTTTCTCCTCTTCGGAAGTAGCTGGAAGTAATTCGACAGCCATTTGAAGTGATGGGATTTCGCACTCAATAGGTAACACAGCTTCTAAGCCATAAACTAGCTGAAAAGGGGTGAAACCTGTTGAATTTTTCACTGAAGTTCGATATGCCCATAGCGCCGAAAATAACATGTTATGCCAATTCGTTCGATGGATACCAATGATCCGTCGAATCATGACGACTAGAACTTTGTTGATTGACTCAACCAAACCGTTGGCTTGCGGATAATAAGGTGTAGAGCTATCGTGGCGCAAACCAAGCTGGCTTGTAAGTTCAGTCATCATGACATTTCGAAAATGGCTTCCATGGTCCGTAATGATTGCTTGTGGGACACCAAACCTAGTTATGATATGATTGAATACGAAAAGTGCAGCTGTCTTGCCGCTTGCGTCGAATGTAGGCATCGCCTCGGCCCACTTAGTAAAATAATCAACCGCAAGGATGATATACGCATGCCCCCCGGCCGAGTGAGGGTTACAAGTAATAAAGTCAATGCCCCATTTGGCGAATGGACCAGCGGCAATTATAGGGTGGAGAGGAGCAGGTGGAGCGCGCATCTTGCGATCAAACACTTGACAGTTGTGGCATTTTCTGACGGCAAGGATACAATCTTTAAACATAGACGGCCAGAAATAGCCAGCGCGCAACACCTTCTGAGCTGTGGCATACCCAGACATATGACCGCCACATGCTCCAGAGTGACAATCATTCAAAACTCTCTCAGCCTCATCGTGAGTTAAACAACGTCGAAAAACTAAGTCTGCCCCCAGGCGATAAAGTGTATCTCCAATAATTCTGTATTGCTGGGATTGAAACCGAATTTTTCGACGGTTTTCCTTGGAAGCTTCAGGCCGAAAGGTTTGGGTTTGGAGATAGATGATTATATCCCCATACCACGGATCTACAGTGCTAATAAGAAACAAAGATTCGTCCGCAATGGACTCCTCTGCCACAGTCTCTGTGTCAGCACTCGGGAAATCACACATCAATTCCGCGAAGACTAAAGATTTCTTAGACTTGGACTTCTCAAACTCCAAGTCGAACTCTTGCAGGATGACGATCCATTTAGAGTACTTGCCCCCTAGCAGTTGTTTTGTCAAGATATAAATCATAGGGTTGCAATCCGAAATAACAGTAGTTTTGCGGAGAAGAATGTAGTGACGAAAACGCTGGACAGCTTGAACGGCTGCCAGGGCCAATTTCTCCACATGCGAATATTTTAACTCAGTTGGATTTAAGGTTCTGCTAAGGTAATATATCACATGCTCTGCCTTGAATTCATCTTCTTGAACTAACACCATTCCAATGGTGGAATGCGAAGCTGCGAGGTATAAGAAGTAGTCCTGGTTGTAGTTGGGAGGATGCAATAACGGTGCATGGGTCAACGCGTGTTTCAGTGCATCAAAAGATTGTTGAGCAATCTCGTCCCAAAAGAATTGTACGTTCTGTTTCAACAACCGTGTAAAACCTTTAGTGACCTCGGCGTAGTTAGGGATGAATCGGCGTAAAAAGTTTGCTTTCCCTTGCAAACTTTGGAGTTGGCGCAAACTCGAAGGAGGAGGCAATTGGATGATAGCCTCGACTTTCGAGGGATCGACGCGAATGCCGGTTTTGGAAACAACAAATCCCAGCAATCGACCTGTTTCTATACAGAAAACACACTTGTGGGGATTCAACCGAATTCGATAATGCCTACACCTCATAAAGATTGCTCGTAAATGGACAAGGTGATCAGCTCGGTGTAAAGAATGAGCAGGCAAATCATCGAGATAGGGTTGCACAATGTGCTTGATGTCATGAAATGCATAAGACATGGCCCGTTGAAAAGTAGCACCGGCATTCTTAAGGCCAAAAGGTAATTTGCAATAAGCAAATGTCCCCCATGGACAAATGAATGCCGTTTTTGGTTGATCGGCAGGTAGAATATTGATTTGATTATACCCTGAGAAACCATCCATGAAGGAAAACATCTCACTTCCGGCACAATCATCAATAATTTGATCGATATAAGGCGTAGGATAGTTGTCTTTTGGACAAGCTCGATTGATATCCCTATAATCGATACAGATTCTTATTGTTCCTTGTTTTTTATTGACGGGAACAATATTCGATACCCAATCCGTTAACGGGATCGGATAAATGAAACCTGCTTTCAACAGCTTTTCGACTTCGGCTTTGATTGCAGCTGCTTTTCGAGGGTGAATCTGACGCAACCGTTGCCGAATGGGTTTAGCATCCGGGTAGGTTTTGATTTCATGAACAACAATGGCAGGATCGATTCCTGGCATTTCTTCGTAGGACCAGGCAAACACGTCGCGGAATTCTTGGAATAGGGCCTTGTAAGTTTCAATTTCTTCGTCAGTACATGCGGCACCTATATGAATGTTCTCCTTGATTCCGGGCTTCACTGAAATATCAATGGGAATAGTACGAGAAATATTCCCTAAATTCAGCTCTGAATCAGAATGTTTCGTTGGATCCTGAGCGTCTTTGACATATTCAGCGGTAAAGATAGATGAAAAATCATTTTCAAAGCATCATCCTTAGGTAAAAACGAAGATCTGTGATGGAGATCTTCCCATGGTAGATCATCTACACTTAGGATTTCGCGAAGTTGTTCGTCAGATGACACTTCTTCGGGAAACGTTATCCGTTCTAAGGGTGAGGTGAAAAGTGACTCTTCACTGACCACATTCATTTGGTCGGTTGAATGAAAGTCGGTAAAAGACATAAGAGCTTCATAAGCAATCTCATACGGACTCAACGGCATAACATCACCGAGTGAGTCTAGCTCAGAGTCAGAGGGAACATACCAAGGATCATCATAAATAATGTTTTCTGACGTGATCATATGAATTGTTGCGAACGAAGGGTCTGCATTGAGTGGAGGGAGAGGAAAAGTTCCCAGTAAACCGGAATCCTTAACTAAACCTACACCAATGTCCCTATAAGGGATTGTCGTTTTACCAACATGCTGGATAGTTTCTAAAGAGGTTGGGTCGGATGAAAAGTATGTCAGCTGATCAATAGTCACGATCTTACCGTTATGTGGAAACTTAATGACTCTGAAGACCGATGAAACGACCGCTGTCATAGCATATGACCAACTTCGACCCAAAAGAAGGTTGTAGTCTAGAGGGGCATCAACCACTTCCACATCCAGACTAACGGTTTTACCTTCGACCCCTATAGGCAATTCTTGTAGAATACCAAACGGACGGAACCCACGGCCATCAAAGGCCTTAAGGATGGTGGGGGATTGGTTCAACGAAGGAGAACCAAGCGATCTCCAACATTGAATCGACATAATACACGTAGAAGCTCCCTCATCAATCACAGTCCGATGAATAGGCCTGTTTTTGACTATCACTGGAATTTGGAAAGCCATTTGATGGGGGAGACGCGGTGTACTACTTTCTAGATCAAAGATCATTAGGTTCGGGTCCTGAACATCGACAGCTCCAATAGCCGACAAAAGCAATTTTCGTTGCGCTGGACATGATTGCAGCACTTCGAGTGCCGACATTGCTGAAGGTGAAACAGCTAAGTCTTCAACAATGTTGTAATTCTGGGCTGCTCTCGCATGTGGATTGAAAGCAGACCTTCGAAGTACACCCTTGGCGGGCGGCTTAATCACTAAGTCTGGGTTAGGTTTTTCGATCTGTAGTGGATCGGAACCAGGAGCTGAGGTTGATGGGTTAGAGTTAGAAGATTCTGCTTCTTTACCATCAACAGGAGCCTTACTACCATAATCTTGCGATCGAGTCGCAATCCTGACATGAGACATCATCAAAATGGGTTCTTCACTGGCATTCGAAGAAGAACCTATCATCTTATTTTCCTGCTCGGGAATGGATTCTTTAACACAGCAGGAGTCGGAGAACCTTTGACTATTTTCACTACCTCGGCCCGATGAGGGCAGTCTCTCGTAAAATGATCTTCTTCACAAATGAGACAAGGATAACGAGGTTTGCGCTTTTCGTCATTGGTTTCCGACTTTTCCGTTTTCTCCTTTGGAGCCTTGTCTGCTTTAGCCTTCTTCTTTCCTTTCTTCTTTCCACCGTTTTTGGATTTGGCCGTAGATGACTCTACAGCGTGAATGTCGGCGGTAAGTTCAGGAGGAGAAGACTCTCCTGTCGGAGAATCAGGCAAAGTGATAATTGGAGTATTGGAGGTCTTGGAAGACTTCTTCTTACTCTTCGTAGTCACGATACCGATCATACCATCAGCGGCATGAGATCCCGAAGGAGCAGCAGCGATTTGGTTTGACTTTGGAAGATCCGGAATTTTCTCGTGTAACGTACCCGACTGAGTGTAAACTAAGTCAAGGTATTGTGCCTGAGCAATGACTTGCTCCTCAGTAACTACGCCGGCCTTAGCTACATCTTCAGTAATTCTTGGTAATAATGATTTTACAAACCATTCAGCTAAAATTTGGTCCGGGATAAAAACTTTCACTAATCTCCTTCGACGTCTCCACTCATGGATGTGATCAGAAATGTACGTGGATGTCGATTGTTTTAGCGAAGTTAATAATTCCGTACCATTATCGTATCTGACTGGTAACTGAAAATGAGTTAAGAATGAAGTAGCTAACTGGCTAAAGTTGTAAAAAGAAGCCCGTGGCAACTCAATGTACCACTTGGCTGCGAGACCAATGAGTGTACGCTGGAAAAGACGTAAGCGGATAGAATCATCTGAGATGGAATTTGATGCACACCAGAGGTGGTAAGTCATCACGTGATTAGACGGATCCTCTCCAGACTTACCTTCGAACTTGGGTATATCGCTGGGCAACTTATTTGGCATTGGCGGCCAGAACGGAAGATATTGAATTGGATCGTTCGTTAGGCGCGTCAAGTCGGGTAAATCTAAAGTCGCAATAAATGGTAACTGCCGGTTAGGATCTCTGAAACTCTGAGTCACAATACCAGCCCCAGGAGGAGGATATCCAGGATAACTAGGAACAGGATTCGCATTGGGGATATTATATCCTCCTGGAAAACCAGGATTAACCGGACCGTACTGGGGTTGTTGAGGTGGTTGATAATTGTACCCAGGATACGGTTGATACTGGTAAACCGGTTGTTGGGCAGCTTGCCCAGGTTGATACTGTCCCTGGTACGGAGGTTGAACAAATTGAGGTTGAGTAGTAACAACCGTACTTGTACCAGGTTGACCTGCAGGCATCTGGACTGTGGTTTGAACCGTGGGTCCAGACAACGGTACAGATGTCTGAGGAGCGGTTACAGGGACAGTAGAAACCGGAGCTGCCGATACTCCAGATGTAAGCATGGTAGATGAAGCGGTAGTTGCTGCAGCCGTGTGAGGTGGAGTACTCGGTGCAATTGGCGGCTGAGTAACTACAGAAGTTACAGGGGTCTGAACACTTGACTGGACAGGTTGCGGTTGCTGGGGTGGACCAGGAACTGCAGGTTGTCCTGCTTGAGGTACCGACTGTATACTTGGTTGCGACATCTGTTGACCCTGTGACGGATCCCATGTTAACATTCCAGGGTATTGACTCGTAACAGGTTGAGGATACTGAGATCCATAGCCGTATTGAGGATAGGGTTGATAACTGTAAGGTGTAGTCCCATATGATTGCCCTTGAGGTGGTTGATAACCTTGACCAGGGTATTGACCCGTAGGTTGATAACCTTGAGGTAAATACGAATACTGGGGTTGACCTTGACCTTGAGGTTGGTATCCTTGAGGTTGATACCCTTGGGGTTGATACCCTTGGGGTTGCCATCCTTGAGGTTGCCATCCTTGAGGTTGATACTGATACTGAGGTTGACTTTGGGGTACATATTGAGGCTGGGGTTGATACCCTTGGGGTTGATACCCTTGAGGTTGCCCCCCAGTCACAAATGAAGTACCTTGAGGTTGCCCCCCAGGCATTAACGAAGGTTGCCCCCCAGGCGGTAATTGGCCACCTTGAGGTTGGTTAATGGGAGTTGAACCTGACATCATATAAACTTCACCTATACTCAATGGTACATTACCACTGTTTCCAACTAATAACCCATGATCAACAGGTTGAGGAGATGCTCCCGCAAAGGTACCAGAAAGTGACTGATACCCAGTAGGAACAGAAGGACCGCCATGTAAAAATGATTCAGGACTTTGCGAAAACACAGATGACTGACCAGACATATTTACAGGAGAATGAATTCCTCTAGGTGGAACCGGAGTACGAGGTGTAGAAAAACCTACTGAGTTGTCTAAAAAATTGGTTAATGCAAGGTACCAAGACTCACTTCTAGGAGGACTGTAAAAGATGGATTCACGCTCCCTTAGATCAAGGGTAATTAGATCTTCAGAATCAGAAACGCCTATTTCTTCCTCTGGAACAAGTTCTTCTATAGCAATTAATCCAACAGGAAGATTTTCGGTGATAATTCTTTCTATTCTTGGTGAATCAGGAACACTAGGAGTTGGAGTAACAGGTTCTGAAATTTCAGGTTCTTCGCCTGTTTCACTGGCAGATGAAAAACTACCAGCAAGCTCGGAAACTGTAACAGCTTCGGGATTGTAACCTGTTTCTAATCTTTGGTAATCTGGATGGACTACCAAAGAAGATTCTCCTTCTTCAGGTGAACCTACTCTACTGCCACTAGGAGGAGTTACAAGGACCTTTAACCCTTCTAAATGACCCGGAATGTCTTCAGGAGATTCACCCCGCGATTTACGGAGTTTTCTTAACAAATCTATCCCGGTAACAATCTCAGGAGACTTGCCCCGAAGTCTACGGGACTGTCTCGGTAATTCCGCCACAATTAAAGATTTTAACTACAACACACGAAATCAAAGTAAAAAATTTCAAATCAAACCACCTAAAGTCTTCTAAAGAACCAATCAAATTTGAAGCACACGCCTAAATAATCTAGAGCGTCAAACCACACACAAACAGTAGTCTTCCGGACCAAAAGCGCTAGTTGGTGATTAGGCCCAACCTCGCAGGATTCAGTACAGAAATAGTGGGTGGAACAGTTACCCCGGCAACCTGCTTAATGAATAGACTGGACCAAGTTCCTCCACTTTAACCGTCTCGAAGTGAAGCGAACCCCCCAGAAAATCCAAGTGAGTATAACCGACGTCTGCTCCAGGTACAGTGGGACCTTCCCTCCACCGTCACCTTGGGTAGAATCCTAGATATTATGGCCACTAAGGTTACCAATCACAACAATTACACCTGGGGGAACAGTCTAAACTCCGACAGCACGCAAGGGCAGAGTAGCAAGCTCCAATCCCCTTACCGGCTCCTTGACAACAATCCAAGGTTTACCGATAAGTGACCCCTGGCTCCTCGACAATGGTTAATCCGAGGTTTACCGTTTGTAATACGTACTGCCTGGCGTCGTTCCCAACGAGGGAGGAATGATCCCCTCACTGGTTCGGACACGAGCTCGTGTTTCTCCTTTAAGAGGAGCTTTCCCAGAATGTAACTGAAACAATTGGATTTGTTCTACTCAAGATAGACTATCTGTTTGGTTTTGTAGTCTTGGAGAGTTAAGTACTCACCTACTCCAAGACCCTAGCCTAAGCTATGTTGGTGCTTCAGAGCCCTAGAAAAATAAAGATTACTAGATTGATTTTAATTTAAGCGTTACTTTTAAGGTTGTTTCTTAAGTCAAAAGGTGATGGAAGTGAAACTAGTGGTGTGTTGACTCGACTCGAAACCACTACAAAATGCACCTAAAATGATTTATCCACTACTTTACTTTTTCGATGAATTGCTTAACTAAAAAGTTGAGAGAATGCAATCCTTATAAAAGCAACTTCTTAATTGAAGACAATCAAAGAAACAATTCGTTTTTCTTTTCCAAGCATAAAAACATAACTTCTCTTTACATGCACGAAAAAACTCTTTTCTTCTTTTGAAAACAAAAAGCTACTTGAAACAAGACTTTTAAGAAGATGTTTTTGTATTTTTCTTTTAATAAAGCAAATAAATCTAATATAACCAAAAATCAATCTTAACAACTCTTAAAATCTATGAAAATGCACTCATAAGCAAACTAAAGGCAAATTTACTCTAAGCAATCTTAACGAGGCCAAAACTAACAATGATTATTTCTAAGGTGTTTTACTTGATCACAATCAAATCAAGGACTAGCTTATTGCAGAACCAAAAACTAGTCAAAACAAAATTCTAATCTTTTTGTCCTTTTTGAAAATGGAAATCAATACTTTAAAAACAAGCAATTCGAAATTTGACCCAAAACAACTCAAATGACAAGTTGCTCAAACAAGGAGACTTTACGGCAGGCTCAACTTCTAAGAAGGTTGACTAACCAGAGATATCTAAGGCTGGACAACTTTCTAAGCTCAAAGTCACTACAAAGCCTTTCCAAAAATCAAACCCTAGGTCTAAACTTCGTTGAAAACCACTAAAACACTCAAAGCTCACAAAACGAGTTCAGGTGAGAATTCTTGACAGGGTACTAAAGGATCTGGGCAGAAAACACTAAGAAAAAACAAAATCTAAAAGTAATTTAAGGCAAAAATGGAATTTTCTTAACTTTTACAGGAAGACGCAGGCCAGCAGTTGTCACAGGTGCGACCCCGCACTGTGCAGTCGACAACAGCGCGTCCAAGGACGCACTGTGCAGCACACAGAGACTGCGTCTTTCTGGAAAAAGGAAGAAAAACTAAAGCCAACTAAAGCTACAGCTAAGCCACCCAAATACTAATTCTCACAGTCAAAAACCAGAAAATAAAAATGATTTTCTCAAAGCAAAGTTCATATAAAGGAAAAGACTCTCTCATTAATGGATTCCCCAGCGGAGTCGCCAATTTGTCACACGGAATCTGTCAAGGGTGCGGACACGACTGACCTTCCTAGAAGTCTAAGACATTCTAATGACAAACAAGACAAAATGGAGTGATCTTTCTCTAAATACACCTTTTACAACATGAAAACTACAAGTGTTTAGGCTTACCTTATTCCAAAACGCTGTTGTTGAAGTCCGTTCTTGACGATCCGGATGAGCTCCTCCTTCAAGTCAATTCCTGCAACCACAAACAATCAAACAATTACCAAGCACTTGCATTTCATATAATAAAACATATATTCAACATGCAGACCAAGGAACACATGAAATAACTCATTAACACAAGCTATTGAGAAAAATAAACCAGTTTGTATTAATAACGAAACAAAGAAACTCTTACAACCTGGCCTTGGTGTTGTGCAAATTCCTCCCAGGGTCCATCAAGGGTTTTCCTCTACTTTGACAAAGCTCACCCTCTCCCAAGTAGAATCAAGTGAAGACAATCTCTCCTCACAAAGGCTCTAATGGAAGACCTAAATCCTGCAGCATTTACCCAAAGAAAATGTATAGCTCCAACCTCCTCTCCTTCTGGCTCAATGCCTTCATTTATAGTGCTGTAAAGAGGTTATTCAGGTCCACTATCAATGGGATCATCCCCCTCTATGGGTGGGATAGCTCCCTTATTGATGGGATAAGTTCCCCCTTAATAGAGATACATGAACCAACTGGAGGCGCATCCATTTCATCAAACCGACCTCTAGAATGTTCTAGAAGTAACCACAAGTAACTTTTTCAAGATAAAACTCGCGCATTTTGCCTTTTACAGAGGGACGCACCTGTCCTTTAACATACAGAGCGTCTATGGACGCGGATTTTGTGAACATGGTCAGCGTCCCCGCAGGTAAGGCTAGAGAGAACCTGCGACCCCAGAGATAAACATGATTTTTACAAGACTTTCTCTCTTCTTTGAGTTTGAGATGGATAACAGAGGCATGAGACTTGCCTAAGAGGGTAGCATGACTTGTTGATTGGAGCCATACTAACTGTAAGTAGTCAAGGTGACATTTTTTAGTGTAACAGGAGGTCTCATCATGAGCCGACCTACCATGATCATAGGTTCTAACATTGTGGCATTACCATTCACATTACCATTATTGGTCACCATTAAAATTTAACCATATAATTAACTTTGATAAACTTAGTTAGAATTGACAATTCTTTTTATTTTTATAAAGCTAACTTAATATAATTAGAAATTAACTTTGTTATTAATTTGAAGCTTGATTTGATTCTAGGGAAATCCAAACCCTTCTTTGAGCTCTGCTATGAAGGCCGCCGCAACAGCAAACCCTACTCCTTTGACGGAGATTCATGGAGATGCACAGGCGAGTCCGCCATCGCCAAAGGCTGTTTCTGTACAGGCTAATGCTGTAGAAGCCGAAATGTGGAAGCAGTCATTGAACAAAACCGACGGAGCAGTGGCAAAATCTGGCGCTGACTCAGAGGCGGGAACCGAGCTGGGTTGTGTTATCCGTGCACAGAGAAAGGGAACAATTTCTGTTTTCAATCCCACAGCCATCGCTGGAGGATACCTGCTCATCTCGGGTGCCCTAACTACAGTGCACAAACTGGACACAACAGGGGAAATACCTCGGACAACATATGTGAACCAGGATGCGACGCTTCTCTATGCAAGACTATATAGGTACCCATTCTGTTTCAAGCAACAGGAGGAGATCCTTGTAGCAGCTGAAGAGATGAACACGGGTCAGTTTATTTACTGTGAAAAGAAAACTAATATGAATGCGGATTTTGGGCTGCACTTGAGACCTATTCCGGAGGGAGCCTCTGTCTGCATCCGGGGTTATATTACCAGGTTTTCTGGCAACTACGCCATCAATGACTGCGACACTGACATTCACCCACGGAGCAAGGAGTCCGCAGAAGAACCAGAACCTAAATCGCTAGTGAATAACCCTCCCTATCCTCGCCATGGTTCTAAGAAATCCTGGACCTGTTGGAGCCGGGTAGCAGGGGCCAGATCTGAACCAGATCTGCATGAAGATTCACATGTTTTCCAGATCCAAGTCAACCTCTCGGGCAAGACAACAATGCAATGGGCACGCGCAACAGATCTTGTGCAGGACCTTTTGCAAAATCTTGAATGTCGGCTAGGGATCCCCTCATCTTGCCTCAGACTGATATACAAGGGTAAGCAACTTATGAATACCCTTCCTCTCTCCTATTACAGCATTCAGAGGGATGCCTCTATGGTAGCTACTTTTTGTTTGAGAGGGGGTTCCTTCAAGCAGACCTCCTCTGCCCCTTCTTTCTCTTATAAATATGTTGTCCGCAAAGATGCTACCCATTCACAGCCCTCTTCAACAGCAGGCCATCCATTTGAGGCTCCAAAGCCTTTTCTGGTAGACAAATCAGAGGAGATTCCTTCCATCAATCTCTCCCATCCTGGGATTGATGATCGCTATCAACTCTTTGCAGAATCTGTACTTGTATGCAGATTTAATGGGCTATGGCCTCGCACATCAGATCAATACCAATGGATCCATAGCAGTTGGACTAAAAAAAGCCAGATATACTTATGTTCAAAAGGATTCTTCATTGTGGTTTTTGACCTAAATGAAGATTACCAGAAGGCCTTAACGGGAGGTACTTGGTTCTGGGGCTCGGCTGGGCTTTTTCTTACTCCTTGGTTTCCAGACTTCGACCCTTGTACAACTGTTATCACTAAGATTCCCATTTGGGTCAGGCTCCCAAACCTTCTGGCGCATCTATGGCATATCTTGGTCTTCATAGCCATTGCAGAGACTTCAGGATGCTACCTGGCTGTAGATTATTCTCGAAAAGCAAATGGGCTCTACACCTACGGTAGAATCTGTGCAGAAATAGACATTAGCAGAGGACTGCCGGATCAGATTAATCTCAAGTATGGAGATTTCCATTGGACTCAAACCTTGGATTATGAGAATACAACCTTCCATTGCCGCCATAGTCATCAAACAGGACACCTCCAAAGTTCCTGTTCCCAGTACCTCGACAAAAAGACGAATCTGAAGCGCAAGCCCAAGTCCAAAAGTTGGAATCCCTGTGTGCCTCCTCCCCCTATGGACGATTCAGATTCCTCCAGTTCGGATGAGGAGGAAATTGTAGCAGATGGGCAGAACGTTGAGATTCCGCTGGAAGCTCCCTTGGATGATCCGGCAAACCCCTCCGTCTCTCAGATATCCCAGAAACGTTCTCATCTTACTTCGTCCTCAGACTCTGAGAAGGATATTCCGCCGCCAGGGCAGAATAGTCTTCAACTTGTTTCAGCTTAGCAAAACTCCACTGGATGGGTCAAGGTAAGCAAGAAAAAAGGAAAAAAAAGTCGTGTGATAGTAACAGCCCCCTCAGGGTAGTTCTCTCTGCTTAGTTCTAGTTCTTTGTTATTTTGTGCTCTCTATAGCCCTCTCCTGGTTCTTCTCCAAGGAGCAAGGTGGAGCCTATCTCCTTAGGCTCCCTTGCTTTTCTGCTTCACTTGCATGCAAGCTTGATTGTACTATACTCTTCTTATCTTAATAGAATTAGTCTTTACTCAGAAAAAAAAAAAAAAATGAAGCTTGATTTTATTAGATATTGAATAGTGGTTAATGCAATACTTAACTATATTGAATTTTTAATAGAATATTAATGTTCTATAGGACTAACCATTTAATATAGTTAGATAACATTTACCAATACAATATGTATTAAATTTAGCAGTATATATAGTTTAATTGTTTTCTATCAGGCTTATATTAGGTAATATTATTTAGGACATATTAGGATAGAGCTAAATATTAGTATATTAATAAGTATTAATAGTGATAGAATAATGACACAAATTATTAGTTATCATAATACTAGAAGAGATATAGTAATATACATTAATGACATTAGTATTAGGATAACATTAACTCATATTAATATAGTTGTGCATTAACGCTAAAAATTAGTGTTAGCTTGACATAGTAACTCATAGGCCAGTATAATACATATAGGCTAGACTAACACATAGATTAACATAGGTTAACTCTTAGAATGGTCTTGTTGAGCCATAAAGTCAACTTAAGGATCACTTTATTTCTGTATCAGCAAGAAGAGTTGATTTGATGTTTCTTCTCTATTGATAGGTGAAATTCATACTTTAAGCTAGTAGAGGTAGAGAGAGGGTAATTGGACCCAATCGAACCAGTCAAAACCACCATTTCAACAGAAAAGGAGTTTCTTTAAGTTCCTGACTGGGTGGTTTGCCCCCAATGTTGAGGCAGACATTTCGAGCCTACAACAATACTCAGACTATCCCCATACATGCACATTTACTCGATGGTGAATGTTGAAAATCTAAAAATCTATGAGGCTTCCATGTTGGATCAAGAAGAGGAACATGTCCTATCTTCTATAGAGAATTTGGCATTAGATTCAAGAACCATTGAAAGGGGATACATTTTTGTAGAACATGTCTAAAACTACAAGATATGGGTAACATGACCTTTGGCAGATTGGGTGAAAGGATAACTTCTAGGCAAGGCTAAATGATACACCTAGGAGAAGGTAGAGGAATAATTTACTCTCTTCATTTAGTAAAATATTTTAAGGACCAAAATCCTCCCAAAATGGGGGGGTATAATTTGTATTAGATGAATACATTATTTTCATCCATATTGATGCTTTTAGAAGGGAAAATTTGGAGGAATCAACTTATAAGGTATTTTTACCAGTGGTCCTAGTTTGGAAAATTTTAGGTGAAAAAATTCAAGAGCCATTTTGAGGCCTTACATGACCACATTTTATGGTTATTACCTTACTCTCAACCTACATTGTGTAATAAACGCATTTATACCTTTCCAACATCACAATAATCACCTCAATTAGAGATCATATGATAAAGTTAAGCCTTGTAGAAATTGACCACCTAATTTTCTAGAGGATTCCATGTCAGTTGTTGTTACTCATGGAAAAGGGGCTACCCACATGGTAAATATGAAAAGGACTCTTGAAGAGTTATTATTCTAACTTTGTTTAAGAGTTGAAGAAGTAAAAATTAACCACTAGTAGGTTATCGTGTTGTGTTATGACTAGGCCACTCGAAGGTAAAGAGGTTCCATTCTATTTGAGTGCATTTAGTTCCATAGATGAATAGACTAGCTAAGAGTGGATAGAGAGAGAAAGTAGGGGGTTTTGGAATACATTATTCCTCAAGACACAAGTCTCATTCTTATTTACTTGCATCCATTTCTGTTCACAGAATGAGAGAGTAGAGAAACCTAACCTTGTAGCTAAGGTTTCTCTTGTAAGGGTTTTTATAACCACCCCTCACACATTTACCTAGTTTCATTGGTCTGTTAGGGTAAACATGAAAGGGAGAGCTACTATGACATGACCTAACCTCCTAGGTTCCATTAAGGAAGTGGGTCAACTATTGATGAACCACTAGCATCTCACAATAACCTACAAGGGGTACAGGTAGCTCAAACGATGAATAACCAACCTAGGTAGCAAAAAATTGAGCTAGACACCCTTTTCACTGACCTGGGTCCCTAGCCACTCCCAAAACAATCCCTCCATATGGTTAGAAGCCTGCAGCCACATGCCCAAGCATGCATCCATGAGGTTGTAACCTAAAATATCTAGTTCATAGCATGTGGTCCCCAATTCTTATCCTAAATTCCAGGTCAGCCTCTAGACCACTGCCCAAAACTTAGTGAGACTGCTCTACATACAAATTTGAAGGTAGAACATGACCTAGAGTTCCTAGAACATGATAGGAATTTCATCAAACATATTGCAAATAGGTAAGCTAGAGTTGATAAATTCATATATGATCATAAAAGTTTAAGACTCATTTGAGAATAACTAAGAATGCACTACTCCCTCTCTAAATAGCTGCAATGCCACTAACTCTTCCATACATTCATCACTCATAAATAGATTAAAAAGAGTTATAAAAGATACACATAATATGAACATCATATAACCAGAAAATAATCAACATATAAACCATGGAAACTCAGCCATAATATCACCAACACATTGGTAATAAATATAAATTAATCATAATGAAATAATATCTCTTATTAACATAACAAAAGTACCAACAAAGTCAGTGACTTTCACGTACCACCCAACCATAGATTTGGTTGAACCAAATCTCTATTTCAACCAATCACCCCCACACCATATTCCAAACATGAATGTGGGATCTCATGGAATAAACCAAAAAAACCAAACCAGGGCTTCCAAAGCCCAAACCACATCAACCCTCAACCGGTGATTCCACCTTATGGTCAGACATCACTAACACTAACCAAATTGGTCTCTACCCAAGCTATTCAGGGCTCTAGATTGTTTATCCAAACTACAACTCTAGGAACTAATAACTCAATCCACAACCTTTCAAGGCTCTATAGCATTTGCGCAAACTATATCCAAGACTAGTAACTCAACCCACTAAGGGCTCCATAGCATTTTTCCAAACCGTATCTAAGACTAGTAACTCAACCCACCAAGGTCTCTAGAGTGTTTGTCCAACCTAGGTTCCAGGACTAGTAACACAACCTAAGTTGTTCTAGGGATTCCATAGCATTTATTCCAACCAACAGATATAGGAACTAATAACTCAACCCACAAGCATAATGACCTAAGCACCAATCAGAAAAAAAACAAGTGGAAAAACCCACAACCCCATGGTTATCTAGGAAATGGCAAGGCTAGGCTAAAACTATTTTCAATCTAAGGAATCATCCATGCCAATGATAGATCATAACCAAATAATCACATGCATCTATCATGCATCAAGGAAATCATACATCCAGTTTGTTACCTACAAAATCTAGTTGTACTTGTTAATCCACCTATTCCCTTGTGCTTTCCATCTTTTCTTTGTCTTCTTTCTCCAAATCCAATGAAAACTATAGTGCTCCAAGCATGCTCCAACAATGCTCCAATATTTCTCTAAGTGTGCAAGAGTATAAGAGAGAGAGAGTAGAGAGAAAGCTCCACCATAAAACTGTCAAAAGTTTTGAATTGATCCTCATAATCCTTTTTGCTATTGAGGCCTCTATTCTTTTCATTTTTCCTCATTTTTCCTTCAATTTTCCTCCTCGTGCAATTATGTGACCTTTCACCTTCCTTTTCTCCTATTTTACATTATTTCATAAATAAAATGTCAATTATTTCCTCTTTTCCTTTTCCAGTGCCAATTTCCATAGCCATTTATTAATCACCAGTGATCCTCATCCCTATGCTTTTTACCAACATTCAGCTTGGAATACGTGTGCCATGACTTTGGTTATTATTTTAATTTATTTACATAGGAAATAAAATAGGGGTTATTACAAACCCCTTCCTCTTGGGGGAACACCGTCCTCAATTTTCAATGACACTTATAAACCAGAAAAACATATGTTGCCTATGAAGCTTGATAACATAGCTCGATGTAGAATTTACATCATATTCATCTGCTAAAAACATAACCAACATACCATGAAAAACATATCACTTATTGGAGCTTTATAACATAGCTTGATGAGGTATTTACATACATATGCATAAACTGACATAACCAAAGCACAACATCAAAACATATATCAAAATACATCTTCTCAATCAATGAAAGGATAAGGATACATAACCCACATTTGATCATCCATATCTTATTGAGCTTCATCGGGCCCAAAGTTCTTCCGCTGCACTTTAACTTGCTCAAGTACTCAATAACGAAGCATGAGCATATTTCGCTACAAAATGCACTAAGGTTCCATCCATAATTCTCCTTCTAGCTCCACCTGCAATATAGACCATTCAATCATATGAGCCACATCTATCACATACTTCTTAAGAAATGACACATGGAAAACATCATGGACTTTCATTTTTGGAGGTAGTGCAAATCGGTAGGCCACTAGTCCAATCCTCTCAAGAATATTGAAAGGCCTACAATATCAAGGTGCCAACTTAGCACATGATCCAATCCTCAAGGATCTCTTCTTAGGCTTGACGCACAAGTACACATGTTCCCCAACTTGAAACTCCTTAAATACCCTTCGTTGATCTGCATACCTCTTTTGCATCTCCTATGATACCTGTAAATTCTTCTTGATAACTTGCATTTCATGTTCCATCTCCACCAACACGTCCATTCCAATCAGTACCATGTTCACTAGATAACTCCAACTAATGGGAGTGTTACAAATACACCCATAAAGTGCCTCAAATTGACTCATCCTCAAATATTCTTGATACCCATTGTTATACGCAAACTCAACCAATGGAAGATTCTCTTCCCACTTTCGATGCTAAAGCATAACATACATTCTCAACATGTCCTCAAGAATCCTATTGCCCCTTCTGTATGTTCCTCTTTCTGCAGATGATAAGTTGTACTGATGGAAAACTTTGTACCCAAACCTGAAAATAACTCTTTCTAAATCTTGGAATTGAACTTAGCATCTCTTTCGGATACAATATTCCTAGAATACCATGCAATCTCACTATCTTCTTTGATTGAGACTTGTGTTACCTCACTAGTTGAATTAGTATATTTCACTGGAATGAAGTAAGCTACCTTTGTCAACCTGTCAACTAAAACCATTATAGAATCTTGTCTAGATGTCTTCGTCAAACCTATAATGAATTCCATGGTAATGACCTCCCATTTCTACTTTGGAATTGGAATCGGCTGCAATAAACCACCTAGATGCTTACACTCTTCTTTTACCTTTTCACAATCTAAACATCTCGCCACAAACTCTACCACCTCTTTCTTCAATTTCGGCCAATGGTAGAAATTTTTAACTGTTGTCAATGTCTTCTAATATCTTAGGTGACCTGGATATTGCTTGGCATGAAATTCTTGCAAGATCAGCATCTTGAGCTCACTGTTGCCTGACACATAATGTAGAAATTTCACACCTATAGATCAAACTGATATATGCAATGTACTAAAGCATAATACTTGATCTAGTTCTATAGAACATTAAGTGGAAGCATAATCGATTTCATGAGCAACATCAAGCATAAACACATATAACTGATCAAGAGAAATAATCAACCATAACACAAGATATATCACTAGGGAAAGCACCAGCATAAAACCCCTATCTGTATTATCAATCAAGTGGAAATACTCTTCTGTTTACAAAAAGAATAAGCTCAAGAGCTATCCTATACTCTCTGCAATCAAAAGATGAAGATCATAGACTACCTAGGCCTCAATATATAGGCAACAAGTCCTCCAATCTCCTATATCACGTAATTCTCTTGGAAATAAATCCTTCTCCATGCAAGGAATACTTACTAGAAATATCCAAGCATCGGATAGTACACTGTCCCTCATCTGAACTCAACTGGGTCTCTGTCTGAACTGACATGCATCAGTTATCCATGAGGGAATGCTTAGTTATCTGATATAATAGTTGTCACATGCATGAAAGAATTAACAAACTATATCTTATTAATTTAACAACTTGTTAAATTAATCTAACTGGACTTGACTAAGTTAAACTAAGTCAACTGATCCTTCCATTATAGAACTCATGGTTGATTCCTCAACCAATGGAGAAAATCAAGGATAAATTCTTGAATCAATGGGACAGCTAATTGCATGTTCTCACAAAGACTTCAAGTTTAATTTTTCATAATTAATTAACTAATGGAGATTAATAATTAATATTTTAAATTTCTGTTAAGACCAAATTCGTTTTTACTTCCTATAGTTAGACCAGGGACTGCTAAAAATAGGAAGGGGCCTAGAAATGCTATTTTTAGAAGATTCTATTTTTAATAGTTTCACCTCTCACCTAAGGTGGCCAAAATGCTCATTGGCCAAACTGCTATTTTTAGAAGTGCTATTTTTAGGAGTTCTATTTTTAGCACATTCTAAATTTAGAATTTCTTGTTGCACACTTTTCAACACTCCCTCTCAACAAGAAAGGGGTTATCAACAACCCCGATCCTATCTCTTTGGAACTCAAACTTTCCCTTTGAAAACGCCTTTGTCAAAATATTTGCATTTTGTTCCTCAGTCGAAATGTACAGCAACATCATGATCCTCTTGACCACACAATCCCATAGATCATGATAGTGGATATCTATATGCTTGGACCTATCATGAAACACTGGATTCTCAAAGAGTTTAGTGCAACTCTGACTATCACAATATATCACGATAGGATCCATAATCTGACCAAACAATCCCACTAGAATCTTCTGCATCCAGATGGCCTCACATGCAGCCTAACTAGCAGCCATGTATTCATCCTCCACCGAGCTAAGTGCAACTAATCTCTATTTCCTACTATACCAAGAAACTGCAACTGACCCAAGGTTGAAGATTCCTCCAGAAGTGCTCTTCCTGTCTAATGGACTACCTGCCCAATCTGCATCCGTGAAGCCTTGGAGCTTCACTCCCTTTGTTCACCTATACCATAATCCATACTGTGTATTGCCTCTGAGAAATCTTAACACATTCTTTGTCGCCTTCCATAATAACGTGGTTGGTTGAACCATAGCTTGACTTAGCTGGTTCACCGGAAAGCACAAATCCAGTCGTGTGTTCACTAGATACATAAGTGAACCCACAAGCTACCAATAAATAGTAGTAACTACTACCTCACCTGAAGTAGCATCCTCCTTCCTCCAATTCCCTACTGGAGGAGTCTCCATGGGCTTGCACATTTCCATGTGGAAGTGCCTGATTATCTTATTAGCATACTTGCCTTGAGACACAAATACTTCCCCATCTCTCTGCCACACCTCCATGCCTAGAAAGTAGTGCATGAGGCCCATGTCCTTCATCTCAAACTCTCTTGCAAGGTCCTCCTTGCAAGACTTGATCAATTTATCATCACCTGTCAAAATCAAATCATCGACATAAAGTACAATAATCAATATCTTACCTTCTACCATGATGTGGTAGAGGTTCGCATCTGCTTCACTCTTGGTTAAGCCCAACCAGGTGAAAAAGTTGTTGATCCTGGTATACCAAGCACGGGGTGCTTGCTTCAGCCCATACAATGCTCGCTTGAGTCGGCACACATGCGACTCATGATCGAAGGTCTCAAATCCCTCAGGCTGCTCTATGTATACCTCTTCCTCAATCTCCCCATTGAGGAAAGTTATCTTCACATCCATCTGATGGATCTTCCAACTCATCTGTGCTATAGTGCTAGAATCGATCTGATCGATGAGTACCTTGCCACAGGAGAAAAGGTCTCATCATAGTCAATCCCCTCCACCTGCAAGAAGCCACGGGAAACAAACCTTGCCTTGTGTTTCTCAATACTGCCATCAGCTGCATGATTTACCTTGTAAAGCCATCGGGAAGTAACCACTTACTTGTCCCCTGGTCTAGGGACAATATCCCACACACTGTTTTGCATGATAGAATCATACTCCTCTACTATTGCATCCACCCAAACTACCTATTGCACTGACTCCTCAAAAGAAGAAGGCTTGGTCACTACACACTCCCCAACCAGGTCCATGTAGCCAGTGTATCTATCTGGTGATCTCCTCTGTCTGCACTGAGAGGATGACTACCCCACATTCTCTCTCGCATCCTGCATCAATCTATCAGCTTCCCGTGAGCATTTCCACCCATCTCTGGAAGACTCTCCAGTAGTGGTGATCTCCATTACTGGAATCACTGCATGCGGTTGATCTGCATCATATGGAGGCTCCTCCTCCATACGAACTAATAGTTCCTCATCATCACTATGCAACTTGAGCTCCCTCTCAAGTGACACTCGCATGGCCCATTTCTCATCAAATTTCAAATCCCTGCGCACTACGATCCTCAGATTGTCAGGCAAAATCACATGATGGTTGTGAGGTGTATCTGTGTACCCCACAAGTATTCCCAACTTTTCTATAACCAGTGCTCCCTCTGGCAGCACTATAGTGTTGATCATGTGGGCACGCAACATTTCCTCAGCCATGGTCGTGCCTACTGCGAGGCTAGTCGATAGAGTACTAGCCTTAGGAGTACGCACCTACAAATCTTGTATCTATGCCCAGAGGGCCCCCAACACCATCTGATTTTCCTCCGCGAACTGTTGGAGGGCCTCTGCGATGACGTCGCGCACTGTCTCCCCTATATCATGTAGATCCCCCTCAGTGAGGGTGATCAGGTCGAAAGAAGTCTTGGAGGCTTTTGACTTCTTCCATGGCCTCACCTGCTCTCTCGAGCACTTCTGCTTCAGCTATGTGGACGTTGTCTGTGGGTCCATGCCACCTTCCTCTGTTTTAGGCTCCTGTTTAGGCAAGGGTGACTTCTGGCCCTTGCGCTCCTTCTCTAATGCATGTTGTTGTTCTGTTGCTGTCTTCATGGCATCATGCACCTCTTGCACATTTGCTATTGCTACTTTGTTCCTTCTCTTCTTTGTTGAATACGTCATTTGCAGTTTTTCCTCCTCCTTTTTCCTTTGTGCAATGGGCTTCTCTAGTTCCACCACGGAGCTGGCTGGAGTGCGCCACTTCAGTGGACATGACTCAAGCATGGAAAATATGACATCGTCCGTCGCCAAGTAAGGTAGCTCATTGTTGTGGGGGAAAGTATCCAACTCGGAATGACCCTAACCCACTCTAAGGGTGACAGTTCCTTAGCAACAGCTGAAAGCAAAGCTATCTAAAGTTTCTTCTTTATGACATGCAAGAGATAAAAGGAAGAGATCCACTTACCGATGTCTTGCGCAAATGGTCGATCCAATCTCCTTTGTTTGCCGCTTGCTCCCAGATCCAAGTCTTTTCACGGGCCCAGCTACACGAGATCCTGCGAATAAGACAAGAAAAGGAAACTACAAGAGGCATGCATTCATAATCGATTCAAGGATTAGCATAAATCAAAGACGCAAGTAAGACAATACACCATTGAAACACATGTGAATAGAAGAACCTCAAATGCTTTATTAATATATGGAAGTAAGGTTCAGGCGGCGATACAACCATGAGAGGTCCAATCCAGCATCACCTTCCTGACGGAGAGAAATCTCTTCTTCACCTCCCTCAAGCAATCACCCAATGCTCACAACTGTAAACCAACAGCAATTCTTTGCACAAAATTCCACCCTTCTGATCCCATGGGATGAGATCCTTATATAGAGTTTTGGAGTGAAGATAAGTCAGCTTGATGTGTGACTTGTTGTCCTCTTCGACTCCAGTTGTTCTTCAGTCCTTCACTCAGAGTTTCTGCCTTCCACTTGGAGTTTTAGAAGCTCTTAACTCATCATTAGGCGAATCTTATGATCAAGTGCCTTTTTGGAAGCTTCCTGGGCACTGACACTTTGAGAAAAAGATTCCTCCACATGTCCAAGTACGCCCAACGCAGGTAGCCTTTGTTCTACCTGCTATGCAATGCAGGTAGCCTTTGTTGTACCTGCTATGCAGCGCAGATGCCTAGTGGAGCAGCTGCTTTGATCCAAAATTGACCTGTTTTTGAGTGTTTTTCAGTGGAGAACTGATTTGCAGAGCTGTGGTTTGCTGACCTTGTTCCTCTAAGGGTAAGAACAACATTTTTAGGGACTTTGGATCCCTTGGATTATTGACATTTCATGCTCCATGCTGTAAGGCACAAAAATGTCTATAACAGTTGCCCCCTAAAGTATGAGGTCATTTATCGGGTGAAATGCTTTATTAGGAGGATCCGAAGTTCATTCAATCGTCGGGAGGTGACCTGTAACAAAATACAATACAATACATTATCTTTTCATACTTTCTTTTCATGATCTAGCTGAGGCGGGCATTTCCCATGCTCAGCTTTATAAATACATTTGCTGCACATGTCTATGTTTTTATCTCCTGAATATATATCGCAGCCCGGATGGATGAAACTAGATCCGGGGTCTTCAAACTTGTCCGATCTTCACTCTAGTACAAGTCGATCCATGTGAGAATTTCTTGAAGTCGAACATGGAAAGACATTGCTTGATTACCAGTCAATAATGTAAACTGTTAACAAGCGCGAGAGGAATCACCGATAATGATGATGACCCTCAAGGTGTTGCAGCACAATTCACGTGGTGTGAATATAGGATTTGACGTCGAACACCACGCAAAGTCTCCTGGTCGAAGGTCATTAATGTATACCTATCGCCGGGAGTGAGAAACTTGCCATTGAGGCATGCAAGCTTCAAAGTACTGAGGGGGTGTTCCTAGATCAACTTCTTGGATAATGAGCTGATGTCGACAAGAAGTGATCCGTCAAAGGAGGGCCTTAATGAATCCCACATCAGTGACACGGAACGGAGCTAGTGATGATGGTGAAAACGATCTGTGAAATATGATTCAGGGTGGCGGTCATGGAAGGATGAAAGATGATGTATGGTAGTGGATGGGACCCGGTTGACACTTTCTGAATGACATCTCTTGAACATATAACGACACTGATGTGATGGATCGGTAGCATTACCCCATGTATGGATGGTATGGCGAGACCATGGTGAAGGGACCGGTGAATGACAATAACCCAACCCGATATTTACGGAGGCAAAAGTGTCATGTTCAAGAGCGACTTGCTACCATTAAGCTTTGAGGTTCTTCCCAATTTTTCCCCAGTCATTTCTGACCAGCACCTCTTTATTTTTGTCAAGCTTGAGGAGGATAACATATGCTTGATCTATAACCTGCCCTTCGGGCAAGCCCATCGCTATGTTTTTAATGAGCCTAGCGATAGGGAAACTCGTTCTCGTCTAAAGACAAGTTTGTCGCTATCTAATATTTTAACGAGTCCAGCGACAAAAACAACTCGGTCCTTTTCATTTTTAGAGAGTCTGAAAAGTGTACATAAAGTAGACTCCAGGGGTCCTTTTTCATCATCTAATCCCTTAAGTCCGAAAAAGTATAAAACAATACAGAAGGGATGAATGTTCGATATCTTTATCGAGCCGAACTAGACAAGCGCTCGATCTTTTTGTGCAATAATCCCTCAGGTCCAAAAAGATTAAAATCTAGAGGAGGGATAGCTCTTCCAGTTCTTTTAACGAGCTGGAAGGCCAAAACTCGGCAAACTTTTCATTTTTTACGAGTCAGTGAAAAGAGCTCAAAGAAGACTCGTTTTTTGAGGAACGAGTGATTAACAGGGATAGCAGCAGATTCCAGGTACAGGTTGGAATTTTCCAATCACGGCAGTATTACAAGGATGGCTAGGTGAGATCACTCTTCGCAGCTGTTCCTCAAAATAGGTAAACAATCAAGTGGATGTGAATGATCGGCCAAATGAAAAGTGGAGGTGACGGTGCACAAACACGACCAAGGCTTTTATGGCTAATGAATTTATGGTCTCAAATGGTTATTTACCGGTTCATTTTTTCTGAATGAGCTTGAACACTGGGGGAAGCCTGCTCACAAGCTTATGTTTATTTTTTAACGAGCATGAATTTCCGCTTTAAAACTGCTCGGATCTTGCGTTTATTTTTTAACGAGCATGAACTTTGCCAAAACTGCTCATTTTTACCAGTCATAAAGTAGTAAGGTCTCATGGAAGATTCCTATTTTTTAAGGAGCTTCATCTTCCTACGCTTTGCTCCATATCCTCTCTTCATGCAAGCTGGGTATTGGCCTATCCTACGGGTTAGAGGGGTTAGTCCTACCTAAAACTAAAAAGCCGCCCGCGCTTGCATTCCAAGAGGTTTGCATGCCCCCAGGTGTAAGTCTAATTTCAAGGCTGCCCCTACTTTTTCCGTTAAAAACCGTTGTTTTCAACAGGTGAGGCTTACCTCTTTCAGGTTACCCAAAGATTGTTCTGCTAATTCTTTCAAACAGAAACTTTCTTCGGCGATGTCTATCATTAGGATACACAAAGATGGTTACAATTTGTTGCAGCAATTGAATCCCTTTCTTTGGAGGCTGCCCCTACTTATCCTCTAAAACATTTGTTTTAATGGGTGAGGCTTGCCTTTTATCCAAAGATGGTTACTACTTGCTGCTGCAAACGGATCCCCTTCTTTGGCAGAGCCTACTTATTTAGACAAAGGTGAGTAACGGGCCCCCGTCCTCCCACATAACTTTAACAAAAGAATCTTTTTCCAGAACAACCCCATTCCTAACAACCCCTTCTTCCACATGAGAGCTCTTCTCGGCTCTTCTGTTTTACGAAGAAGGAGGGGACGGGGTATGGACTAGTCATATTCTCCCGCGGAAATTCTACTCTACACCCAAGGTTTTTTTTGCCTCCAGAGCAGACCAGGATGCATGCCCCCTGGGTTCCGGCCTTCCTTTCCCGAATTACTCGCACTTATCAGGAAGAAGAACCGGAGGTAGAGACCTTTCTTGATCAAATAGACCATTGAGGATAGGTACGTGACTACTTGCGATGCGTGATCCCGGAAGTGAAAGTTGGTCTACGAGCTTGACCATCCTTCCTTCGTATGGAAAACACATTATTCGAAAGAGCGAGGAGACTATTGCTTCCATGCAATATATATAGTCACGTCCAAGGAGTAGGTTATAATCCAAGGGTCCTTGGACGACCATCAAATTCATCTTGACAGCCTTCCCTTTCAGTGTAATAGGCACATTAGGTAGAATCCCTAATGGTCGACTGGTTCCTTTGTTAAAACCCGAGAGATGCCTTGTCTCGGGCAAAAGCACCGGGCAACCCAGTGCTTTCCAAGCAATAGAGGACAGGATACTCACAGATGCCCCTTCATCAATGATAGTTCCAGCCATCACCATTTTGTATATTTGGACTATAATTCTAAATGGTATACTGGCTGGTAACCGGGGTCTGCCTAGTTGGTTCCAATCAAAGGACACAACTAGGTTGCTTGGTGGTGGGACCGAATATACGGCCGGATATGATCCTGACGACGCTCCTTCCTGCGATAAAGGAGTGGGCACATTGCCCTGATGTTCATCAGAATCGGTGTTGATGAAGAGAACCTGGACGGTGTCATCCTTACTCTCTTCGGTGAGGGTGTCAACTGAAGATGAATCCTCAGTGATTGTGGTATTTGAAGATGAAACTTCTGAAGGGAGAACCGGGTCAACTGCCGTTTCGACCTTTGGACTTTCGTCCGGTCCGGATTCAGTAGGTTCACTTTCAGTGACTGACACTTCAGCTGGCCCTATGAGCGGGGCAGCTGTATTTTCGACCAACGAAGGACTTGGCGCGAGTTTTTGGTATCCAGGAGGAAGTAGCAACGAGGTAACCGGTTGATCTTCCAAAACTCTCTTTGCTTCGTCTAAAAAGGGACAACGGCGAAGGGTGTGATTGCCTTCACACAGTTCGCAGGGGAATCTCATTCCCCTTCGTCGTCTAGAACCTTCACTTTCGCTGGTCGATGGTAAGCATTCAACCTGGTTGTCAGAGGTTGACGCTTCCGAACTGTGCAAACGAGGGGACCAGTCCCTTAGTATCCGGGGAATACTGGGGCAATCACGGTGGAGGTGGTTCCCTCTACATATGACACATGGCGATTTGGGCCCGGTCCGTGCTGTGTGTGGGTTTTCGTTAGATACCTTTTGCTTGCCCCCAGGCGCCTTTGGCTCCTTCTGCTTCTTTTCTTTCTTCTTCTTTTCCTTCTTCTTTTCTATGGGAGCCGCGCTTTTGGCGGCTTGACCTTTCGAAGAAGAAGGATCGGAGGAAGGCGTATAAGAAGTGGAAGGCTGGAGGGTAGCTTTAGACTGGTCTAACTGTTGACTCGACTGTTCAGGAACCGTGGTGGTCTGAACTACAGCGGTTGAGAATAGCCAAACTGGCAGGCCAATTGTCAGCCCTGGAAGCGACAATGTGGCCATGTGGGGCGCACCAACTTCTCCCCAAGAGGAGAAAGGGCTAGGGGTCCCATCATGCGGAATCCCTTTGTTGGTGTGTTCCATGTTCTCAACCTTAAGATCAACGCAGGAATCAGGGGTAATTTGTTCCGTTTAAGATGAATTTTATATGACGACGCTTTAGACACAACTTGCTTTTTCACTTTTTAAGAGTCGAGAAAAAGCTAAAGATGACTCTAGTCTCCTTCGATGTATTAACGAGCCCGAAGTGACAAATGCTCGGATGGACTTTTTCAGTTATAGAGTTTGAAAAAGGCCAAAAGAAACTACTCTGGAGTTCTAGGCAAGGGTGTGCCAAACCTTTCGCGAAACCACAGAATACGTTTTACGGTACGAGTGGCCGATCTTCGTGAATGTTGTGTTCACTGCATCGCGATCAGTAGGGCGGTCGACACGGCTTCCTATGGATAAAGGCTTTGTTTTTATAGGGGTCCCCCAATATACGCGACGGTACGCGGGGGCACAAGTCCGTATTAGTGCTATCGTCCCTCAGGAGGAATCACCCACCTTCGTAGAGATCAACAGTCACTATGTTTAACGACGCCGGTTCATGTCTCTACCTAGACCTCTACTGTGTTTCGTTATGTTTCAAAGCGTTGTTAGATAAATTCAGTTCTTTTTAGGTTGATCTTGCTTAGCAGTTTGCCTTTACGGATCACCACGTGATGTATGATACAACTCCTAAATGCAGTCTAAGAATGATAAGCAAGCTTTTTCAATTCTTTCAACTTATGAAAACCTTAACTACTGAAGGAAAAGAAAGACATCATCTTTTCAAACAGATCATAGAGCACACACTGATGCACTTTTCCTAAATCGACATGCAAACTGTCAAAAATGCACATGCACAATGCAAGTATTTCTTTTCTTCTTCCTTAATGTTGATGTATTACAAAAAGAAAGTTGTTGTATAATTTCGAATTCAATTTCAAGCGAAAGCAAACAAGTTTATGTCCAATAATCAAAAGAAAACCTTAAGATTCACTCGTTTCAACACAAGAAATACTGAAATTCGAACCATATAACGAAAGCAAATGCTCAAGCAGCTACGAACAGCAATAAACTAACTCTTAGAATCACAACGACACTTTCTCATAGGTCTAGATCCAAGAGGTCATAGCAAGACTAGTTCACTTTCGCTATGGGAAACTGTGAATGACAGCAAGAAATACAAGAAGAACAATCACGGTTTCTTCATACAACTGAGGCGGAATGAAGGCAAAGAGAAGTGGTTTCAGCTGGGTATACAGGTTGACAACAGGCTGCAAAAACAATACTGAAAACTGGGCAACAGACAGTGGAGAATCCAAGTTGCACAAGGCAAAACTGGATCAGCGCAGGTGCTGCACTGTCAATCTGAGATGCAGCGCAGGTAGCCCCTTCGGGACCTGCGTTGCAGTGCAGGTAGCCTTTGTGGCAGCTGCACTGATGAGACAAGTCACGTCTCTCTCAGATTCCGGGTCACAGTTTGCTCAAAAATGAGCGGTTTTTGGCCAAATCAGAGGCTGTCAGTCAAGTATACACTAGAGGATGATTAAAGGAAGATGAGCACTATCACAAAGAGCTAAAAAGAGTCCTTGTGGATCTGCTCTTCAAATCATAAACAGGCCCAGCACTGGGCTAGAGTAGCTGCCCTCTACTTTGCATTCGAAGGACTCGCATGCAGTTCGATTCGGTACTCTTTTGTTTAAGAAATGAATAGCAAGAAACACAAGCTACCAACAAGACACGCCTCCCCAGCAGAGTCGCCAGTCTGTTGTGGGGGAAAGTATCCAACTTGGAATGACCCTAACCCACTCTAAGGGTGACAGTTCCTTAGCAACAGCTGAAAGCAAAGCTATCTAAAGTTTCTTCTTTATGACATGCAAGAGATAAAAGGAAGAGATCCACTTACCGATGTCTTGCGCAAATGGTCGATCCAATCTCCTTTGTTTGCCGCTTGCTCCCAGATCCAAGTCTTTTCACGGGCCCAGCTACACGAGATCCTGCGAATAAGACAAGAAAAGGAAACTACAAGAGGCATGCATTCATAATCGATTCAAGGATTAGCATAAATCAAAGACGCAAGTAAGACAATACACCATTGAAACACATGCGAATAGAAGAACCTCAAATGCTTTATTAATATATGGAAGTAAGGTTCAGGCGGCGATACAACCATGAGAGGTCCAATCCAGCATCACCTTCCCGACGGAGAGAAATCTCTTCTTCACCTCCCTCAAGCAATCACCCAATGCTCACAATTGTAAACCAACAGCAATTCTTTGCACAAAATTCCGCCCTTCTGATCCCATGGGATGAGATCCTTATATAGAGTTTTGGAGTGAAGATAAGTCAGCTTGATGTGTGACTTGTTGTCCTCTTCGACTCCAGTTGTTCTTCAGTCCTTCACTCAGAGTTTCTGCCTTCCACTTGGAGTTTTAGAAGCTCTTAACTCATCATTAGGCGAATCTTATGATCAAGTGCCTTTTTGGAAGCTTCCTGGGCACTGACACTTTGAGAAAAAGATTCCTCCACATGTCCAAGTACGCCCAACGCAGGTAGCCTTTGTTCTACCTGCTATGCAACGCAGGTAGCCTTTGTTGTACCTGCTATGCAGCGCAGATGCCTAGTGGAGCAGCTGCTTTGATCCAAAATTGACCTGTTTTTGAGTGTTTTTCAATGGAGAACTGATTTGCAGAGCTGTGGTTTGCTGACCTTGTTCCTCTAAGGGTAAGAACAACATGTTTAGGGACTTTGGATCCCTTGGATTATTGACATTTCATGCTCCATGCTGTAAGGCACAAAAATGTCTATAACACTCATTCCATTTCTTTGTGGGGTCCTTGAATGCCCTAATATATACATGATGGAAGTCTGCCTTGAACTCCGCGAAGCTTTGCAGACTTTTATAGGCAGTGGGTAATAATTGCGGCTTGCGGTTAATCCCAATTTTGATGTTCATCTCCATGAACACCCAAAATCCTCCATGAATACCTAGAATTGTGTCTTGTTGTCTCTGATCCTCTGTGTGTCTTTAGTTGCCCACATCGAAGCGTACTTTCCTACCTCTGAAAGATCCTTCCCAATCGTGGGGAACTGGTTATCCTCGGGAAATTCCCAAGCCACCAGCACTATGGATAGAAAAATCCATGAATAGTGGAAATTCTTCCCTTGTTCCTATGCTTCACAACAATTTTCCATGAATTCCTTGCAAAAGTACTCCGACTAGTTAAAATCGACCCCCTTTCCACACTGCATGGCAAGTGCAACCACTGGCATGAGCACCTCATCTGTGCGACACTTCCACATAACCTTTCTAGCCAGTATCTATGCCACGACTCTGACCACACTATTGTTAATACTGGAGATCACATATTCCCTCTTCTTCTTCTCCAGCTTGAATTTTTTCTTCATGGCCTCCACGATGGCCAAATCATTACTCTTACCCTCCGAAATATCCATTGGGTCCTCCCCCTTGCAAGGGAGTCGGGTAATTATATGGATTAGGTGGTTTGTGATGGGGCTGGGCTCCTCCAACCACAAACACCCATCATGCACTAGGTAGATCAGTTTCCTGATGACAAATATAGTCACTGGGGCATGATGGTAATGTGACATCCAGAGCAGGTTTAAAAGCCCTGCTTTCTCTACTCCATGCAACCACTTGTGTGGCTCCAACTCTATGACTCCCACCGATGTGCTTTTCTTCGGACACATTAGCTGCACAGTTTCCATATGTGGGAATTTCTCATGGTCTGTGAGATCCCAGTCTTCAAATTTTAGAACTGGCACCCATCCCAAGTGCGGTCCATCAAAAACAATATCATTGGGTAGCAGCGGAGTATACAGAGAGCTCTTGCTCACACTTAGGTCCTTGGGCACCCTTGATTTCCCCTTCCGCGGAGGAACATACACGGGCAACCTAGTCAGAGGGTCTGCGCCCTGGGTTTCTTCCTCCATTTCTTCATCCTCCTCCTCTTCCACCAGGATTTCCTCAAGGTCTTCCTCCTCATCAGCTTCCAAATTAATCATCTTCCCCTTTTATTCCATGGTAAGTTTATTTCTCAGCTGGTTTCTAAGGGACACGTGCACTAGTACCATAGGCTGCTTATCTTTCTTGGGTCTCGATGTACGTGGTGATTTAGGAATTTCTACAACTATCCCGACACTTTCCGGTGCATCTCCTATCATCATGGTCTATGCGGCCTCTTCAGCCATCTTCTCTCTGATATCCATGGCTTCTTCAGAGACTACCATATTGTTGTTCCAAAAATCTCTCAATGGTTCAGGAAAGTGCTCAAATAATGCCTTTGACGTCAAAAGATTGAACAAATCAGGTTTCATGAATATTTGGGCACGCAATAGCTCAATTCTCAAATGGCCAAGTGTTGTTTGCTAGGAAGCCCTTTCCAATTTATAACGCCTTTTGAATTTGAATTCGACGGTTCCCCCCAAATTCAATCCATTAACGCTCCCTTGGCGGTAGATTTTCCCAAATCTAGTCCATAAAGTTTGCCTTAAATGCCTATCGCCCTCTCCATTTGGTCTCAAACCAAGAATCACATCATAAATAGTGACTATAATGGTCACTTTCTAGCCAACCCGCATGGCAGCCCAGCTACCCCCACGTTGTCATGGACTCTGCAACGCCTCGCTACTGCATGTAGTCTTGACATCATGTAGCTCTCGGGCATCGTAGTTTATAGTCCCGCACCTCCTTTCAATTGCCCGGAGTGCTAAGACTATGCTTCCTGTGGCTAGTCAGTGGCCAGGCCACCTGTATATAGCTTCAAATGACTGTCATTTACTTTCCCTGGGAATAGTTCACTATTTAACTTCTCTAACTATATCGCACCACCATCTATGATTTCCTTAATAACATACAGTCCCATCCCATGCAGCAAATCGAGAAACTCTCGGTAGTGGTCCCCAAGTCTATCAATGTAATCAGACTCGTCCTACTTTATTGCTACAGTCTTTCTATCAAGAAAGTCCTTCTTTATTCCTTCCTCAAACTTCTTGACTTTCACTTCTGCAATGGTGCTTTTCTCCCTCAACCGAACTCTTTCATTCATGAGTTCTTGGAGCCTAAGATCACCCTACTAGATCTCCTCATTGAGTCCCAATCGTTCGTCTTCGAGCTCTTCCAACGGCGTGAGCCTTTCTTCCAGGGCTCTACAATCCATTACCCCTGCGAGCACCACTATGCGCGAACTAGACATAATAGACTAAATAGGTATTACGACCTCTACTCTATCAACTAACCGAAAAGGCGTATGTCCAAGTACACGCAGGTCCCAACCACTTCGTTGTGCATTGCTTACGTTGTTCAATGTGTTGCACACCTTGTGAAATGCTTCCGTGTGGATAACCTTCTATGGGATTGTTCTTCCCACATACTATCTGTCCAACCTTAAGATCCAACTACACATCTATCCCCCCAACACATGCTTACTAACCATACCTCTCAGTGTAGAGTTCATGCGCATCCGCATAGGTTGTTTTCCATATTTCGACATCCACCTGGCTAGATATGGGTGCGGATTATCCTACCCATTGTATTTATATGTCAATTGCACTCTAAGCTTCCCAAACCATGTGCACATCATTCTCCTACATTCGTACCAGTCCTCAAAGCTCCCTTTGTGTGTACCCCACCACCTTGTGGGTATAGCATGCAGTACCTAATTCAAGGCCTAGAAACATTACTTTTCTGGAACCTCCCTTTCAAACTTATCTAGGAAGGTATCTACCTCACTTAACCCATCATAAGTAGGCAGATCTCTTACTTCCATCGATACGTAGTGCAGTGATCTTGTCAAAATATTACAGTTCAGTGTGGTTAACTCGTGTAACCAGTTCTTCCATCGCTTTATCTCCTCATCAGAATCTGATGTACAAGAAAATTCGCACTCCCATGAGATCTGTCCATCCGCGGTGGGATTCACCCAGTCCTAGTTTTGCATTGTCATCTTATAGATGCAATCCAAATCATCATCTTTCATCGTCGCGCACCAGATTTGTATAGCGTGATCCTTCAGCAGGGTCCAACGGTATAACTACGCACAAAGCCTTCTTCTAAAAAATCATCTTGCGTTTCTTCAGATTAATCACCTCATTCATGTCAGTGGCCCAATTAATTCCTAAGAGCGTGGGATAGGGATCGTTGTCATCAATAATCTCTATTACTTCAAAGTCTACTAGCGCACTCGCTCCCTCAATATCCACAGTGATTCCCTGCAATCACCCCATGGGTATTATTTTCTGTTGGTTCACCAATCGCAACTGAATAGGATAACATTGCAGCGTAGGCCTCCTTATGTGCTCCCATGTCTGCTTCGGTAGAACATTCTCATCTGATCCTAAATCTAGAATTACTTGGTCCATATCGTATTCTCCAATTTGCACAGTTAACCTCATTTCTCTTCCCATCCTTGTCTTATGCTTTCTAATCTTCCGGACTACACGCGGATCTCTTGGCGCGGTCCCAACACATCTGTTAATGAGTTCCTGCAATCTTTTTAGAGCCTTACTGTCATGCAGTAACTTCATGCATGTTTCCAGGAATGTTGTGAGCATAGATGGGTCCTTCCAGGGAAAATTTTAAGAACCACCCTAAATTTATATGTATAATAAATGGGTGAATTCCGATGATACATAGGAAAAATGGGAGGAAATTTTATCACTAATATAATAAGTATATATATATATATATATATGGGTGAATCTCTCACCAGATTATATTATCTTGTAAAGTCATGGCAGATCTTTCACTGAATTATAAAATCTTATAAGATCTTGGAAAATATTTCACTAAATAATAAAACTTTGTGAAGTCTTGGTGAATGTTTTTTAAAGTTTGAAACCATATATGATAATAAGAAAACATATTCATTAAACTGTAATATACTAACATACATGTTTGGAAAAAAGAAACATAATTTTCACTTCCTACAAACAATGTTGCAAGTTTTAGTGGCCATGTTTGTCATGGTAGGAGAGATTAGTGTTTTCTCTACCACTTTTGTCAAGCTATCAAATTTCTTTCTTTTTCCATAGACTCCAACTGTGAGATAAAAAAAAAAAAACAAAACAAAACAAAACAAAAAACCCATCAAGTTTGTTTACCCCAACACGCCAACAAGTAGAAAGCCCCAACTATATAATATAATGAAGTAGTAGGTATCCCAAAGGCCTAAAGGGGATCTAATGGAAAGAAGTGACCATTGTCAGAAGCCTTCCAATCAATATATAAATATATAAATGTAGATTTATTATTATTTTAATTGGAAATCTTCAATTAAATAATAAAATTTAATTACGTCTCTCCCAATCTAAATTTCTTATTAACATAATTCACTACCTTCATACCATTTTTAATCATGTGGATTAATTTCCTTTTTGATGCACAATCTCCACCTTTTTACGACAATATGGTGCAGTGACCCACCCCTATAGATCATTACAACAAACTAAGAATAGAAGAGAAGATGAAAGGTTGTACAAACCAGCATATTTTTCAAACAACTAATCCAAGATCAGTACCTTAACTTTTTCATGAAGATATCATATTTAGAATGTTTGAAAAATGATGGGAAATCTGGGTAGTGACTATCTCTCTTCTGCGAGGGTGATGCGGAGAGAGTTAAGATTTCATCGTTTTGAATTTTTTTTGTTAAATCAAAAAAACCAACATTAATAGAGATATCGGTATTTTTTTACTAAATTTTGTGAAGTGACTAAATGTAGCTTTAACCATTCACGCTAATATTTCTTTTACAGTATAATTTCTAAGTCTATTTGATATCTTCATTATCATAAAAACCAGCCTATATCCATCTTAACTCCACATCTACCACTCTTAGAGGGATGAAAACTATTTATCACTCCCAGCACTTGGTAGACCCGAAATTAAGATGGAGCTAAGCGGATAGAATTTCCCTTTTAAATAGTCTATGCTCACATGAATACCATGGTATTACCATGGGTCAATACCATGGGTTATCATAAACCTGGAGCTTAAAAACTACTATTAGTAATTTATAAAAATTAATAAAATTAATAATTGATTTTTATTTTATTTTCTTATTTTAACCAAGTTAAAATGTTTAAGTGACATTAAATTACAAGATATCCATTTTAACTCTTGATCTACCAAGCCCCAAGAGGAATCAAATATTTTTTCACTCTATGTTAGTTCGCATATCACGATATTTGATCTAGAGTAAAGATGGATCGATGCTAGTTTAATTCCCCCCTTAAATAGGGGGAATTCCATGTGAATACCATGGGTGAATACCATGTGCCATATTTATTCTTATTAATACTAATATTAGGGTTAATAATTTTTTTTTACATGGTATTAATAATAATTTGGCCCATGGTATTTGGCCCATACGCTTCACCTAAATATAACACATTTTTTGAGAGTTCATAAATATAAGGTGGCTTATGGAGTAAATATAAAAAATGTTTTATTTATTTACCATACTTCTCGTTTATTTATATTTTTATTAATTTACCATACCTCTTTTATAAATATAGTACTTGGCCCATAGGATTCAATTAAATAAAACCTCTTTTTTGAGCCTTCTTAAATAGAAAGAGGGTTATAGACTAAATACAGAAAGAGGTTTTATGTATTTACCATACCTATAGTTTATTTATATTTTTATTTATTTACCATACCTTTGAAGTATAAAAAGAGGTTTTATTTATTTACCATACCTCCACTTTATTCATATTTTTATTTATTTATACGCTTGCGTGTTCATAAATTTAAGGTGACATATGGAATAAATATAAAAATATGTTTTATCTACTTACCATACCTCTCTTTTATTTATATTTTTATTAATTTACCATTATTTACCATACCTCTAGTTTATTTGTATTTTTATTTATTTACCATATCTTTGGAGTAAGTATAAAAAGAGCTTTTATTTATTTACCATACCTCCACTGTATTTATATTTATATTTATAATTATCATAAATACATTTTCTTGAAAATGAGGGCGAATGGAAGATTGTAACTCCTAATTTCAAGGGCTAAATTTACTTTTTTTACCCTCTCCCTTAAAATAAGGTGGGCTAACATCCATACCTAATTTTTTTATAAAATAAATTTGAGGCGATTTGTAACAATGTACTATGATACAAAACATTCACCCAATAAAAATATAAAACCCCTTAATTTAGCCCAAGGGCAAAAATTTACCCCTAAAATTTTCCATGGGTCCATCTCCAGCTCTGTTCTATCTTTGCTTCCTGAAGTGGAGGCATCAGCGAAGCTCTTCTTAGCTTCCATGAAGGTTTCCTTAGCGTGCTCCAAATAAAACTCCAGTTCTTTCACTGGAGCTTTGTGAACCCAAGTATTATCTTCGAGTTGTTTACCTTTATCATCTCCCATCACGATTCCACTTTAGAGCACAATGTTCACATTCGAATCTTCCTCGTGCGGCTCAGACCTCATCATCTGCAGGTTCTGAGTTGGGGGAGGTGGTAGCGCTCCTTTGTTGTGTATCCTAGCTATTAGCATAGGACAATATTCCATCTCATGATCAAACAAGGTACAATACAGACATGATGGATGTGTTGGGTTCTTACAATCATGGGCATAATGCCCTGGCCCTCTGCAATTGTAGCATATCAGCTGTCTGTGTCCTCTTCTAGGTCCTCTTCCACCTTGGCCTCATTCGCGCCCTTGAAATCATATTCGTGCCACTCTTGCATTCTGGTCTAGTGGTCATGTTTTGGCCTGAACTCTGTAGGTGGGAGTTCTATCCATCATTAGCTCATAGCTTCTACAAGTGCGCTTATCGTGTCCCACTAAACTACAAAAGTTACAGAACAATTGCTGTGAATTTTGTGTATACTTTTGTAACAAATGCAAATTGTCCATAACATGTTTCCCTCCTATTTGGCAAATCATGCACCACAAAGCAGCCGCCATGCTAGGTCCTGCTTATGCTTCTAGCCTTAATGGCATCGGTCCTCCTCTCACAAGGTAATTTGCGAACACCAGGCAATGGTCCTTATCATGACCTTGACCATTGCATTTTACGCACCACACCTCCTTGTGCACTTTTAGTCAGGCTGTCATGTCCTATTTCAGACTCTGCATCTCAAGGAATAAGTTTTTCAACTGTGCGTGGATCTGTTAAACTCCCAAGTTAGGATCCTACATTGGGGTCTCATGCAGCCTCATTGCGATCTCTAGGGCCTCTGCCTGAGTCTTCAACTTCTATTAAGATAGCGCGCTCCTTAAATGTGGCATTAGTGATGCTATAAACCATTTGCGATGTTGTCCATTTGTCATATTCATAATAGCTTTGCGAATCATACACTTCAACATCTGATCCAACTCCCAAGGAGTTTCACCTAGTAGCATCATGATTTCTTTGAAGCCAATGATCGACTGTGCTTCAGAATTTAGCCTGCTAAATTCTCTGTTTAGTGCTACTTGGATATCTGCGATTCTTGCATTTGGATTATCATTGGAGTGCTTAATATACCAGGTTAGTGCACAGTCCTGCAGGGCACTAACCCGTGTCACTTTCTTTATATTGTCATATGTAACTCCCTGCGCTTCCCATACGGCTCTTACCATGAACAAAAACTAGTATATATCTTCATTTCCCAATCCCTTGAACATGGGCAACTTTATTGTTCTTTCTATATTGAGTCTCGGTGGTGGCGGAGGTGGTACGAGTGAAGATGGAGGTGATGGTGATGAAGCTAGTGGCGATGTGGGTGGGGGTGGTATGCACGGAATCCTCTGCCTTATCAAATGGATCGCACTTCGCGGAGAGATCTTCGCGAGCTCTTCTTTGTCCCCTCACAAAGATAAAATCAAAGGTTTATTCTCTGGTCCCTTACTTCATTTCTGTAGGTCTTTCCGCTTCACATAGCTCCAAACATCAAGGTAATTACATAACCCTCTTTTCACACAATAGCATTTTAATCCAGGTATTTAGAAACTTTACTTACTTACCTTGTAGTTCTTTGGGAAAGCATCGCTCTGCCTCGTTGTAGCTAACTGAAGTGTCTACCACGCACTTAGTAATGAATCCTCCTATAATCTGATCGAGCCAATGATCAATAGCACATGTGATCTGATGCTCTGATGCTTCCAATCTGTGCACCAACTCTGGGGTCCACACAATAGGACCATCGAGCTTCCATCTTCCTTATCTATCTGCTGGCTTCGTTATCCACTCGTACAGCTCATTAGGGAAGGATGTGAAAAATATCTCGTAGATTTCTGTGTAGAGGTAGCAGTCTAACCACTCTTCTTTTGTTAGTTTTGGAATCCTATTCTCCTGTGCCGTGAACTCGTGAATCCTCCTGTCCAACCAACCTTCAATTTCCTTCTTAGTTGGATTCAAATGATACGACATCAGACATCTTTATGCAGATTTTGGTCTCGAAAATGGAACCATTTTTTGTCTTGATGGGGCCTGACCCAAGTTCAGAGTTAATTAGCAAAAAAAATCCCTACACTACTGGCCCTTTTAGCATCAACTTGCGGTGCACGAACTGAAGTCTCACCCGAAGTAGTATGGGGGGGGATGTTGGAACCAAGTTTCCATACCCTCAATATGTCTGAGGGGTTGATGTAGTCGAACTGTGAATACCTTCATGTAGGTCACTTCATGCACTATCTTGACCAATGATACCTTCATGATCTGTTATAATTGCCTGCGTGCAACCCTAACCAGGATCTGAGAGCCTTTCATACTACTATGGTAGCAATCTGCGCTATTACCCTAAATTACACTACGTATCTTACTTATCTTCTTACAGATGTTAGTTAACTTCACATAACAGATACTTTATCTCACATTTACTTAATCAACACAATAATATGTTCGCGCATCGTATAAACAACAAAAATACAATTTATACCTAATAAATTCAATGTAGAAAAAAGTAAATGAATACACAGGAATGGTATAAAACTTCTCTTTATTAATGCTTCAATGGTTACAAACTCAACCTACCCTGCGCACTCAGCTACAGGGTTCCACGCACTCTGTTCTGGACTACTAGGCCTCTTCACACTTAGAAGCAAAGCCTTCTCCTACTCTATGACTCAAAGACTCAACTCTACACTTAGATCTTCCACTATCCTTCTATTCCATCATCATTCTTATTCTATTACTAACTAATTTACAACTTAGAGGCTCACTCTATTTATACAATCCCATGGTCCGTGGACCATGGGTAGATCTCTAAAGCCAACATTACATTACAAAACTGAGGGCGGACAACCCTATGACTCATTTACAACTTCGTGATCCACACCCACAAAAAGTGGAGTCTTTACATTGGATTTACACTTTTTAGCCGAAATCTGGGCTTTTATCCCCAAAAATTCCCGTGGGCGATCTCATGCCCAAAAAATCTTGTACATTAGTAATCCTTGTTATTAAGAAGAACATGTGCCAAGTGTATCATGAGTGGAGGATCATGAAGGTATTAATGCATCAATAAATAGGAACAAAGATAATATTGAATGCCATGAGGCAAGGCCCATATCGTTAATAGATTATGCATTTGAATATGAAGCAAACTAATTCAAAGGCATACGAGGTAAAAGAATACTCATATTCTATTGATGGTTATGGAAATTGAGGTGGGGAATCTATTTTTCTACCCAACCGTAGACAAGTTAAAATTAGATTCACTTGCAGATGTCACCTATGATCTAGATTCTAGAGCATGGGGGAGGGGGGATGCCTATAGGATTAAATCACAAGACTAGATAGAATAGAGGTACCATGGGGCCTATTCAGCTCCCATTCATTACCAACTTCCTTTTCTCAATTTCTCCTCGATCCTCCTACACTACTGCGTTTCTCTCCCCTTCTTGACATTATATACATGCATACAAGGATCATCATTTTTTATTGGAGGCGTTTTTCTGAATGTTGGTTCAGTACTGAATGATTTATTTCCTATGTATGATATTTGCAGAAGCTCCATCCTCCCTTTTTGATCCAAATCCTTCCCCCTCATATTCATGTAACTCTTCGAATCCCACCTCTCTTTGGGTGTTGTTTTTCATTTCAGTCTAGCCTTGTAATGTTGTTCCACCTGTCCATTTTTCCCTTGATTTTTTTTATTGTTTTCTTTTTCATCCTTGGTCTACCTGTTAAAATACTATAGGCCAATCACTAATGTGCCACATGGTCCCCTATCCCTTACTTTCCATTTTTAAACATCTATGCCTTCCCCCAAACAAGCTAACATCCAAAGTAGTCATCCACCTCCCCTTCCGCTCTAGAAATAAAAACATGGTGTTTTCAAGAAAAACAATTTGAATGCCTTACAAAATCTTCCTATGGTTAAAATACTTTGTTTAATTTGTAGATCAAACAATTTTTTAGCAATTATCCCATATTCCTCTCTTTTAACATAGCCTAAACCTATATATAAAATGCAGATTGTGATATGCTAAAACAATTGACTTGAATCTACTCTACTCATCAGCAAAAACAAAAATTGATCGATGAAATCATGAAGCAGAGGATATCTGCTATCTGTATATTGCATTAACCAGAAGATCTGAGAAAAGAATACAATGCTTGTTGAACCCGAACAATATTTTCACAAGTATGATCTATCTCACAGTGTCACAAACCAGATCAAGCCAATAATTAGCTAAATCTGTTGCCTACCAAGCTCCTACTTCCTTGCAATGTTCCCTTGGGAATTATCCTATATTTAATTGGGAAATTCCTCACTCATAACTGCACAATCCATCCATAGGCCTTCCTCTGATTGCATGCATTTAGATGATTTTAGAACTGACAGTACACTATCCCTGAACTTTAATCTCAACTAGGTCTTCCTTTGAACTGACATGCATGAGTTATTTCTGAGTGAATTATTAGTTATTTGATTAAGCGCTGCATGTGAATTAAATCCAATTTAATTCACTTGACCACTCACTAGTTCCTTCAACATTTAGAACTAGTTAAACTGAATTAAATAATTACAACTCAATAAGAACTCAAATTGGGCCCCTAAAATTTAGTGATCACTCTACATGACTCTAGATATACTTCCAAATTGAATTTACTAAGCCAAATAAGTCAACCTAACTTAGTTAATTGTTACAAGTTTCTATGAGAATAGAATTACAATTTAATTCCTAATTTAGTTCAAGGACAAATTAAATTAGGATTTTTCTTGATGTTATTTTTAACATTTCTTGTTGCTATTTTCAACACTCCCTCTCAACAAGAAAGGAATTCAATATATTCCAATCCAGTACCTTTGGAATGTTTTTCATGCAACATTTGTCACTATTGTTGTTGTTACTACAATGTCTACAACAAAAAATCATCCAAACAAAATAAACTAAATCAATTGTGTTTACAATTGTCTACTGGGAAGATTATGCTACTATTGAATTTGGTACTGAGCCTCTTGCTCTATTGTCAACACTATTCTACACTCCTTAGTATCTGACTGACAGTGATCCTCCTACTATTGAATACTATGGGCCCCCATAGCAAGGTAATGATCCATGAGACAAAAAACACCTCAATTGGTCCTACCCAATTTCTGAACTCTTGGGACTATTACTTCCCATCGCCCCACCTCTCACCTGGAGGTATCATGTCATGTGCTCCCTTTGCTAACTTGGCTCAAAATTTCCCCCTACAGGAGGTCTCTGCTTGAGTGGATGTCTCCACTCAGTCTCCTCTCTGCTTCTCCAATTTTGGCTACTCCACAACTTGTTGAGGCTGGTTCTAAGGTTGCATATTGAGAGGTAATTCATGCTCCCTCTCAACCACCAAGTCTCTAACCTTTTCCTTTCTCCTCAAGGCTTTTCATGAATATTGTACCTCAAGTTCATATAGGTTCCTAACTCACACACCAATCAGTTTCACCTGTCCCGTGGCAATGTGTCTAAGGTAAACCTTTCCTTTGCTAAAAATCACATCATAGCCACAGTCTTCCAATACCGCCACGGAAACAAGATTCTTCTTTAGACCCAGAACGTACATCACATCTGTGAGTTTGAGAGGGGATTCAGACTCCCTTTGAAAAGTAATAGTACCAATTTCGGTCTTGTTATACCTCCCATCATCTCCAAACTCTATGTTCTGCTTAAGGTCTTTCTCCTCCAAGTCATTGAAGAGATCTTTATTCCTCATTTTATGGAACGAGGCACCATTGTCGAGATACCACATGCTTCCCATTACAATGATTTCCATGCATGAAATGAGAGTGAAATCATGTTCAAATTGTGAAACTAGAGCGTCACTAGTTTTCTTTCCTCTATGGGCATTTCATGGCATAGTGCTTGAATGTGTGATAGTAAACACTTAATGTTCAACGAGTCCTTCTTCTTCCCACCCTCCTTTCCTTGGGACTTCTTTCCCTTCCCTTTCTTCACCTAAGAAACAATTTTACTCGTCATCATGCTTGGATGAGGATCCATCTCTGGTGTTCCACCAAATATCTTCCTGTACCAAGTTGGACCACAATCTCTCCCACTCTCATAGATTCTCCCTCCCATTAACTGTGTCCTGGTAGTTGTTCCAGCTCTTGGGAAGTCCTAGAAGAGCTAAGCACACTAGATCATTTTCTGCAATAGTAACCCTAACACTTCCAATCTCATCCCGACATTGGGTGAACTTGGTCAAGTACTTCAAAATTGAGTTTCCCTTCTCCATCTTGAGCTTTTTGAGTTTTCCCTTCAGTGTCAGCTTCTTGTGGTCACTGATGGTTTAAAACATGTTCGTCAATTCCTCCCACATTGGAAATGGAGTTTCCTTAATGTGGAGATTTGAGACAATATGATCTCAAACTCCATCTAGGATAATCCTTCTCGCCTTTGCCACACACTTTCTCTATTCTGCCATATCTTTTGCATTAGATGTTGGAGGCTTCAAGATATCATGATCTATAAATTCCTTCATTGCTTTTTCTTCCAACACTGCCTCCATCCTGTCCTTCCAAGCTATGTAATTCGCGCTACCCTCATGGGCATACTCAAGCCTCAATCCGTAGAACAACATCATGTTGGCTCTGAAGTATGAAACTGAAAATTTGATTTCACCTAAATAAAAGACTCGTATTATCCTCTTCTATAGTGACTTCATCTCTGATACCATGTAGATTTTTATTGTAGATTCAAACTGTAGATTGTGATATGCTAAAATAATTGACTTGAATCTACTCTACTCATCAATGGAAACAAAAATTGATCGATGAAATCACGAAGAAGAAAAGGAATAGTTTCAATCACGCATAACACAATAATTCTAGAAGAAAAACTCAGCTAAAAACCCTTGCTATCTGTATATTGCATTAACCAGAAGATCTAAGAAGAAAATACAATGCTTGTTCAACCCAAACAATCTCTTCACAAGTAAAATCTATCTCATTGCTTCACAAACCATCTCAAGCCAATATTTAGCCAAATCTGCCACCTACCAAGCTCCTGCTTGCTTGTGTTGTTCCCTTGTGAATTAACCCATATTTAATTGGGAAATTTCTCTCATAACTGCTCAATCCATTCATAAGCCTTCCTTTGATTGCATGCATCATCGATTTAATTTAGATGATTTTACAACTGATAGTACATTGTCCTTGAACTCTAATCTCTATGGGTCTCCCTTTGAATTGACATGCATGAGTTATTTTTTAGTGAATTATCAATTATCTGATTGATCACTGCATGTGAATTAAATCTAATTTAATTCACTTGACCACTCACTAGTTCCTCCAATAGTTATAACTAGTTTAACTGAATTTAACCGAGTTAAACTGAATTAAATAATTACAACTCAATAAGAACTCAACCTGGGCCCCTAAAATTTAGGTATCACTCTAAATGACTCTAGGTCAAATTCCAACTCAAATTTACTGAGCCAACCTCAAATTAACTTAGTTAACTGTTACAAGTTACTATGAGAATAGAATTACATTTTAATTCCTAATTTAATTCAAGGACAAATTAAATTAGGATTTTTCTTTATGTTATTTTTAACATTTATTATTGTTGTTTTCAACACACTTGACCTACTTGTTGATGGTGGCCACACACAACTCTTTCAATCCACATGTCCTGAACACATCTGGAAGGTCCCCTTGCCTCCCATTCTACAATTCCTTAATGTGCCTCTATCAACGATTTCATCAACTCCTTTAGGTTACAGAACTCAGCTCAACAAAATTTTGCATCTAGCTTCCTCCTTTGTCCTTAGAGGTTTGTAACACTTAGTGTCTTCAATCAAATATTCAAAACCTTCAAATTATGCACATCCTTAGGCCTGATACACCTAACCTTCTATGAGTCTTGTTTTCCTTTATAAGTATAGGACTTAGGGCTCTTCTATGATAGTCACCTAACAACCCTCCAACTTTACTTTGATTGCCATAAATTTTCCCAACCATAGTCAATTATTTTATTGATCTAGGGCCCAAAAATCTACCCTCATCTAAGGCTCTTCAAATCTGCCACCTAACAATGATTTGAGTCCTCTCAAAATCATTGTTCTTGTGTACCAATTTCTTTGTTGTCAAATCAATGGACATATCTAAACTACTCCTCTTGTCATCCTTCTAATAATTTGTAGATGACTAAACTAGGGTCACAAATCAGCCACTAACAGTCCATTGACTAATTGTTTATAGTTTTATTTAGATCTTTGCCCAAAAATCTATGGACGGATGACCAAAATCCACTCCTATTCATGTCAATCCATTCTTTATATGGCACATTTCTTCTGCTCAATATTCTTCTCAAGCTCCACCCTCCTTTTGATCTACTATCTCCACACATACTTCTGCAAACCATCTTCCATATATGTGTTCTATATTGGATACATAAACCTCACTCTAAGGGTTACATCACCTTTTCTTATACGCAAATTTGTCACAGTCTTAAGGGCATACCTTATGGACTAAAAAAGCTAGTAAATGCCCTATGGCATTATACTTCTATTATAATTTTTTATAACAAACCCTATCCACACATAGAAAAAAAAACTATTTCCTCCATAAGAGACTCGGCCTAGCTCATATGGATCCATAGATTCTGGGAATTTATTTGACTAAATATTGACATGAACTTCAAATCTCTACAAACCTCGAACTAGGGTTCCCTCAGTCAATATTACACTTGTGACTACATATGTTCTGGCCCTAAATTCCAGTGCAAACCCTCCTCCATTTGTGTTGTTCTTTATCACAGAACTTGCGACCTGCTAACCACCACAAGATAGGGTCTCAACCCTCTCTGCTATTTCAGAATTTGATGTGGCCTTCATACAGAGAAACCACTGAAATCACATTCCCATATTCTCATGAGCAACCTTTCTTGAGCTCGATCTACTAGAAGAGAACCAAAAATATTCCATCCCACTTCCTAGCTCAAACCCATTAAAGTTTGTGGCATTCTTATAGACCCTCCATGATGATATTTCTCTTGGTGGATGATCATGGCCTCCCTTTAGCAGCCCTTACTCATCCCTCTAACTCGTCCTACTTTAGGACTACATCTCTTATGGCGTCCTTAATCAAATGAGCTCTTTCTCACTTCATGTTCTTACCTTCATCCTAAGGTATCCTTAAATATATTTTCCTAGGCCTCTTAGGAACCCTCTATAACTTATGAGTTTTATGCACTTAAACCTTTGGAAATATTAATTTTCCTTTTTAATTTTATTTTAGATTTTAAACCCCATATTGGGTCCAAAACCCCTTCGCTTAGATTATTTTCCCACAAATCATTTTGCGACTAAACTCACACAAACCCATTTTACTAGGCTTGTGGAGTACCTTCCAAGCTACACAATTCAACAACATAGTCTAGTTGTAGTAACCATAACTTGGTCAAGCTCTTGTAGTCAAGCGAGGACTTGATTGGGTTCCCAAGTTGAAAATTAAGTAACAGTAGTTGTGAGGGCATGATATCTAGGGAGGGTTAGGGCATGCCAAGGAATGAAAAGGCATGCTAACACATGATGGACAATGTCATGCATGTTAGGGAGTGTCAAGGCATCATAAGGGAGAACTAGGTCAAAATACATGGAGAGGAATGAATAAGAGTGTGTGTTAGGGAGTGCCAGTGAATTCAAATGTGCCAAGGATGAAGTGTGTTAGGAGAAGTTCAGAATAGGATTTGTAGGAGGCGAGCCTACGGTTGCAATAAGGGGATTGACATAGTAGTTTTAGACAAAGGGAGACTTTGTGTTGGGCACAAAATTGTTTTTCCTTTAGCTATTATTTTTATATTAGATGTGGCACACTTTGGCCGCATGTTGATGTTTTAAACTATTTTAGATAATTTCATATTGTACTTTTTTGTGTATAAGTTTTGGGGCACTCTGCTTGTGTCATCTTATATCTTGTGTCTCTTGTGCATCTCTTATTTCTTGCAAACTATCAATTAATGCTCTACTGTTTATATGAGCTAGACATAGATGTGAAATATTTCCTATGTAATCTATGTTTATTAGTTGTTTTATGGCCATGGCTAGATGTGATCTTTGTCTTGGTAACTAGTTAAGTGGGAAAAGTTGAGCTTGGACATGAGTGACCTAAGATGAGTGATCGGTAGTTCTTAGGCGAAATAGGCATAATCTACTTGTAGTAGATGCAATTGGTCAAGTTGTTCCAACTAAAGCAAGACAATGTCACAGAAACTGTAGTAGCAAAGGAATTGATTGGGTTCCCAAGTTGTGAAAAAATGTAAGGCTAGTTTTGAGGGCATGAGTGCCAAGGAGTTCTAGGGAATGCTAGGTCATGCTGACATGTGCCAAATAGTGCAAAGGAATTTCAAACATGCTAAGATGTGCCAAGTGCTGAGACATGCCAATATTTGCAAGGGTGTGACAATGCATGTCGAGGACTATCAAGGAAATAAGAGGGAGAATAAAGTTAAACTACAAGGAAATGAACACATAATAGCGTTAATAAGTCATCAATTTACCTTTTCCAAGAGGGGCATGCTAAGCATACTAAAACTAGGTGACAATAGGTGCCAAGTCTTAGTGCATTCTAAGTGCAAAATCTTCCTCTGTTGCTTCTCATCTAATTTCCAATAATTGATCTCAAATAAATTTAATATTAAACCATGCCAAAGCATACCAAGGCATCTCAACTAATGCCAGACATTCTAATACTTTTCAAGTGCCACACGTGCCAAGTGTTAATGCATGTTTGTTGGGCATGGAATCCCCCCAAGGTATGTTTTGGGGCTCAAAGCCCATGTTTTGACAAAATCTTGTTGTAAAAGCTCCGCAAATTGCGAGCGTAGTGCGTAAAAGTATGATAGAGTCACATGGTTGTCCACCTTAGTTTTTTAATGTAATGTTGGCTGGATACACCTACCCATGGTCCAAAAACCATGGGATTGTATAAATAGAGTGAGGATCTAAGTGTAAGAGTAAACTAACAAATAATTAAGGAAGCATGAGAAGTCTGAGTGATTGAGTCGCAGTGTGAAGTGTGCCTTTGGGTCGTAGAGTAGGAGAAGGCTCTGCAGTTGAGTGCGCAGAGACCCAGTAGTCCGCAATTGAGTGCGTAGACCCCTGTAGCTGAGTGTGTAGGGCGAGTCGAGTCTGTAACCATGGAAAGAATTAATAAAGAGAAGTTTGGTTATAATTCTATGTATCTGTTCTTGGGTTAATGCATGATAGATATAATTTGCAAATATACTATGTATTTATTGCGTGCACCTGTACGAATGTTTTATGTGGTTAAGTATAACTTAAAGCACTCAAGTAGGCAAAGATAATTAACTAACATTGTAATATAAGCAAGGTCTTGGGTAATAACGGAGAGTGAGGTGCTCAGCCCCTGGGTAGGGTTGTGCGAAGGCAAACTATCAGGGCGCGCAGAATGGGAAAGTGCGTGAAGAAACTTGCATGTAGGTTCAAACTCTGAACCAATCGAACTCATCAGACATCTCCAGGGTGTGGAAACTTGGTTCTATCACCCTCCCATACTACTTCGGGTAAGACCTCAATCCGTGCTCCATGGATTGTTACCGAAAGGGCTAGTAGTATCAGGATTTGTTTGGATAATTAACTTCAAACTTAGGTCAGGCCCCAATAGGCCAACAAATGGTTCCATTGTCAGGACTGGGATCTGCATAGAGATGTGTGATGTCGTATCACTAGAATCCAACAAAAAAAGGAATTGAAGAGTGGTTGGACAGAAAGATTCATGAGTTTGTTGTGCAGGAAAATAGTAATCTATGACTGTCAAAGGAAGAGTGGTTAGATTGCCACTTATATATGGAAATTCACAAAATTTTCTTTGCATCCTTCCCCACTGAGTTGTACGAGTGGATCACGAGGATAGCAGATAACCAAGGAAGGTGTAAACTCAAAAAACCTATTGTGTGGACTCTAGAATTGGTGCACAGACTGGAAGCATCAGAAGATAAGATTGTGTGCATTGTTGATCACTGGCTAGATCGGATCATAGGACGGTTCATCACCTAATTCATGGTAGATACTTCAGTTAGTTATACTGAGGCAGAACAACACTTCCTCAAGGGACTGCGAGGTAAGTACATTAAATCTTTGAACACTTGGGTTAAAAATGCTACTGTGTGAAAAGTGGGTTATGCGAATAAATTGATGTTTGGGGCTATGCAGAGTGGGAGGATCTACAAAAATGAAGATAGAACAGAACTAGAAACTAGCCCCTTGATTTCTCCTCCATGCAAAGGTGAAGAAGAGCTCACGAAGGTTTCACCAAGAAGTGGGATCAATCTGAAAAAGCAAAGAATTCTGCTCATACCACCCCCACCCACACCACCACCAGCTTCACCATCTTCACCCCCAACTTCACCCATACCACCTCTACCACCACTGTAAAGCAGTATGGCCAATGCGATAAAGTTATCAGTGATCAAGGGATTAGGGAATGAAGATCCGGACCAGTTTTGGTTTGTGATAAAAGTTGTATGGGCAGCACAGGGTGTCACGAACAAAAATATAAAGAAGACAAGGCTGGTTAGTGCTCTACAGGATCAGCGCTGACCTGGTACATTAAGAATTCCAATGAAAATTCGAATGCAGGGATTGTGGATATCCAAGATGCGCTAAACAAGGAATTTAGCAAACCAAAATCGGAAGCACAGTTGATCATTAGATTCAAGGAAATCAAAATGCTTCTAGGAGAAATCTCATGGGAGCTGGATCAAATACTGAAGTGCATAATTCACGAAGCGAACATGACCTTAACAGACGAGCAACACCGCAAATGGTTTGTAGCCTCATTAACACCGCATCTATGGAACGCGCTGTCACAACAAAGGCTAACCACTCAAGCTAAAGCTTTGGAGGTCGCGATGAGATTTCATGAGACTCTGATACAAGATCCTAACCTGGGAGTCCAGCAGATTAACACACAGTTGAAGAACTTTTTCCTTGAGATGCGGAGTTTGAAACAAGACAGGACGGCTCGTCCAGAAGTGTGTGATGAGGTATGATGCATGAAGTGCAAGGGCCAGGGGCACGAAAAGAACCACTACCTAGTGTTCACGAATTACCTCATGGGAGGAGGACCAATGCCATTAAGATCGGAGGCACAAGTAGGACCAAGTGCAATGACTGCGTTGTGGTATGTGATTTGTCAGATAGGAGGGAAGCATGCTACAAATAACTGTCATTTTTTACAGAAGTATACGTAGAATTCCCAGTAGTTGTTCTATAATTTCTACAGGTCAATAGGCCATGATGAGCACACCTGTAGAAGTTATGAACTGATGATGGATCAAACTCCTACCTACAAAGTTCAGGCTGAAACACGACTCCTTGACTAAAACATAGGGATGGCATGAACTAGATTTCAGGGGCACAGATGAGGTCGAGGTCGAATGGAACCAATAAGAGGTCGAGGTTTGTTGATATGTTACAATTTTAGAGGATGCCCGCAATTGTACAAATCCAACCAAACCATCACGCTTATATTGTACATAGTTTGATCATGGGATAGAGGATTGTCCCACACTAATAGCAAGGTTGCATGATAAAGGAGCACTCCAACCTCCCCTGACTTAGAACCTGCAAATGATGAGGTCTAAGCCGCGCGAGGAAGACCAGAATGTAAATATCATGCTCTAGAGTGGTATCACGACAAGGGATGACAAAGGCAAGCAACCCAAAGAGAGTACATAGGTTCGCAAGGCTCCAACAAAGGAACTAGAATTTGATTTGGAGTGCGCTAAGGATATATTCATGGAAACTAAGAGGAGTTTCACGAATGCCTCCACTTCAGGAAGTAAAGACAGATTGGAGCCGGAAATGGACCTATCGATGCTCACTACATTCTTAGAGACATGCATGAAGATTCTGCGCAACAGAAAAGCTGTGAAGGGGCAACAAGAACTCCTCACTAGATGTGCTGGTACCATGCCAAGAGAATTACACATAATCCAGAAGGTCAAGAAGCACATGATGTGAACAGGAAGGGAGATGAGATTGATTGCGCAGATCAGGGAATATGAAATGGGTCAAGCAATTTTGGATCTAGGATCGGATTCGAACGTCTTGCCAAAGCAGACATGGGAGTGCATGGCTAAGCCTACACTACAATGGCCTCTTATCCAACTGAAAATGGCAAACCAACATAAGAGCCTACCTATGGGAAGATTGCAGGGAATCACCGTAGATATCGAAGGTGCGAGCGCACTAGCAGATTTTGAAGTAATAGAGATTGTTGATGACAGCAATCCCTATCCTGCGCTACTAGGAATAGATTGGGCCACTGACATGAATGAAGTGATAAATCTAAAGAAGTGCAAGATGATTTTTGATAAAAATTCACTGCGCGTATTGGTACCTTTAGATCCTATGGAAGGATCACGCTACACAGAGCTAATGTGTGACTACGACAATGACGACGATCTAGACTACATCTACAAGATAACTGTGTGGGAGCAAGATTAGGTAAATCCAACCATGGATGGCTGAATATCTTGGGAGCGCAAAAGCTCCTGCACATCAGATTCTAATGAAGAGATAGAACAATGGTAGAACCGGTTACACGAGGTAACAATGCTTAACTATAACATGATGACAAGGTCGTTGCACTACGTGGCAATAGAGGTAAGATATTTGCCTACGTACAACGGGTTAGGTGAAGTGGAGGAGTTCCTGAACAAATTTCACAAAGAAGTGTCAAAACAACAGTGTCTTGACGCTCTAAAATGGGTACTGTGTGCTACGCCCTCAAGGTGGTAAGGTACGCACCAGCAGAGTTTTCAGAACTGGCACAAATGCAAAAGAATGATGCACCTATGATTTGGGAAGCCTCGGATGTGGATAAAATCCAAGTATAATGGAAGAACCGGCCCGCACGCCCACCTTTCCAGATGGGTACAAGCATATGGTACGAAACTTGCAGGGATACACATAGTACTCGCAGTAGGAGACATGATCAAGACACAGGTGTGGGCAAGACAATGTTTTATGTGTTATTCTCTCGAATCGTTTATTTTCTATGTTTTAGAATTTATATGCAGGTAATTTTTGTATGGGGTTAAAACCTACATTTGGTATCGAAGCAATTTTGGCTTCAAGGCAGTGCCTTTGTTGCTGAGGGATTTCGCTTAAGCCTGTGTTAGACCCTTTTTAGTGAGAGATCTGCGAGATCAATTCTGTTGGTGAAAGAAGATGGCGAGTAGTGGAAAGATAGAGGTCGAGAAATTTAATGGTAAGAGTTTTAAGTTGTGGAAACTCAAGATGGAGGATCTGTTGGTGGATAAAGATTAGTGGATCGCGGTAGATCCGGGTACTAAACCAACAAGAGTGTCCGATGAAGAATGGAAGAAGTTGGATCGAAAGGCAAAGAGCACAATACGATTGTGTGTCTAAGATTCAGTATTGTTGAATGTATCAGGGGAAGCTATGGTGAAGGATTTTTTGGACAAGTTAGGGACTTTGTACCAATCTAAGTCTCTGGTGAATAAATTGTTCCCACAGAAAAAGCTATATAACCTGAGGATGAAAGATGGAGACTTAGTGACAGAGCATCTGAACGCATTTAATACTATCGTAAGTCAATTAGCATCTGTTGATATTAAAATTTCAGATGAAGATAAGTGCATCAGTTTGTTGTGTTCTCTACCAGATTCGTGGGATAGTCTGGTTATTGCAATAGGTAGCAATGCAACTGCCTTGCAGTTTGATGAAATAGTCTCATCCTTGCTAACAAAGGAGATGATATGGAAAAATATGGAGAGCCAAAATGGTGATGCCCTGTCTGTAGGAGGACGGTCCCAGAATATAAACAAAAATAAGTCATCGAGTGGGAGATCTAAATCTAGAGGGAGATCTAAATCTCCAAGAAAACCTGTAAATGTGGTGTGTTGGAAATGCGGAAAGGAAGGGCACTACAAAAGGGATTGTAAATCTAAAGCTCCTGACAAAGGAAAGGGATCTAATGATGCTCCTTCTGCAAAGGAAAAAACCACCTCAGATGAAGGTGGGGATGTGTACTTGGCTTCTTCAAGTACACATGTAGATCATGAGGCATGGTTGATTAACTCAGGTGCATCCTTTCACTTCACTCCCCGTAGAGAGTGGTTCTGTGAGTATGAGAAATACAATGATGGTGATGTCTTCTTAGGGGATGATAGGAAGGCTAGAATCATTGCTCGTGGAAAATTAAAGTTGAAGTTGCAAGGTGGAAGGGTTAGAACACTTCCAGGTGTTCTGCATATTTCTGCATTGGCCAGAAATCTAATTTCTGTAAGCAAGCTCGATGATGCAGGTGTAAAAACAGTGTTCAAGAAGGATACCTGCAAAATGGTTTCGGGAGAACTGGTATTGATGCGGGGAGTTCGAATTGGAACTCTGTACAAGATGTAAGGTAGCACTGTTATTGATGGGTGCAACAGTTCTGTGGTTCTTGAATGTGCAGCAGAAAATCTAGTGGTCTTTGGAGAGAAGACCATGTTGTGGCATCAAAGGCTTGGACATATTGGAGAGAAGGGTCTCTAAATACTTCATGGTAAAGGTATGGTAGAAGGTATGAGTAATAGCTCTTTGGATTTTTATTTCTGTGAAAATTGTGTATATGGGAAGCAGAATTGGGTGAGTTTCCCCTCTGGTAGTAAGAGGGTGAAACAGATATTAGAACTTTTGCACAATGATGTGTTTGGACCTGTGAAGGTTCCATCACTAGGTAATTCTGTGTACTGTGTATCATTTATAAATGAATTCTCAAAGAATACATGGATATATTTCCTTAAGAAGAAATCTGAAGCCTTTGACAGGTTTAAAGAATTTAAGGCTCTCATGGAAAATCAGACAGAGAAGAAGATAAAGGTGTTGAGGATAGATAATGGTGGAGAGTTTTGCAGCAAGGAATTTGAAGAATTCTATAAGAAGTGTGGTATAGCATGACAGAAGACTAGTCCATATGCACCTCAACAAAATGGAGTTGCAGAAAGAATGAATAAGACATTGATGGAAAGGGAAAGAAGCATGCTCAGTGGTGCCGGGTTAGGACAGGAATTCTGGGTAGAGGTGGTGGATACTGCATGTTACCTGGTTAACAGGTCACCTTCATCAGCGTTGGAGGATAAGACTCGACAAGAGGTATGGACTGGTAAGAAACCCTCTCTTTCACTTCTGAGGGTATTTGGATCTGAGTCATATGTACATGTTCCAAAGGAGAAATGAACCAATTTGGATAGTAAAACTGAAAAGTGCATCTTTATTGGGTATAAGGATGGTTTAAAGAGTTATAAGCTTTGGAACCCAATCACATGGAAGGTTGTGTATAGCCAAGATGTGGTGTTTAGAGAGGTAAAAGATGTTATTAAACATGAATTCCAACCAAATGAACCTGAGAAGATAGAGTTTGAGCTTAAGGAGGAAGAATCGGACTCTACAACAGAGGAGGAATCAGAAGATGAAGAGCCATAAACTCCTGGTGTGAGAAGATCAGTTTGAGAAAGAAGGCAGCCAGAAAGGTATAGTCCATCTACTTTCTGTTCAAATTTTTCTTTATCTATTACTGACGATGATCCCAGAATTTTGAAGGAAGCAGTAGATTCAGCGGATAGCAAACTCAGGAAAGAGGTCATGGTTGATGAAATGGCATCTTTGCACAAAAATGAGGCTTGGGATCTGGTGGAGTTGCCGGGTAGAAGGAAACCTATTGGCAGTAATTGGGTGTTCAAGAAGAAGACAAATGCAGAAGGAAAGGTGGAGAAATACAAAGCTCAGTTGGTAGCAAAAGGTTATTCCCAGGTGTCGGGAATTGATTTTGGTGATATTTTTTCTCCTGTTGCCACGGTAACTTCTATTAGATTACTTTTATTTGTTGTTGCTGCTTTTGATTTTGAGGTAGAACAAATGGATGTGAAGATAGCATTTCTTCACGAGGATTTGGAAGAGGAAATATACATGAAGCAACCTGAAGGCTTTTCGGTGAAGGGTAAGAAAGAACTAGTATGCAAGTTAAAGAAGTCTCTATATGGGTTAAAATAGTAACCAAGGATGTGGTATCAAAAATTTGATACATTTATACGGGGACTTGGCTTCACCAGAAGCAAAGCAGATCACTATGTGTATTTTAAATTAATTGGTGACTATGTTATTTATCTGGTCTTGTATGTGGATGATATGTTGTTGGTTGGAAATGCAAAGAAATTATCCAGGATTTGAAGACCCAATTGTCCTCCAAATTCGACATGAAAGATCTTGGTGTTGCAAACTATATTTTGGGCATGGAAATTAAAAGAGATCGGGCAAAGTGGAAGCTCCGGTTAAGCTAGAGGAAGTATGTCGAGACAATACTACAGAGGTTTAACATACAAGATAGTAAACCGGTGAAGGTTCCTATTCCTGTAGGTGTGAGGTTATCTGCTGAGCAGTTTGCCAAGACACAGGAAGAGGAAGAGGACATGTCCCGTATTCCATATGCAAGTGCAATACGTAGCTTGATGTATGCAATTCTCTATACTAGACCAGACATTTTACATGCAGTGGGAGCATTGAGCAGCTTTATGTCAAAACCAGGGAAGGAGCATTGGACAGCAGTGAAGTGGGTTTTCAGGTATTTGCATGTCACTAGCGATTATGGTTTGTTCTACCAAGGAAGATCAGGATTGGATAGAATGTTGGATATTCGTGGATTTGTTGATGCAAACTGGGCTAGAGATCTAGATCAGAGAATATCTACAAGTGGGTATGTGTTTAACCTATTTGGAGGTGCATTCAGTTGGATGAGTAAGAAACAATTTGTAGTGGCACTATCAACTACAAAGGCAGAATACATGGCAGCCACTCATGCAAGCAAGGAAGCAGTTTGGTTGCAGAGATTGTGTGCAAGTATGGGGTTAGTACAGGGAACTATAAGGATAGACTGTGATAGACAAAGTGTAATTTTGTTGGCAAAGAACCCCGCATATCATTCAAAGGTAAAGCACATTGATGTTCAGTATAACTTTGTGAGAGATATGATAGAAGACAAAAAGGTGTTACTGGTAAAGGTGGACACTTTGAAGAATATTGCAGATGCATTGACAAAAACTATGAGCTCTGAGAAGTTCTCTTGGTGTAGAGAGACAATGGGCATTTTAGGGCTGGAAAAATGACTAAGCTCTCTTGTGGCCCCCTATCGAAAGAAAACAACAAGTGGGAGAATGTTGGGTTGTGTTATATTATTTCCACAACTAACCCATGTAGTTAACCGAGGGGTTATAGGGGGGCGGAGCCCATTTCGTTTCACTGATTGTGTAGTTGGGGGGGGGGGGGGTCACAGGGGGTTTGAGGTGTACCCGTAAGCCCACTTTATGGGGTCTGGGGCAGCACACCAAAAAATTTTGGTTTTGGACCTTATGTTAGGATGGGCAGACCCACCTATGGTTTTGTGCATGATTTTCGCACATGCTTTTGGACGCGATGGTTTTCAGTCCATGGTTTTGGACGCGATGGTTTTCGGTCCGTGGTATTGGACGTGATGGTTTTTGGTCGATGGTATTGGATGCTGAAGCATGTATAAATATGTATTATAACATTGAAAGGAATATAATGAAAAATCAAGCTTGTAGTCCTGGTTTTGGGATCCAGGGGAAAATCTCTATGTATATGTGTTTTATGTGTTATTATCTCGCATTGTTTATTTTATATGTTTTAGAATTCGTATGCAGGTAATTTCTATTTGGGGTTAAAACCTACAGGTGTGCAGGGAGTTTCAGTGAGTGCTAGGACGGAGTGACAAGGTACGCTAAGCACTAGTAAGGCATGCTAGGGAATATTAGGGCATGTCAAGAAATTCTAGAGTGTGCAAGGGAGTTCCAGGGTGTGGTAACATGTGCCAAATAGTGCCAACACATGCTAAGACATGTTAGGTGCTAAGGCATGCTAGGATGTACAGGGTGCTAGGGTATGCCAATATGTGTCAAGGAGAGTCACCAAAACAAAAGGAAGAACCAAGCTAAAATTAAAGGAAGCTAACACATAAGAGGGTTAATAAGTTGGGAATTTATCTTTTCCAAAAGGGGTATGCTAGGCACACCAATAATAGGTTCAAACACATGTCAAGTGCCAATGTGTTCCAATTGCTAATGTATATCAATGCATGCCAAGGTGTTCCAGGGCATGCCAGGGATTACAAGACATGAAAAAATGTGCTAGGAGAGTGATATATTATGCTAGAGCATGTTAACATGTTCATGGGCATCCTAATCATGGAAAGATGTTCTAGGTACAAAGATGTTCCAAGACATGCGAGGTTTCGAGGAATGTTAGTGTGTGCCAAAGCATGTTAAGGTGTGCTAGGACTATTAAGGAGTGTTAGGTCTCGCTCATTAATAGAATTGACAGAGCCTGATTATGTATTAAATAATATAGTTCCTACACACACTAGTGGAACTTTAACTAAATGGAATTTGCTAGATAATAGACCTAATAGAGATGAATCATGTGTTGACTCATAGGAAAACTATATTCTCATTACTTGAGGGAAATGATACAAACTAATTACTTCTTAACAAATTGACTGAATCTAACCACTATGGCCTTAGATACATAATGAAAAAGACTCCACAACAATGGTCTTAAATCATTATATTTTGACAAAAAATATAGTAAAATGCACATAGCATCATCAAAAACTCATTGGAATGATCAATGATGATGAAATTTTTTTGACTGTCACCAAAAGTAACTAAAAAGAGCATTGGTGAGGGTAAATAAAATATCATCACTAGAAGTGTCACTAAAGAGAAAATTAGTGACAGGACTTTAACAACCCTCACCAAAAGTGTCATTGAAAATGGCTTTGGTGACAAACCTTAAAGTTCCATCACTATATACACGTACAACAACGATATTTTAAGGACAATCACCATATGTGACATTGGTGGTGGACCTTAAAGGTTCACCATGTGCATGACCATCACCAATGACCTTTTTTGCTATAGTGAATCTTACCCCTAGTACTTAAAGTTTTAAGTTGCCATATTTTGTCCTTGAAACAATAGTAAATTTTCTTCCACCATCAAAACTTTAATCTAGAGGGGGGTTTCCTCTAGCAACCTTCCCCAAAACTCGTATCTAAACACAAATTCAGCTTTGGAAAAATATAAATGGTCTTCTATGTAAAATTTAATAATATAACTCTCTAGGGTTGCTTATACCCAGAAATCAACAACTCTTGTCGATTTTGTATCTAGGCTATGAAGCTCAGCTAAATCAAACATAGTCCCGGTACAAGGAGATATAAGGAAATTTCTAGCTCCCCCCTTTATCTACAGTCGATGCAACCAATGAAGTTCTTCAGGGAATGTACATCAAAATATTTTTTACTGGTCACTAGTAGGTTCTGCACATAAAAGATCCTCTTTTACCCACTCTAACTTCTTCTAGCGTAACCACGTTTGTTGAAAAATAAATCAATCAACTTGCTCATGCCACCAATCTTGAATATATCCTCTAAGGATCCTCAATACCATGGTTGAGATCCCTTGAAAATACACAAGGTATCGAAAATAGAAATTGGCATAAAATTTAGACAGGATTAGACCCTATGTTCAAACTCAAGGTGCCAACAAAACAGTTTGTCGTAGTTTAGAAATCCGTTGGCATTTTCACCGATCTTTGTAGGTAAGAGAGGCATCTCACCCGAGGCATGACGAGACTTAATAAAATAAAGGATCATAGAATGGCATCGAAGAATATCACAATTATTAACCAATTACATACATTCATCTCATAAGTCTTGCACTTGCAGACATAATATAGTCCGACATGGACAAGTACACAACATAACAAAAATCACAAAGAGAATTCTAAGTTAAGATTTAAATTTTTTAAAATGGGTTGCACAACTCATTATCATTCAAACACACAGATAGTTCCCATAACTTATTTCCATTAAAAATCAGAATATTACATCATAGGAAAGCTCTTCATCATGAGCGAGAGTGCCAATCTCTATTGGATCAGATTACATAATAGAATTTAGAGATAGAAATATCAAGGATAGCAAGAATCCTTTGATTAGCACAGTGAAAAATTTTCGGCATAAGATCCTGATCTCTCTTTTTGTTCTATCTTCCCTTTGGATTTTATAGGTTCCTTTCTCGTGATCCCACTCGCTTTGTTTGGTCCTTATCACCTCAAATTCCTTCAAACTCTAGCGTCCCTATTATTTTTTGGTAACCTCTACAAACTCTATCTTGACTTCCCTCTTGCGTGCTTATCTTTCGTTGTCTATCTCCAAAAATTCCACCATAATTTCCTTTTCATTTCCCTTCCATGCTCTTTTCCAATCATTCTTAGCATCTAGTTTTTTTGGTCATTCATTTCCCTTTTTCCCACGATCTCTTGCACAACTATTTTCTGGCCACCAATCTGATCAAAAATTGTTTACCCCCAAAATTGAAGGACCCAACAAGAAATTTGGACCAAGCTTCAAAACATATATGAAGGAGATTCAAAGGTCAAGGAAGCAAATATTTTCAAATTTTCAAAGCACAATTTGAGCAAATTAAGATGAAAGAAGATAGGAAAATTGCATCTTTCTTTAATCAGGTAGGTGAAGTAACAAATGCCCTGGAAGGACTAGGAGAGCCAACAAATAAAAAGGCCATTGTATGAAAGGTTCTAAGATCTCTTCCGACAAGATTGAATCGTAAAGTTTCAGTCCTAGAAGATAGATTATACTTGGACAACCTTAGCATGGATGAGCTACAAGGGATTCTTACAACTTATGAAATGAGGATTGAATAGGAAGATCCATCTACAAGTGAAGCAACATTAAAAGTATCAAAGAAGACAATCAAGAACAAACATGAATCAAAATAGAAACCTAGTCAAAGAAACAACGAGGACTCAAATGAAGAAGTAGCTAACCTCATAAGGAAACTCAAGAGAGGAACTGATAAGTACAAAATTAAGCTCCCTCTAAAAAATTTTGGTTGTGGAAGAATTGATCACTTTGATTCAAAATTCACCCATGCAAAACAATCTAAGAGTGATGAAGAATATGAAGCTCCCAAGAAGAAGAAATATCAAAAGTGGAACATGAAACAAGGAAAAGAAAACATCTAAGAAAATCTTCTACTCTAAGAAAGATAACTCTGCATATGATAGTCACAGTGATAGCAAGAGTGATTTAGAACATGTATTGTTCATGGCCTTTGAAAATGAATATCTACTTGAAGTTGAAGAAAACGTAGAAGGAGAAATTGACCTGAAAGTCAAATTGATAAGCGCTCTTGATGACTTGAAGGAAGAAAGGAAAAATGTCAAGAAATTGAAAAAGGAAATAAGTAAATTAAAGGAATAAATTTAAGACTCTGAAAATATCATCATCAATCTAAAAACACAATTAGAAGAAGCAAATAAGATTGAAGAAAATCTCAACAAGGAATTGGAAGAAAATTCCATGAAAAGAGAAGGACTGGAAGTTGAAATAGTCTCCCTCCAAAAGGAAGCCCAAAAAAAAATGTTCAACAAAACTTCATGACCAGTTCAATAATGTTGGAAGAGATCTTAAGTAGTTAAAGCTCATGTGATGACAAAACTGGGTTAGGATAAAATACAAACTTTATTAAAGGATCAAGCTCCATGACAAGGAAGGAAGATGAATAGGAAACTCTTGGGGAAGCTGTCAAATATCCCATCAAGAAGAAATATTCATCTTCAACTCAGTATCATCCAACTAGATGAATGCCCTAGAAACAACTAGTAGACAACCCACAAGAAGGTTCATGGAGAAGTGAACCACCAAGAATATTCTCTTCCTCCAGGTATCAAACTATTTTCCTTGGAATTTGTTATTCTTGATACTATTTTGGGCACAAAATTGTAACTTACAATGCCATAAATAAGATAACATATCATAACTATGTCAAGAGACCTCATGAAGATTGCAATCATAGCTCAATAGTTTTGCATTATTGAACAATGAAGTTGAATTCCATAAGTGTAATCATTTAGGACATAATACACAAGATTGTCGAATGGGCACTCCTTTAAAAAAGACAAAGTCAGAATCCAATGTTCCTACAAAAGTATGGAAAAGGAAAGATGAGATATGTAGCCTTGGTTTCATTGCAAAATGCAAGAAACATGAATGGTTGGTTGATAGCGGTTGCTCAAAGCATATGACAAGAGATAAGGACATATTTTTAGACTTGCAAAAGGAAAAATATGTGATATCATCATTTGAAAATTATGGATCATCCAAAGTTTTTGGAAAAGCCACAATCAAGCTTGGAGGTAAAGGTGCCAAGGAATAAAATGCCTTGCTCGTTGAGAATTTGAATCACAACTTGTTGAGCATGATTCAAATGTGCGACCAGGGGAACACAGTTCTTTTTTACTCCAAAAAGTGTGAAATAAGGAAGAAAGAGACAGATAAAGTGGTGGCTACAACATCTTGAGGACATAATAACTTATATTATCTTGATACAATTGGAAAGGAAACATGTTCCATAGGAAAGAAAGATGAAAATTCACTATGGCATAAAAGAATGGGTCACATTTACTTTCAAAATCTTTTCAAAGTCAGAAAAAAGGAAGGAGTTAAAGAAAAGCCTGAAATTAAAAAACCAACAAATGTCATATGCAAACATTGTTGACATGGAAAAAAAATCAAGGTTGAATTTAAGACCAAAGAAAATTCTACATGGAATTTAAGACATGGAAATCCATTGGAGCTAGCGCACACCAACTTATGTGGACCAATGAGAATTAAAGGGTTGAAAGGTGATTTATACTTCATATTGTTCATCGATGATTACACTTAAATGACGGTTTCCAGTTGCATTAAGAAGAAATTGGAAACCTTTAAGCATTCCAAGGTATATATAGAAATGGTTAAAAATGAAACTGATTTGAAAATAAAGTGCTTAAGGTTGAAAAATGGAGTTGATTTTACATCCAAATAATTCCAACACTATTTTGAATAACGTGACATAAATAGACAGTTCTCAACATCTTGGACACCTCATAAAAACAGAGTCATAGAGAGAAAGAATAGGATTGTAGTTGAGATGGTCGGGACCATGTTGAGCGACTCAAAATTAAGCAATATCTTATGAGTCCAAGAAATTAAAGTTGAATTTCTTATTATGGATAGAGGGATGCTTAGAAACAACAGTGGTAATACTCCTTATGAATTATGGAAAGGAAGACCAACTAATGTCAAGCACTTTAGGGTCTTTGGTATTAAATGTTATGTAAAGAGGGAAGACTCAAAAATTGGAAAATTATATTCCAATGTGGATGAAGGTATATTTGTTTGATACTCCAAAAAATTCAAGGCATACAAATGTAACAATATGAGACTCAAAAAATAGTAGAAAGCATTAATGTGACATTTGATTAAGGTTGTAAGACATAAACAAAACAAGGTTCAATGGAATCATAGATAGAAGAACTGGGGAAAGAATAAATTATGAAGGAATATCCATTAGAAGTAGAACCAGAGGAACCAACAAATAAGCAAGAATACACTGACCAACAAACATCTCAAGCTCCTTCCAAAGAATCTAAGAAATGGTACCAAAAAAATGATCTATTAGAGAAAATAGTTGGAGATAAAGATGCAGAAATTGGGACCAGGAAAAGGCAACAGGAAGATGTGGCAGAAGAAAAAAATTCCACCTTTGATCCTAGGTGTTTTCATGAAGCTAGAAAAGATGAATACTGTGTCAAGTCCATGAATACTTTATCAAGTTCAAAAGAATGACACATGGGAACTTGCGTCAAGACCAAAGGAAAAAAATGCCATAGGCACAAAATGGGTCTTCAGGAACAAGATGAATGAGTATGGATAGGTTACCATGAATAAAGCTAGATCAGTCTATAAAGGATATGCACATGTATAAGGAATTGATTTCAAAAAGACTTTTTCTCCTATAGCTCGAATGGAAGCTATCTATATTATTTTGGCATATGCTTGTTCTAGAAATATCAAATTATATTAGATGGACATCAAATCAACCTTCCTGAATGGATAATTGGAAGAACAAGTTTACAAAGTGCAGCCTGAAGGATTTATACTTACTGATAAGAAATAATATATCTACAGGTTAAAGAAAGCACTTTACAGTCTCAAGCAAGCCCCAAGAGCATGGTATGCCCACTTGGACAGATTTTTGTAGCAACAAGGTTTCAAAAATGGAAGTGCAGACAACAACCTATATTTTAAGATTGAACAAGAAAAATTTAAGCTCATAGAATTATATGTAGACAATATCATCATTGACAATGACGATGACAGGGTGAGTAAGAAATTTGCTGACAACATGCAGAAAGAGTTTGAGATGTCCTTAATTATATAGTTAAATTTCTTCATGGGACTTCATATTTCTCAGGAAGAAGATGGGATATTGATTTCTCAATCTAAGTACATTAGAGACATGTTGAAGAAATTTTGAATGCAGGATTGCAAACCAGTTAGCACTCCCATGGTGAGAGGATGCAAGATAAGAAAAGATGATGAATCTAAGTAATTTTGCCATATATTATAAAGATCCATGATTGGTAGCCTACTATATGTAACAACCTCTAGATTAGATGTGATGCAAAAAATTTGATAGGTTGCATAATTTCAAGAAGCACCAAAACAATCTCATGTCCTTATTTTAAAAAGGATCTTCAGATATCTCAAAGGGACAACTGAGTTGGTTATTACAACTTACACTAATGTAGATTGAGTAGGTTGAATTGATGATCACAAGAGAAGCAATGGAGAAATGTTTTTCTTGGGTAGATGTCTTGTATCATGGTTAAGTAAAAATAAGTCTTCAATTTCCTTATCTACAGTGGAATTAAAATATATTGCAGCAGCAACATGTTGTACTCAGGTACTATGGATCAAACAAATGTTGCAATGTCTACATGTGAATGTGGATGAACTCATTGTGATGTTTTGCGACAACACCAGTGCCATCAACATCTCCAAGAATCCTATCATGCATTCCAAAACAAAACATATTCCTATCAAGTATCACTTTGTTAGAGAACACGTTGCAAAAACAAACATAAAGGTGAATATATTGGGCTAAGAAGCAAACAACTAACATCTTCACCAAATCATTACCACAAGAGACATTTGAGTATCTTCGATAAAAAAATCAAATACTCCCAAGTTCACATTAAAATTCCTTTTTATCTAGCCAATTAGACAGCGGGAGTAGACACAGGTTATAGGTACACAACAACAGGAAGATTAACAGGGGGAGTCACCCTTTACCATTGTTTTCAAATGGGGAGAGAAATTAGGTCAAGAAAATTAGATGTGTGAAGTCAGGGGGAGCAGTGATCGTAGGGGGAGTTCATGTTTCTCCTTCAATGTGAAAGGGGGATATTGATGAACTATGGTTTTCATTGATGTCAACACAAGCAGCAACCAGTGGAGCATTGCTTTTGTTGACCAAAATGACATGGAAAATTATGATTTTTTGAGTTAGGATCCACTTGTTAGATTCTCCTCATCAATCTAATTCCATTGGTATGTGGTACATCATGAGAGTCTTAACGAATTTAGAGATATCCTTATTTGAAGTTGAAGACCCCAACCTATGGGAAAAAACCCCAAAGGGTAATAATGTGGTAGATCCTCTTTGGTCAAGTCAAATAGGGATGTGGTTCTCCACCAAGGATTAAATGGCATAATGGGTTACCTATGGTGTTTTATTTCAAATTTAAAGTATGAGGGGTTTTAACCATTATTTCAAATTCAGGTAGCCCTAATAATCCAAATCATTTCCCCAAAGGGAGTTTGGATCCATCAACTTGAATTTTAAAACATTTATTTCTCTCTAATATTTGAAATTTAAATTTTATGGTTCCCCTTCCAAATCTATAAAACGAAGTATTATATCTCCTCCAAATGTAATGAAATCAAGCTCATTATTTTTTTATTAGCTCTAAACTACCTTTTCAACCCTAAGGAGTGTTGATTAGGTATAACGAGTGGGTAGGGTTTTGTTTTTGTTTAACTTCGTTGTGAGATTTGTTTGGGAAATTTTCTTGTAGAAGGAAGACTGAGGTTTTCTAAGGTTGTATCCAAGGTTCAGCGTTCTTATGATCACTGTGATTTGATTAAAGGAACTAGTGAAGTTTATTCCAGCCTCCCTTTGAAGGCCTAGTATGGTCTAGTTCGTATTTGTGTCCTCTGCAGAGAAACGAAGGAGTAATAACATTATGAGATCAAGGTTTTAATGCTCAGTATTATCCTTTGTCTTTTGATATATAAATAATTCAAGCAAGAATGAGTTTTGTTATAGTATTATTATCTTTCTACTTTTGTTTTCTCTCGCACTTGAGCATGATCTCTAGTATGTCGTGACCTGTGGAGCATGAAATGTGACAAGGTCATCACTAAGGTATCATCTTTTTTACTATTCTATGGTCAGTTTCATGCTACAAGAGCTAATGAAGTTTGTCATTTTAACTCCATATATACTCTATCCTTGCAGCATAGATATTTGTGACATTTCTGGGAATTTCATACATGTGAAATCAATCAAAACAGTGAATTTTTTTTAATATTGAATGATCTTTGAAGGCTTAAATCACTTGAAGTGAGTTCTATCTAATTAATAACATAGTTATGGATTGACCAACCCTAATATAATGATTTTGGCATCACTATTTCACAGGCTTGTATAACTTATGGCGTATAGAAGAAGTGATACCTCCAACATATTGAGAAACATCCTATACATATATTTGTGAAATGAAATTAATTTGACTTGTATATACAAGGAGCTACAATGACTTTTAATTTAGCAGTGCTCATTCTCTGTGGTTAGATGATGGTTTCAATTTGATACTCAATGGCTTCTATAGATTACAAGTGGTATTTATGCACAACATTTTCAAGTAGTAGTGGCCCATATATAGCTAGGAAAAGCCTCTTCACAGACATCCTTGTTACAAGAACTTTATTACTCTGAATAAGGAATTAAGAGTTTTGATATGTTGAAGTCAGGGCATCCTCAAATTTGATGACACTATCTCGTCATTAAAATTTCAACACCTACAAGAAATGGTCCCAAAATTAAGGATTTTCATATATTGCATAAATAAATATTCAAATTACATCACTACAAGGAAACTGCCTTCTAGTGGAGGTTTTTGCGGAGGACCCTATAAAAATTACCCAAGAATCCATTTTTAGTGGAGGTCACTAGTGGGGGAGGGTAGGCGAATGTTTCTTTGATGATGCATGTAAATTACTAAAGCGCACTAGTGCCTTCTTATCAATACATGCACCAAACCTTCATATAACATGGTGCACCGTAGCATTTTTTTCTTTTGAAAAATTAAAAACCATGGTACGCTAAATACCCTAACACACAGGTGCTTGAATATTAATTAGCACAAAACCCCTTCATATAGTGAAACATACCGATGCTATTCGAAAATGATGGCCCAGTGCAGTAAATGTGTAGCAACACCCCAAGGCGTCATATAAAGCATACCGATAGATGATTTCTAATTAAAAAAAAATATCTAGTTCTATTATAAAACCAAAACACCGGTACATTACAAGTAACATTAAGCCCCGGTGTGTCTCAATAAAGCACCATGATAATTTTAAATTTAAAAAAAAAAAATCACGTTGCTTTTGTACATAGCCTGCCTTGGTGTGCTTTGAGACGTGCACCGGAGGAGGTTTAAATAAAAAATCCCTCCCGTCCATAATTTTAATTTTTAACATCTACATTGCACGAGATCTCTAAAGCGCCGGTGCCACTCTTGCCACATGCAAGTGCCTTGACATCAGTGCTTCTCTTTCTCACCACCTTTAAGTACTATGCTCACTATTTGAGTTTCCAATTTTTTCAAATGGTGTGAAAATTTGTTTTTCTCCATTATGTGTACACAATGCCTCCCCGGCAACCAAATGTCCAAGTAATCTCTATGTTTCTTTCTAATTTAATTTTTTAGCATATTAGAATTGCAAATTAGGTTGAATTCATCAATTATTTTGCAAAAAAATAAAAATTGACACATGATGCACTCGATTTTTTCAGCTCGCACCGGTAGTGGTGCACCCTGTAAATTTATAGGGTGCATGAAGTTTTAGTGCATGAACATAATGCACCGTCATTAGGGTGGTGTGTTTTGTAAATATAAATTCACCCAGAAAGATGTGACGTAAGAATTGGTGCACAATTATGTCACACCTCTATGAAAAGTTAAAAATATGAATCACCCGCAATGCATCATACTTATGTGTGCACTATTACCGGTGCTATTATAGTTGAAATCACATTAGTGTCGGTGCATGACTATGTTTTGAGTGCACCGTGTAATTTTTTTTTAAATTGAAAGTTATGTTTCCATATTTATAAATACATGTTTCATTTTATAAAAAAAATGTATTTTATGTATGAGGTTGATGTATTTTATATATCAATCATGTAACAAAGACATCGACATATGGAGCAGCAGCAGGAGTAGGAGTAGCAGGTGAACCCGTATAATATGGTCTGACCATGGAAGGAAAGAGAGAGGGAGAGGTATTTATACCCTTTCCCTATTACTACAGTGACCTAAGCGCTCTTGAGGAAAGTAAGCCTCTTCAAGGACTATGAGGAGGGTACATCCTTGAAGTCACATTCTATCCTATTAGTGCATCTGATCTACCAATGGAATGTTGAGCAATAGATCTTCTTTCTGTATCAGTCTTGAGTTATGGTATATGCCCACTAAGGAGGACATTTAATTTATCGCTGGCCTATCCAGGAGAGGGGATGATTTTCCCCAGTTCCTTGATATCCCCCATGGTGTTACACTCTGCGATATGTCGAGCCTCATGTAGTCCATCTATCAGATTTTCAAGTCCGTGGTGGACAGCTACATGTTTCCTCTTTTGCTATAGAGGAGGATAGGTGTCTCTCATTATTAGTCAACACCATTTCACATTCTTATGGTGATGGGAAGCAAATTAGTTTCCCTATTTTGTATTATGTTGATTCTTTGATTCAGGTTCCACGTTGCATCATATGGTCTACCATTTTTTTGAGGTATTTTTGCACAGCTTTAGATATATGTCGTGTGTTGTCGAGACAGGGGAGGGAGACCTTCCCTTTTTCTTTTGAGATTTTTATTTTTTATTTTTTGAGAGGTTTCCAGAGACGAGGCCTACATTTGACCGTAGCCCTTCTAGGTCGACCAGTGAGGCCCAGATATGCATGTGGGGGAAGATGATGCCTAAGAGGGGCATGTCGGAGTTTACAGTTAGGATCTCATGTGAGGCACTGGAGCTCCTGTCCATTGTGGATGACCATGCATTTGTCGTGTTAGTTATCTGTATGCAGGGATTGATTGGAGAGGTCGTCACAACATCTCCTTCATAGCGGATAAGCCTCTAGATGATAAAGGTAATATTAGTGTTTTCTTTAAATTAATCTAGTTTCATTTTCTTCTTTTAATGAATTAGAATAAAATTTATTCTAGCACGTTCTTTAACTTGTTTTATTAAAAATTTTAATGAAATTATCTAATTTTTTTGCACTATATATTTTGTATACATTGGTACATTCAATGTGAACATGCCTCCACCCCAAAAGATGTCAGAGGAGATGAGGATATGAGTGAGGCCCAAGAGGGTGAAGGTGAGGAACATCCTTAGGGGGCATGGGCGTCTAGGGGTGGAGGCCTATTATCTGATACCAGATGGACTACTATGACAAATTGGTGAGAGTTTTGATTCAGCAACAAGTCCACCTTTTGAGGCCTCAAGATATTGGTATGGATCTAATCTTCATGCATCTCTACAAGACCTATCCCCAAGATTTGATGTCTCTTATGCGACATGTCATCAGAGCTAGTAGGCCAATGGCAGCGATGAGGGTTGCAAGGATGCCTCATGCAATAACACATCCACAAGATGATGAGGGTGGTCATGATGATGATGAGGGTGATGATCATGATCATGAAGGGTGATGATCATGATCATGATGATGAGGATGGTGATGTTGATTCTTCTAGTGGTCCTTCCACCCCATCATATCATGAATGTTACGGTGTTAGTGATCCTTCTGGAAAAATAGATGCTCGTCAATCACCTAATGATGCCGAGATTCTGAAGCTAGAGGATGTGTCATATGTTCTTCTGACACGGTATACCAGACACCTTCTCTTGCATACCAACCACATCCTTCTACTGCAGACCATCCATCTCTTATTTGGCCTCCACTTTAGCTGATTTCGATAGATGTACTTTATCAGGCAATAGTTGACCATCCATCATCTTCTACTACAGACCAATCCATAGGAACTACTATGTCTATTGTATTAGATATTTGATTACACTTATTTGAATTCATGATGTATTTTTTTTTCCCTTTGGAAAAGTTGTAATTTTATTCATAAGACAAATTACATATTGTAGATGCATATGCATATGGCATGTTCCTATTTTCACAAGAAACAGAGCAGAAAAAAATAAAATAAAAAATAAAATAAAATATAATATATATAAATATATATATATATATATATATATATATATATATATATATATATAGATATAGATATAGATATAGATATAGATATATATATATATATATATATATATATATATATATGTATGTATGTATGTATGTATGTATGTATGTATGTATGTATGTATGTATGTATGTATGTATGTATGTATGTATGTATAACTACTACTCTTTTTGCCCTTTGTTTTTTTCCACCTTCCGCCAACCTCTAGTATTGGGAGTGGCCGATACAATGGAAAGATAATTTTCACTTGTATGAGTGGGAGTGTCTTTGTTAGAATTGGATCCCTCTGATCCATGAGTTCGCTTGATGCCAGTTATTTCCATTCCTATTAGTTGACATGCTTGGTTTTTCGTAGGGTTGCTGGGGACTTCCTCCTCCTTTTATGTGTTGTTTTGGTCCTTTTGGTCCTTTGTTTCTACTTTGTATGATGATGTTTCTTATTTTTCTACTTCTTCCTTCAATGGGGCAGTATATTACCATCCTTTTGGTTGTTTCTATTGCTTCTTGTTCCATTTGGGAGTTTGTTTTGCCTTATGAAAAGCACTGTGAAGGTGTCCTATTTGTAGACATCCACAACATCGAAAGGTTGTATTTTCATAGTCTAGTGGTTGTGTCCACTATGTATTATTGAAATTCAAGTTTATGCTTTCTAGTAGTCCCTCACTGAAGTCTACCTCCACGCATATCCTGTAAAAAGTGAATATCCCCCTTGTAAGTCTGTCATCATCGATCTTTAGGAATTTTCCTAATACATTCCCTATGGCAATTAATACATTGTGATGCTAGAAGTGTAATGGGAGGTTATGCAACCTAACCCAAATTGACATCTTTGATACCACCATTGTGTTGGCGTTGGATTCTGGAAACCAAGGGGTCATAAATAGTCATGCATTGCCCCAGAACCATGGTCCCGTTTTGAGGATATGATCCCTTTCCTGTACCGTTCTGAATTTGACTATAAAAAATCCTTTGGGGCATAAGTATATTTCACAGTCTGGTGTCCAGGCTTCATAAATCCATTGATGCAAAACATCAGATTTAGGCCAAAACCCATTAAATCTACATATAAATGATTTGGAATAGAGATCTATGTACAAGTCTTTTACCTCAGGCATTGCGATGGTAAGAGCAGGATTCTCAAATTTTTGTTTTACAATGTAGGGTCCTGGAAGCTCGGCCGGTGTTGCAGTTTTGGTTTGTACTTTTTCCTTACCTTTGACTACTTCCTTGAAGGATCCTATGCTTTTTGAGCTGCTTCTAGCACTTCCTCCCCTCAAAAACGGGTTTATTATGATGGTCGAGTTTGTGGTGATGCCATAATCCTGGAGTGTGAGGTTGTCCTATAAAATGTGGCCTGAGTAGACCAAACTTTGCTGACATGCTGGTATACCGAGATGGTTTTGGATTTTGTTTCTTAGCTCCTAAATCTTCCTCCCTTTCCAAATCCTCCAGTGAATAGTCTTTCCTTCCAGTATTTTAATGAAGATTTGTATCAGTTCCTCCACATTTGAGTGTGGATCTATTTGAGGAGGGGTTTAATATGTTGCCCATGTGCCTAGATATGTTAGATTTAAGTATATCGACGCTCTGTTTGGTTTTCTCTTTGCCAAAATTTGTTCTCGATGTGGTGGTAGATCTGTATAAGTCGCACCCAACCAAGTGCTCCATATCTTCTCCTGCGTTGTCATGATCATCATATAGGGTTCCTTTTTCCCCCTTATCGCAAGGTCTGCTAACCAATGGTAAATAGGGAGGTTGGACTATGGACAACAATATTTGGCCAACATATGCATCGATATGCCTTCTTTTGGTTGTCTTTCAGCCATTTCTAGAGGGAGGCCCAGATGAGTGATCGATAGCAATCCGCCAAGCTTAGCGTGACCGGGTCTGTGCCAAAACCTGGGGTGCATAGTGTTGCAGTGGCGAGGTCTTCCATTTTTTCTATGGCCTGATGGGTTTCTAAGGACTAGTAAAACCTAGCTTTGAAAGGGATGTACCTTGTAGAAATTCCCACTATATATCAACAGATTATGCAATATACTAAAGAAAAATAAAAGATCTACTTCTACAACAAACTTTGCAGAAGCTTAATTGAATTTGAACAAGATCAATTAGAACACATATAACAGAGAATGAGAAATAAATCACACATGAACACAGAAGAATACTCTGGGGAAAGCCTCAGCTAAAAACCCTGATCTCTGTATTAACATACAAGTGGAAATATGTTCAAATTACACAAAGAATCAGCTCACAAGCTATCCTACTCTCTCTGTAATTGAACTGCTACTCATAGACAGTTAAAGGCTTCCCACAAACCTTCTCCTTTGCCTTCCAAGCCTCCTATTTCCTTGCGCAGTTTTTCCTGGGGTCCAATGCTTCCACTTGTGTGAATTCCCACCTCATACTGCTCACTTGGCTCAATAGTAACTGTGCAATCCTTAAGGAGATAATTCCTTTTACATGGATGAGTTTTCTTTATAGGAAAATTCCTCCAACTAATAGTACATTGTCCCTTCTTCTGATCTCAACTAGGTCTCTGACTGAACTGACATGCATGAGTTATTTATGAGAGAATATTCATTTATCTGAAGTGCAGCAGTTACATGCATGCATGCATTAACTAACTGAACTCACAATTAGTTCAACAAACTATTTGAACTAAACTAATTGGACTTAACTTAGTTAACTGAGCTAACTAATTACAACTCAAAGTAAAACTCATACGGATCTCCTTAATCAAGTGATAACTTCCTCAATCAAAGGGATAATTGTTGCATGTCTTGACATAGACTTCATGTTTGATTTTCTCCAACTAATTAACTCAAGATGAATTAATCAATTAATTTTCAAACAGCTGCTAAGATCAAATTCGAATTTTGATTCTCAATTTTAGTTCAAGGGCTAACTAAAATTGGAATCTATCCCGAAATACTATTTATAGCAATGTTATTTTTAGCATTTCCATTTTTTTCCTTGTTGCTATGTCCAACACTGGTACCTAAAATGCTATTTATAGCAATATTATTTTTAGCATTTCTTGTTGCTATTTCCAACATACTCTTCATCAGCCAGCAGAGGAATTTGGAAATAAGAAGATAAACCGCAAGCACTAGGTATCTAGAAAGAAACCCTCGGAATGCCATATTTGTCGGCGATCTGTTGCGCAAGAGGCAGCATACCATCTGCAAAAATGAAAGAGATGGGAGGAGCATTGACGACGGAATGCTTCAGATTTTCAACAATTCGTTCAACATTGGGAGGGCCATGTTTCACCAGGGACTAATAGTGTTCGGCAGGTCTAGGTGCAGCCGAGATCAAGGAAGGCCATTGGGAGAGCTCCTCTTTGATGCTAGGGTTTCGCTCGATTGATTATGAACTTGATCAATCAATTCATGATGTAGTTATTTGTCTTCTTTGTATATATATATATATATATATATATATCTTTCATTTTTTTTGTTCATGTTTATGTACTTAATTTATATGTCGGTGTTGCTGTGCATATTGTTAGCTTATGTTAGATATGTTCATTTAATGTGCTTGCAGATAGTTATGTACGTGATAGTAGTTGTTTGACACGAGATTTATATTAATTTGAGGATTTTTGTGGTTGTGATGTTAGATTACAATCTTTTTGTTTTGTTATATGTGATCACGATGATAATGCCCTGTTAGATTATTAGATTTGTGTGCAACCTAATGACGTTTATATGTGCTACTAAAAGTGTATATAATTAGATGATGGTAGTGAATTGGAACGTGTATCTTAGATAATGTTTATGTTTGTTAGATGATTATCATCAAGATGTTTATTTTTATGAAATAATGGTTATTATAAATTATGTATTGGTGAACTTATATCAAAATTTTATATATGAAATTGCATGTAAAACTACTTTAAAAAATGCAAAGATATTTTTATAAATTACAAAGTTTAGTATGGTTTAAACTATGATTGTAAATTATGATAAATAATTTTCTATTACTTAGATAGTTCATTGATATTCAATCTAACTTAAATAGTAAAATATTTCAATACTCACAACAATAAAATAATTTAGTTAGTTCTTAAAAAGACAAAAATGTGGAACTCATTCAATTTTTAATATTAAATATTATTAATAATAAATTATTCAAAAATGCAATTTAATTAATTCAGTATTGGTTTATAAAACTCAATCTATTGTTAAATTTAAAAAACTTAAGTCAGCCCCTTATCAGGGTGTGAGCCAGCTGGGGATCCGCATAGGGATTGCAGACATGCTCAATTAAATTAATGTAAGGGTCGGTGGGCAACATCTCCCACACCTCACAGGCACCTTCTCCTTAATGAAAATAATGGCAGTAGATCACAGTGGATCCACGACGCGAAGTATGGAAGCATCTTAAATCTCCAGGTGGTGGGAGTCGGGGAACACATGCAACCATCTATACGAAATTGAATTTGGTGCTACAGGTATCTTAGAAGGTATGAGACAATAATATTCTGGTTCTTGGTGCCAAGAGTGTGGGGAGAAAACTATGTTGTAGTTTGTCTTGGCTCATGGATAGCGCAATTGGTCTGGTATGTTCGTATGCTTATCCTTTTCCCTGGGTTGGGGGATGACATTACCTATATGACTTACATTTGGAGGGGAAAAGGAAAAATGGTGAATTGGAAAGTTTCTCGTATGGGCATGTTTCATGGGTTCGGTGTCTTATTACTCTATCTACCCTGCATGTTGATTGTGAGCTCCATAATTTTGAGTTTAAGTTTAATTGGAAAACCCTAAGGAAATTAAGGGTAAAGGCACCTAGGCCAAGTTGGGTTTGCGGACTCCGGGCTAAGGAGTGCAGGCGGGGTGATGTTAACAATCTTAAGGCGCCTCACACTGTGGGCTAGTTCATGTTTTCCTCTGAGTATTGGTTCGGGTTGTCGATGCATGATGTGTTGCAGTGCAGCACGGTGATGCCTATGTCCTTCAATCCTTCTATTAAGTCTAAGTTTTATTTTTTGTTGATTTCATGTATTGTTGTTAATCTAGGTCCCTCTAAGTCACTTCTCCCTCTGGCCTCTACATAGTGTATTGGGTCTCGAGTGTGGGCAGGTGAGAGTAAGCTGATGAAGGGTGGTCTAACATCATCCATCATAGTGAAGAACCCTCCTGGTGTTGGTTCCTCTGGGTGCAAAGGTCGTGACTGTAAAAATTAGGGTGGTAAGGGTAATGAAATTGGCTCGACGTCTAGAAATCCCCCACGCCGATGTGGTAGAAAATCGAATGAAGAGACCCTGCAAAACACTATCCATGACTATTACAAGGGGGCCCCAGCCCAGCTGAAGCAAGTGATCTCGACCTGGGAGGCTGAATTTAACCATAAACCTGAGATAGATCTGTCAACAGAGGACTGGAGGAGTCTGATACCTGATACTGGTTACACCCGTAGTCGCCTCACTCTGTATAAACAATATGTTCACCTTTTTTGGCTCATGAAAATAATTGTTGCAAAAGAAATGGCTTCCTCTCTCATTATTGCTAGGAATATGGATCTTTGTCTCAATTACATTCAGAAAGAACTCCAGTTGATTCAACTTCACCTTCAGCACTAAACGCTCACCTAGGCCACATTAAGTGCCACATTCCTTGTCTACCTCAATCCAAACTTCCATGCTCAAGTGCAAAAGATCTCACACCATTGGAATCATCAGATGATTAGATGATGGAAGGTCCAGTCTGTTATCATTTTTGTTTATGTTTTGATGTATATGTCAAGTAGCATTTATTTTTACAGTTTTATGCTTAGTAGATGGTTTCCATACTATAAGCCCTATAAGCCTTTGATAGACAGACTCAGGCTATTTAAGTTTTGGATGGCATATAATGTGGTTCAGTGGCCAATAGACCTAGATTTTCACTGGGCAGGTTGAGCCCACCGAACGTTTCTTATGATTGTAACCTGCCTAATTATTGAAATGAATGAATGAATAGGTACTGCCAATATTACAAAAAAAAAAAAACTTAAGTCATAAGTTTTTTACAACCTGTAGCCTAGATCCATCTTAACTCTGGATCTACCAAGTGCCAAGAGGGATCAAATCTCTTGAGATGCAAACATCTTTTTGAGTGAAAAGAGATTTGATCCCTTTAAGTGCTTGGTGGATCTAGGAAACTGGTATATATATGTAGTTTACATTGAAATATTTTATTTATAATTCACGTTCTCCACATTAACATTTTAAAATATGCCCCCTCATACTTTTTTCATGTATGTATACATTTAATTATTTTTATTATTAATATTTTCTAAATTAATATTACATATCAAATCCATATTAAACATTGAAAATTTTACAAATATCCCTCATACATTGAATTATAAAGAAACTATTAATGGAATAAGAATTCTCTTAATCTTTCTCAGTGAAGTGAAAATATAAGAAAATTTTCAATTTAAATTAGTTTATTTTTCTCTATATAAAGTATCTATAAAATTATGTTATTTAATACTCATAGTAAAATATTTTACTTATGGTTGTCAGTAAAATATTTTTGTTATAAATATATTTTTGTTTTAAATATCACATGTAAATGGAACATAGAATGAATTACACATAATGTAATATCCATAATATTATTTCTTGTCATGTGAAAAAGTTATCTTTTTTGCTTGTAGTAAAAAGTAAATTATATTTTTTTACCCATTTCATTTCTTCCTCATAATAAAAGCTAAACTATTATTTTTTATTTTCCGTTACATTATATCTCTATATAAATTTTTATAAGATTAACGTGTAAATTGAAGTATTGTAATTATGGCCGACATTAATTTCTTTTCTTATTACTATTTTAAATTTGTTAATTTCAATTATTATTTTACTATTTTTAAATGTAATGTTATGTGACAAAATCTCTCTCATATTAATTTGTAGAGTGCCTCTCGGCTTAATTAATTTAGATTTAATACAACTTAAAAAATTGTATTTTTATAAAGATTATTTTATTACTAAAGTTATGAGATTTTCAAGCAATTTAAATTTAAACTTTATAGCAATTCTTACAAATTTAAATTAAAAATTCTCTCTAAAGATGAGGATAAGTAAATGTAAACTAAGGTCGGTGATAAGTTACTTGTAGTTGGGGGTTTGTTCTATTGGAAGTTCTCCCTTAAAGAGGCAAGTAAACTTTTTTCTAGTAATAAAGATATAACATTTTGATGTTATTTTGGTTCTTTATTTTCTATTGTATTGGTTTAAATTTAACTCTTTTTAATAATAAATGAGTTAAATAATATAGTTTAAATAATACAAATTAAATTATCTCGAGATATTCACTAAAAATCATGTTTTTCACATTTCTCCTAGCTAATATGATATCACGTTCACAATGATAAAGACATCTCTACTTTAAATAATTTAGTTACAAATACATAAAAGATAGATATTTATTTTACATAATCTAAACGGGAAAAAAATGCATCACCAATTCTTTTTGAAACTCAAAACAAATGCCTCTTAATCACCATCACAAATGCAGTGTGCTTGGTATGTTCTAATCGTACTAGTGCTATCATATTTACCCAATGCATCGCCTAAATAATATTTAAAAATATAGCTATATATTGGTGCATTAGATAACGTGAATGTTCCTTCCTCGTGAAAAAATGTTCTACGTGTGCACTGGTGCATAAGTATGATGCACCACAACGAAAATTTAAAGTTGTGAACCAACAATGGTGTGTCATAGGTAAGTCTGCACCATCTGTAGTGTTGTTTTATTTGACAGTGCACCGAATCCAGTGCATGACTATGTTTTTGGCTCATTGATGTTTTTTTTAAGTTGAAAGTTATGTTTCCATATTAATAAATACATTTTTCATTTAATAAAAAAAAGTACTTTATATATGAGGTCGATGTATTTTCTATGTCAATCATGTAAAAGAGACATCAACAAAGGAACAACAACAATTGGAAATAGTTAGCAAAATAATGAAAACAAAAACAAAAACAATAGTATAAATAATGAAATAACACAAGCACATAACACTCTCCATTGTCATCGCATTGATTATCTTCCTCGACACTTGGTCTGATAAAACTATTGTTCTTAAAAACGTGTTTTGATCTAGGGTCATTTCCTAATACGAATCACCAATCCCTATCTAACACATCTGGGTAAAAAAAAAACTTGATTTCATTGTTTTGGGAAAACATAAGGCTCCATAACTTCATGTCACATCTTTCTAGAGTTGATAGATATCATCCCACAATTGTGATCTCCCTTTTTCATTATTCTGATCAAAGGTATCCCACCACATGCACCTAAAATTAACACATTAGAATGAAGAGAAGTCCACTTGAAGGATCTCTTGTATCTTTCCAACATAACCTAATGTATACTGATCGTGGTGGATAACACAACTAGATTGGTTGAACTCGACTTCCACTCTAGAGTCTTGTGTCATGCATCCATTTTCAGAATATTCCATGCAAAAATGATTTCCATATGCTCACATAAATGGGAACAAATACACCTATAAAAAAGTGAAAAATCATTGTATCATATGTCTAATAACCCAAACATAATTAAAAATATAAAATATATAGATGTCACAATTCAAAGCTGCAATATGAAGTTAAAACTGTAAAGAAAGAGATTATAATTACAGAGTTGTTGCAACCAATACCTATGTTTATCTCATCCTCTTCAATGTTGGGTTGTGTTATATTCCTTCCACGACTAGCCCACGTAGTTAACCGGGGGGCTATAGGGGGGGCGGAGCGCCCCTTTGTTGTGCCGATTATGTAGTGGGGGGGGTCACAAGGTGTTTGAGGGGTCCAGGTAACCCCTTCTATGGGATGCCCCCAGAAAATTTTGCTTTTGGGACCCTATATTAGGTTGGGGGAACCTACCTATGGTTTTGTTCATATTTTGTGCATGTTTTTCACACATGGTTTTGGACGCAATGGTTTTCGGTCCATGGTTTTAGACACAATGGTTTTTGGTCCATGTTATTGGATGCTTTGGCATGTATAAATATATATTGTAACATTGAAAGGAACATAATGAAAAATCAAGTTGGTAGTCTCGGTTTTGGAATCCAGGGGAAACTCTCTGTGTATATGTGTTTTATGTGTTATGCTCTCGCATTGTTTATTTTCTATGTTTTAGAACTCGTATGCAAGTAATTTTTGTATGGGGTTAAAACCTACATTTGGTATCAAAGCTAGGTTTTGGCTTCAAGGGGATGCCTTTGTTGCTGAGGGGTTTCTCTTGGGCTTGTGGTAGAACTTGTTCAATGGGAGATATGTGAGATTGATTCTGGTGATGAAAGAATATGGCGAGCAGTGGAAAGATAGAGATCGAGAAATTTAATGGTTTAGTGTTTTGAGCTGTGGAAACTCAAAATGGAGGATCTGTTGCTGGATAAAGATCAGTGGATCATGGTAGATCCAGGTACTAAACCAACATGAGTGTCTAATGAAGAATGGAAGAATTTGGATCGGAAGGCAAAGAGCACAATATGATTGTGTGTCTTACATTCAGTATTGCTGAATGCATCAAGGGAAGCTACGGCGAAGGGTTTGTGGGACAAGTTAGGGACTTTGTACCAATTTAAGTCTCAGGTGAATAAACTGTTCCTACGAAAAAAGTTGCATAACCTGAGGATGAAAGATGGAGACTTGGTGACAGAGCATCTGAACGCATTTAATATTATGGTATGCCAGTTATTATCTGTTGGTATTAAAATTTTAGATGAAGATAGGTGCATTAGTTTGTTTTTTCCTCTACCAGATTCGTGGGATAGTCTGGTTATTACAATAGGTAGCAATACAACTGCCTTCCAGTTTGATGAAATAGTCTCATCCTTGGTGATGGAGGAGATGAGACTGAAAAATATGGAGTGACAGAATGGTGATGTCTTTTCTGTGTGAGGAAGGTCCCAGAACAGAAACAAAAATAAGTCAATGAGTGGGAGATTTAAATCTAGAGGGAGATCTAAATCTCTAGGAAAACCTATAAAGGTGGTGTGCTGGAAATGCGAAAAGGAAAGGCACTACAAAAGGGACTGTAAATCTGAAACTCCTAATAAAGGAAAGGGATCTGATGATGCTCCTTTTGCAGAGGCAAAAACCACCTCAGATGAAGGTGGGGATGTGTACTTGGATTCTTCAAGTACACATGTATATCATGAGGCATGGTTGATTCACTCTGGTGCATCCTTTCACTTCACTCCCCATAAAGAGTGGTTCTACGAGTATGAGAAATATGATGGTGGTGATGTCCTCTTGGGGGATGACAGGAAGGCTAGAATCATTGGCTACAGAAAATTAAAGTTGAAGTTGCAAGGTGGAAGGGTTAGAACACTTCAGGGTGTTCTACATATTCCTGCATTAGAAAGAAATCTTATTTTTGTAAGCAAGCTAGATGATGTAGGTGTAAAAACAATGTTCGAGAAGGATGCCTGTAAGATGGTTTGGGGGGCACTGCTATTGATGTGGGGAGTTCGAATTGGAACTCTATACAAGCTACAAGGTAGCACTGTTATTGATGGATGCAACAATTCTATGGTTCTTGAAAGTGGAGTAGAAAATCTAGTGGTCTATGGAGAGAATACCATGTTGTGGCATCAAAGGCTTGTACATATTGGAGAGAAGGGCCTTCGAATACTTCATGATAAAGGTATGGTAGAAGGTATGAGTAATAGCTCTCTAGATTTTGATTCTGTGAAAATTGTGTATATGGGAAGCAGAATCAGGTGAGTTTCCCCTCTGGTGCTAACAGGGCGAAACAGATATTAGAACTTGTGCACAGTGATGTGTTTGGACCTGTGAAGGTTCCATCACTGGGTAAGTCTGTGTACTATGTATCATTTATAGATGACTTCTCAAGGAATACATGGATATATTTCCTTAAGAAGAAATCTGAAGTCTTTGACAGGTTTAAACCAAATAGAGAAGAAGATAAAGGTGTTGAGGACAGATAACGGTGGAGAGTTTTGCAGTAAGGAATTTGAAGAATTCTGTAAGAAGTGTGGTATAGCATGGTAGAAGACTACTCCATACACACCTGAGCAAAATGGAGTTTCAGAAAGAATGAACAAGACATTGATGGAAATGGCAAGAAGCATGTTCATTGGTGCCGGGTTAGGACAAGAATTCTAGGCAGAGGCGGTGGAGACAGCATGTTACCTGGTCAATAGATCACCTTCATCAACGTTGGAGGATAAGACTCCACAAGTGATATGGACTGGTAAGAAACCATCTCTTTCACATCTGAGGGTATTTGGATGTGATGCATATGTACGTGTTCTAAAGGAGAAGCGAACCAAGTTGGATAGTAAATCTGAAAAGTGCATCTTTATTGGGTAGAAGGATGGTTTAAAGGGTTATAAGATTTCGAACCCATTAACAAGGAAGGTTGTGTACAGCCAATATGTGGCGTTTAGAGAGGTAAAAGATGTTATTAAACATGAAGTCCAACCAAAGGAACTTGAGAAGATAGAGTTTGAACTTGAGGAAGAATCAAACTCTACAACAAAGGAGGAATAATAAGATGAAGAGCCACAAACTCTAGGTGTGAGAAGATCAGTTCGAGAAAGAAGGCAACCAGAAAGGTATAGTCCATCTGCTTGTTGTTCTAATTTTTCTTTATCTATTACTGACGATGATCCCATAACTATGAAGGAAGTAGTAGATTCCAAGGATGGAAAACTCTAGAAAGAGGCCATGGTTGATGAAATGGCATCTTTGCACAAAAATGAGGTGGGATCTGGTGGAGTTGTTGGCTGGAAGGAAACCCATTGGCAGCAAATGGGTGTTCAAGAAGAAGACAAATGCAAAAGGAAAGGTGGAGAAAAAAAGGCTCGATTGGTAGCAAAAGGTTATTCCCAGGTGCCAAGAATTGATTTTGGTGATATTTTTTCTCCTGTTGCCAAGCTAGCTTCTATTAGATTACTTTTACCTGTTGTTGTTGCTTTTGATTTTGAGATAGAATAGATGGATGTGAAGACAACATATCTTCATGGGGATTTGGAAGAGGAGATCTACATGTAGCAACCTGAAGATTTTGTGGTGAAGGGTAAGAAATAAATGGTATGCAAGTTAAAGAAGTCTATGTATGGGTTAAAACAGTCACCAAGGATGTTGTATCAGAAATTTGATACATTTATACAGGGACTTGGCTTCACAGGATGAAAAGTAGATCATTGTGTGTATTTTAAATTAATTGGTGACCATGTTATTTATTTGGTCTTGTATGTGGATGATATGTTGCTAGTTGGAAATGATAAAGAAATTATCCAGGATTTGAAGACCCAATTGTCCTTCAAATTAGACATGAAAGATCTTGGTGCTGCAAACTATATTTTGGGCATGGAAATTAAAAGAGATCGGGCAAAGAGGAAACTCTAGTTAAACCAAAGGAAGTATGTCGAGAAAATATTGTAGAGATTTAATATGTAGGATAGTAAACCGATGAAGGTTCCTATTCCTTTAGGTGTAAAGTTATCTGTTGAACAGTGTCCCAAGACACAAGAAGAGGAAGAGAACACGTCACGTGTTCCATACGCAAGTGCATTCGGTAGCCTGATGTATGCAATGGTCTATATTAGACTAGACATTACACATGCAGTGGGAGTCTTGAGCAGGTTTATGTCAAAACTAGGAAAGGATCATTGGACAATAGTGAAGCGAGTTTTCAGGTATTTTCATGGCACTAGTCATTATGATTTGTGCTACCAAGGAAGACTAGGATTGGACAGAGTGTTGTATATTCATGGCTTTGTTGATGCAGACTAGGCTGGAGATCTGGATCAGAGAAGATCTACAAGTGGGTATGTGTTTAACCTATGTGGAGGTGCAGTCAGTTGGATGAGTAAGAAACAATTTCTAGTGGAACTATCAAATACAGAGGCAGAATACATGGAGGCCACTCATGCAAGAAAGGAAGCGGTTTGGTTGCAGAGATTGTGTTCAAGTATTGGGTTAGTACAGGGAGCTATAAGGATAGACTGTGACAGCCAAAGTGTAATTTTTTTGGTAAAGAACCCTGCATATCAGTCAAAGACAAAGCACATTGATGTTCAGTATCACTTTGTGAGGGATATGATAGAAGACAAAAAGTTGTTGCTGGTAAAGGTGGACACTTTCAAGAATACTGTAGATGCATTGACAAAATCTGTGAGCTCTGAGAAGTTCTCTTGGTGTAGAGAAATAATGGGCAATGCAGGGCTGGATAAATCACTAAGTTCTCTTGTGGCCCCTTGTGGAAAGAAAACAACAAGTGGGAGAATGTTAGGTTGTGTTATATTCTTTTCATGACTAGCCCATGTAGTTAACCAGGGGGTTAAAGGCGGGGCAGAGCCCCCCCTTCGTTGCGCCGATTGCATAGCAGGGGGGTCATAGGGGGTTTGAGGTATGGGGCAGTGCCTCGGAAAATTTTGTTTTTTGGACCCTATATTATGTTGGGTAGACCTACCTATGGTTCTGTGCATGTTTTTCGCACATGGTTTTTGACGCGATGGTTTTCAGTCCATGGTTTTAGACGTGATGATTTTTGGTCCATGGTATTGGATGCTTCGGCATGTATAAATATGTGTTGTAACATTGAAAGGAACATAATGAAAAATCAAGATGGTAGTCCCAGTTTTGGGATCCGGGGAAAATCTATATGTATATGTGTTTTATGTGTTATGCTTTTGCATTGTTTATTTTCTGTGTTTTAGAATTCGTATGCAAGTAATTTCTATACGGGGTTAAAACCTACATTCAACACAGGGGTAATGATCAAATGCACCATATTTCTCTCTGACTTGATTAACAACCCAACTATTAGGGCATGTCATTGGAACATTTTCTTTTAAATGATATGGATAAGACACGATTCTACCACTCAACCGTTCGAATTATTTCTTGTCACTATACCATTTCCTCCTCTTCTCTTCATACGATGTGACCCACAATCGTTTCGCTTCCATATTGTAAAGAATGAATTTGTTGATGGATTCAATTTCTGAATTTGCTAATGAAATCAAACCAACATATATAAATAGTACGTATGATATCAAAATGTACGTTAATATGAATTTTAGTGTGAATAGTTATTGTGTAGCGATTTGACAAATGATCAGCCTACACTTATTCTTTTTCATGTGCCTCTTTCCATTCATTTCAAGAAGATCCCCTTCTCTTTTGTCTTCATCCCTTTTGTCGCCCCAAACAGTTGCACATGGTGTGTTGTTGATATGCTTGATGTACTCACTAGCATAATATAAAGAATCATATGATATATACACCTCTACCATAGACCCCTTGGGCTTTTCCCTTCTTCGAACAAAAACTTTCAATTTCTTCATGTACCTCTCTAAGAAGAACATCCAACGACAAGAAATGACCCCAACTTATTCAACCTGATCTACTAGGTGAATTAGAAGATGAACCTACAAGTCCATGAAACTCATCGACAGTTCCTTCTCTAACATAAAAACAATCTCAGTTATCTCTTGATGCCACCATGGAATGCAAGCCATATGAATCTCTTTTGATGTGATCCAACATACAAATACAGATAATTTAGATATGGCACATTGTAGGTCTTGGGGGAAGTCATGGTTCACACACCCATGCATGAACAAAGGATAATGACACTGCACAGTAAATAGTACATTATGTTATCACTCAGGTTGTCCTTAAAGCTCCAGAAAAGGATACGGCCGAGGTAACCACAGACCAACTTTGGACTGCAGGTTCTAGCCTTCCTGCAGTCAGAGAGGGCTCTCTCTTTTATATTTAGTTTTGTTTAATGGATGATTTTAGGCTAGGTATGATGCACAGGGGTTTTGTATTGTTTTTGGTGGGAAGGAACACGTTTCAAGTAGAGAGGCAAGACATAGTCTGGTAAGTTTTCAAACCATTGGGCGTGGAGTCAAGGAGTGGGACTGCTGGTGTGTTTCTTGGTCACAAGAGAAATAAGGAGCAATGTAGCTTCTCATGAAACAACACTGAAAGCTTATAAGGATGGGATGAGGGATAAGGAATGAGAGGCAACAAAGAATCTCTCATTAAGCTTAAAAGGGGGGAAGTGAATGAACTCTATCTAGGAGCAATTAAGAATTCCTAGACAACTGTCAAAGATGAATGGATTAGGGGAAATATGAGCCGAAGGGAATTCATATTCATGACTGATCCAGAGGAAAACATAAAGAAACAGCAGAAAATGAGCATAGAGGGCAGTTAACCAATTCTAGACTATTCTTTCTTTCTGCTATTTAGACGGTATATCAATGAAAAAACAGAGATAGGAAAACTTATTAAGCCATGTTGCAGCACAAGAATTCCAGATTCGCTTCTTGAAACCATTAGACACAGAGCAGACAGTCTTTCCTCCAAGCTTTTCAGCAGTCTTTGATTACAGAAAACATGTCAGGTATACAGTGCGAGTCTCTACTGAAAAACTATCAACCAACCAACCCTTAAAACAATACAGAGGGTGGTATATATAGGGAAGATATATCCGAAATTATCTATTACAGCCAACCTAACAGGTCCGACAAAAAAATGATTACTTTAACCTAATCTTATCTAGAAATAAATGCCAGAAAATATCTTTGAGCTGTGCTGGGGGCAGCTGTATCAAAATGAGTTAATATCTGTCCAGGTGGCTCTGTGCTTTTCATCTGTCATAACTGTGCATTGGTCTTTGCACCATTGTTGTTCAGTGGTATTGAATGCTTTTGACTATGATTTGAGAGCTAGGATGGGCTTACTCCTCTTGATTTGACTTTCTGGGGGGCTCATCAATGTTCAAGTGCTTCGAGCCCCTAAAAATCTTCGGCGGATACTCTTTGGCTCTCCTTCCTCCTCTGATACTCTTTGGCAATAAATTGATGTTGTTCTGCCGTGCTGTGGGTCTTATTCACAATTTAATGGCCGTTGCTCGGCCTCTGTTTCTTTCAAAACCGTTTTCTGGTCCTTCCGGCAAGCTTCGTGAAGAAAAATGGGTCATTCGGCGCCTTTCGGGCTTGCTGGGGGCCGCAGAATAAAAAGATTCTCTGAAGATTCCCCATTCAGGCCCAAAATATCTAGCGATGAGCGATTAAACTGCCTCACAATCAGATTCCGGGGCTCCGAAGGGTGATTTTCGCCTCTGCGTGCAAAAAAGTTGATGATGACGTCAGCATGACGTGACGTTGTACAGCGGGTGACATCAACAGGATGACGTGGCGAGATGACATCAGCATGACATCATCATGTACGGATGATGACGTGGTAGGGACACGTGGCAGTGACGTGGCAGGAGGCCACGCAGGCAGGTGACTCGACATGGTGACTGGGCAAAGGGGGTGACGCAAGCGGTGACTGGGCAGAGGGTGATGTGGGATGTGACGTCACGGGCGGTAAGCAGTTTTGTGGCGCACCGCTTTTTGAGGATGGTGGTTTCGTGAGGGGGTGCTCCGCCACAGCCTGGAGCTTGACGCGTGGCGGGAGTACGACGGCAAAACCGCCGAACTCCCGGACGCTAAAGCCCGGGCGTGTTGCATATAGAAAAGCCCGCCCACCGTAGATCTGTGGCGGGCCAGATCTAACGATTGGCGGTAGATGGGTAGCGACGGCGGGTTAGTGGGTGGGGATATTCACGGGAATATTCCCTTTTTAATATATCGCGGCGGTGGGTTAAAACATAGGGAATGGGGTTTTTATGTGAAAAAACGGCGCGGGTTAATATTTTATGCACAGAACGTACGAAAAAGGTGCAAAAAATGGGTTTTTGAAGGTTTTAGGGCTAGGGGGGAGGTTATTAATCTGGCCAGGTGTCATATTAATCCCTGTTATGACTCGGATGGGCTAAAGACAACCCCATATGGACTGTGATTCCCCAGACTTATAGGAAATATGGCTATATTGCCAGGGAGGGGTATTTACATAGGGGAGTTTTATATACATGATTTTAATAGGGAAAGGGAAAAACTGATAGGGAGTTATATAATAAAGTTAATAGTTAATATGGAGATGAAAAGAGGGTGCTAAGGTATGAGACCTTAGGCTTTGTTGGGGAAAAGAAGGCTCACAGATGATGAGTGAGCAGTCCTTGAGTAAAGCAAATCCTTACCAAGGCGAATGTCATGGAGATGATGAACCTGAGAGGCTCAAGCAGATCTTGACCTCTTGGGGGATGTTAGTAAGTGACTTGGGGGAAATGAGAAGAAGGGGAGGTTAGTGAATTCCAGCTTGAGTACCTCCTTTGAATGCAAAACTGCCTGATAACTGTGATAAAAAATGGAATACAACAGTGGCATTTGGACCAGGATACTTTCATGGCATCTTCATTGACCTGTTGTGGAAATATGGAACACTGCAGCCTGCAAAGTATGATATATTTGGCATGTGAAAATGTCAATCATGAAAAATGAATACCTGCTGCAGCAGGAGGCTAATAGTGGCTCCACTTGGGGATGGTATTTCCTTGTGAAAAGCCAAGAACAACAGGTCAGACTGCCTTGTATTCAATTGCTTTTGTATTCTGCAAAATTTTCTTGGCCGGTTGCCTTATTAATCCTACCTACCTACCCTAACCAATACTTTCTCTGCTGTTAGGTGTAATGAAACAGCCAATGCAGCCACTTAAGCATTATAAATATGAATGGCCCTTGCTGCTTATGCTTGCTGTTACCTGAAATGGAGATCTTGCAATCTGATATGGCTTTATTAATCTTTGAGAAGATCAGGAAGTTACTGACCTTCTTTGCTGAAACAAGAAACTGTACAAAAGGGTCCTATAGCATATATACATTATTGCTAGACTGACTTGAAGAACTGTACAAAAGTTCGGGATAGCTATCATGCTTTGAAATTGGTGAATCATCAACAACTTGATTTTGAGCTTTGCAGCCTGCTAGCGGAGAAGAGCAGTGATTTACCTTATCACACAACTTTCCCTCAGATAGGTTGTGCAACACATGGAATGGAACCTGTAATTCTTTGAAAGCCTGCTCAGATGGCACCTGACAGATTTGTGCTGACTGTTCCTTTTCTTTTTCAAATATCCGAGATGGCTGAAAATCAACAGGCAGGGAATCCAGTTGGATTTTTTGGTCACATGTTTCCCCTTCTGAGTCTTCTGCAATCTGCCACTTACTGGCACTTTGGGGCTGCAAATCTAGTGTTAATGCATTAAGAGTTGGGCCTGGACTCTCCTCTAGCCGGTCAACATCAAAATACGGTGATACTCGATTATAAATGGCATGATGATTTCCCCTAATAAACTGAAAAGACTTGAAACAAAATGGTAAATTTCCTTCGTTGAACTCAACGCCCTTTGCGTTTTCCTCCTTTTCTTCACAGCTAAACTGGGCCTGTTGATCATTGGGTTCAAGCAAATGAGCCTGAACTGTGCTTTCTGCCACAATAGACTCTGATTCCTCTGCGAAGCTGATTTGGTCGTTAGGTTCATAATCATCGTCATACTGATCATATTTGGGCAGACAGTTGAAAGAAGAGAAGCTATTATATTCATGTGCTATATTAGGAGATTGCTCCATCATGTATGGCTGCATGAATAAGTCATTTGTTTTGGAGTAGGTTTGTTCAGGAATACCATTACTTTCCCTTTGCAAAATAGATCTTTTGTGGTGCTCTAAACCTTCAACTTCTATTGTGAATGTCTGCTTTAGTTCCTTTGCTTTCTTTAGCAAGGTATCCAGTTTACCCTCTTTTTCTGCTTTCAACTTCTTCTCCCTAACTTCCAGATTAACCTCTACATCTACTGCCATGTTCTGCATCTGTTGCATAGTAGAGGGGATTCTTTCTCTCAGATGAAATTCTATTTCGGGATCAAATGCTGCTGGATAATGTAGTAGAGCCAAATCAGGGGGAGGTCTTATATTCAATGGTATAGAGTGATAAACCTGAGTGAATCGCTCAGAAAATTGCTGCACAGATTCAGATGGGATCCTTTTTAACTGTTGATATTCTTCTATGAGCATGAGAAAATTGACTTTGGTCATCCATCTATCAAGGAAGAGTTTGAATAGCTGCTGGAGATTTGAGATGCTTGCCTCAGGCAATGCTTTAAACCAATTCCTAACTTCACTTTGCAAAGAAAGGGCAAACAGCCTAACACTAACATCCTCATCTTCTACCTCGAAAATGTTTAAATAATCTTCAAAAGCCTGGATATGCTTTTGGGCAGTAACTCCATTCTCTCCATCAAATTTTGGGAGTTTCATGGGATGATTTTTGGGTAAAGGATTGAGCACGGGAGGTAGAATGAGTGTCTTGTATCTATTAGGAACCTTACGAGGCACAGGATTGTGTACAGGGGCTAAATGATTGGGTTCGGTATGAACAGGGATAGGATGATTGGATTTGACAGAAGTGTCCCCCTTGACCATGAGGTGAGCATCAACAGCATTGAGAGGTTGTTGTTCTAATGTGCAAGGAGGGCTTTCTTCAACATTTTCTAAAGGAAAAGCATAAAAGTTAAATTTAAACAACATGTACAGCAAAATTTTATGGAAGAGAAAGAACATGACCTCTTGGATCAAAATCCAGTTCAAAAGCCTGATCTGCTCATACATTTCTTTTTGGTTCCTTTCTCCAGTGGAGCCTTTATTATGAGGATGATGTGGAGTCGCCAGGTGGATATATTAACTTTGAGTGCCTGATCTCTGTCCACCATCAACGATCAAAACTAGATTTGAAGAATGGCTGTGAAGGTTTGGTTCCTCATAGCGGAGCTTTCCAACTTTCTTCGTGAAACTTTGTGAAATTATCTGAGGAAGGTCCCCAGCGGAGTCGCCATTATGTTATCACTCAGGTTGTCCTTAAAGCTCCAGAAAAGGATACGACCGAGGTAACCACAGACCAACTTTGGACTGCAGGTTCTAGCCTGCCTGCAGTCAGAGAGGGCTCTCTCTTTTAGATTTAGCTTTGTTTAATGGATGATTTTAGGCTAGGTATGATGCACAGGGGTTTTGTATTTTTTTTTGTGGGAAGGAAGACGTTTCAAGTAGAGATGCAAGACATAGTCTGGTAAGTTTTCAAACCATTGGGCGTGGAGTCAAGGAGTGGGACTGCTGGTGCGTTTCTTGGTCACAAGAGAAATAAGGAGCAAGGTAGTTGCTCATGAAACAACACTGAAAGCTTATAAGGATGGGATGAGGGATAAGGAATGAGAGGCAACAAAGAATCTCTCATTAAGCTTAAAAGGGGGAAAGTGAATGAACTCTATCTAGGAGCAATTAAGAATTCCTAGACAACTGTCAAAGATGAATGGATTAGGGGAAATATGAGCCGAAGGGAATTCATATTCATGACTGATCCAGAGGAAAACATAAAGAAACAGCAGAAAATGAGCATAGAGGGCAGTTAACCAATTCTAGACTATTCTTTCTTTCTGCTATTTAGATGGTATATAAATGAAAAAACAGAGATAGGAAAACTTATTGAGTCATGTTGCAGCACAAGAATTCCAGATTAACTTCTTGAAACCATTAGACACAGAGCAGACAGTCTTTCCTCCAAGCTTTTCAGCAGTCTTTGATTACAGAAAACATCTCAGGTATACAATGCGAGTCTCTACTGAAAAACTATCAACCAACCAACCCTTAAAACAATACAGAGGGTGGTATATATAGGGAAGATATATCCGAAATTATCTATTCCAGCCGACCTAACAGGTCCAACAGAAAATTGATTACTTTAACCTAATCTTATCTAGAAATAAATGCCAGAAAATATCTTTGAGCTGTGCTGGGGGCAGCTGTATCAAAATGAGTTAATATCTGTCCAGGTGGCTCTGTGCTTTTCATCTGTCATAACTGTGCATTGGCCTTTGCACCATTGCTGTTCGGCAGTATTGAATGCTTTTGACTGTGATTTGAGAGCTACGATGGGCTTACTCCTCTTGATTTGACTTTTTGGGGGGCTCATCAATGTTCAAGTGCTTCGAGCCCCTAAAAATCTTCGGCGGATACTCTTTGGCTCTTCTTCCTCCTCTGATACTCTTTGGCAATAAATTGATGTTGTTTTGTTGTGCTGTGGGTCTTATTCACAATTTAATGGCCGCTGCTCGGCCTCTGTTTCTTTCAAAACCGTTTTCTTGTCCTTCCGGCAAGCTTCGTGAAGAAAAATGGGTCATTCGGCGCCTTTCGGGCTTGCTGGGGGCCGCAGAATAAAAAGATTCCCCATTCAGGCCCAAAAAATCTAGCGATGAGCGATTAAACTGCCTCAGAATCGGATTCTGGGGCTTCTAAGTGCGATTTTCGCCTCTGCGCGCAAAAAAGTTGATGATGATGTCAGCATGACGTGACGCTGTACGACGGGTGACGTCAGCAGGACGACGTGGCGAGATGACGTCAGCATGACGTCATCATGTATGGACGATGATGTGGCAGTGACGTGGCAGTAGTCCACGCAAGCAGGTGACTCGACATGTTGACTGGGCAAAGGGGGTGACACAAGCGGTGACTGGGCAGAGGGTGACGTGGGATGTGATGTCACGGGCGATAAGCAGTTTTATGGCGCACTACTTTCTGAGGATGGTGGTTTCATGAGGGGGTGCTCCGCCACAGCCCGGAGCTTGACGCGTGGCGGGAGTACGACAGCAAAACCGCCGAACTCCCGGACGCTAAAGCCCGGGCGTGTTGCATATAGAAAAGCCCGCCCACCGTAGATCTGTGGCAGGCCAGATCTAACGGTTGGCGGTAGATGGGTAGCGACGGCAGGTTAGTGGGTGGGGATATTCGCGGGAATATTCCCTTTTTAGTATATCGCAACGGTGGGTTAAAACATAGGGAATGGGGTTTTTATGTGAAAAAACGGCGCGGGTTAATATTTTATGCACAGAACGTACGAAAAAGGTGCAAAAAATGGGTTTTTGAAGGTTTTAGGGCTAGGGGGGAGGTTATTAATCTGGCCAGGTGTCAGATTAATCCCTGTTATGACTCGGATGGGCTAAAGACAACCCCAGATGGACTGTGATTCCCCGGACTTATAGGAAATATGGCTATATTTCCAGGGAGGGGTATTTACATAGGGGAGTTTTATATACATGATTTTAATAGGGAAAGGGAAAAACTGATAAGGAGTTATATAATAAAGTTAACAGTTAATATGGAGATGAAAAGAGGGCACTAAGGTATGAGACCTTAGGCTTTGTTGGGGAAAAGAAGGCTCACAGATGATGAGTGAGCAGTCATTGAGTAAAGCAAATCCTTACCAAGGCGAATGTCATGGAGATGAACCTGAGAGGCTCAAGCAGATCTTGACCTCTTGGGGGATGTTAGTAAGTGACTTGGGGGAAATGAGAAGAAGGGGAGGTTAGTGAATTCTAGCTTGAGTACCTCCTTTGAATGCAAAATTGCCTGATAACTGTGATCAAAAATGGAATACAGCAGTGGCATTTGGACCAGGATACTTTCATGGCATCTTCATTGACCTGTTGTGGAAATATGGAACACTGCAGCCTGCAAACTATGACATATTTGGCATGTGAAAATGTCAATCATGAAAAATGAATACATGCTGCAGCAGGAGGCTAACACATTATACAAAAATTAATTATAAAATATCCCATTACATAAAATAATAATAATAATAATAAATAAATAAATCATGTTTTTGACATACATACTCTTAGAAGGTTCAAATAATCATGCAATTTCAAACCCGTCAAATGGTCGTCCACAATTAAGCAATGCCATAGTGAAGACCCATATAAATAAGGCACCCTCAGATTCATTATAGCTTCCTTTTCCAAATAAATGTCATCTTTATTTAAAATCCATGGGACATCACCTTATTTGAAAGACCAAAATGGTCCATCCTCTTCTCTAGTTTCTTTTCTTGGCCAATGTTTCTTTTTAGTTTTTGAAGAAATAAGATCTCTCCTAACAACCAATGTGTCACTTTCTTTTGATGATATGTGCCTCCATAAAGAAGACAAAACATTTTGAAATATATGTATGGGATATAGTAAGTGGGGAACCTTAAGATGCCCCCAACATGGGAGCTCATAAAAGAAAATTTTCCTTTTCATCCCAATGGGAAATTTCTCAACATAAGTGTTGAAGAAACTTAGATCAGCGAACATAGGCTCCCCATTTGAATTGAACATTTATGCAAACTCCTTCTCCTTCTCTATCTCATATACTCTATGCCATCCAGCTGGTGTTGTTATTTCATGCCTTTAGGTTCTCTTTGGTTTACCATTGATAGTGGATGTTGCTCTTCTGTAGGGGTGTACTTCTGGGAGGAATACCTTGGAGCAATCATACACTTACTTTCATAGGTGTTCAGACCACCTAGCCTTCATAAAATGTCCACAACATTTACATCCATGATACCTTTTTGTTACAATACTTGCTAAATTATTGTATACATGTTGGCACGTCAATGACCATGAAGATATGAACAATTTCAATGAATTAAATTAATATGCAAAATAATATTATTACTAGACAAATTAATAAGAATGTAATTTACCAGAGAAAACTCCTAAGCCTTAATAATAATGTATGGTGTAATCATATATGCCATATAATGTAAAACTCCTCTTTGTTGTGATGGGCCTTGATACATTGTACACATGTACCCCTTCCCATAATTCCTTAAATTCATCTCCTAATGGTTGTAAGTAGACATCCATATTCATCACTTGTCTTCTACCAAATACTATGAGAGCCAACATAAGATGTTCATTCTTCACAGATAACCATGGGGTGTATTGTTATTGATCACTACTACAGGACAAACATAATAGTTGGTGTTTTTGAGGGAATATGGGTTGACACCATCCATGGATATGATGAGTCATAGACTTCGTAGATCATCCTTGAATTTCTTAGGCCATGTATCCTCTATATGCTTCATGGTTATTGCATCTGTTGGGACTCACATAACTCCTTAATCACATATCTGTGAGGCATATCTGTTGGCATTATGATTCTGGTTTGGCTCTATGGTACAAGTGTTGTACTTGATGGAAACTCACTCAAGTGGCAAAACTCTGTTCAAGCTCTCAAAATGATGAAAATTACGAGGTTCGCAGGTGAATGGTTCAAAAGGTGCGGACCCGCAGGTTTGTCGTCCATGACGTGCGATCATACTCGCAGGTTACCCGTTCAGAAAGTGCAGTCCCCCAGTTCACTCACTTCAAGGCAGAGAAGTGCGCTCACGTGGGGTCTCTTATGTTTGGCCCGTGGTATTTAGCCCGTCGTTCATGATCCTATGGTTTTGGCCCGTGGTATAGGATCTATTTTAGCCCCGGTTTGGATCCCTTGTATTGATTATTGATGGTTTTGTCCCATGGTGTGAATAAGGACTTGACTATAAATAGGGAAGGAGATCTCTTGGCTGATATATCTTTGAAAGTTGAATATCTTAAGATCTGAATTTTGGATTATCAGTTTTAAAAGCTAGATATAAATCAAGGTAAAATTTAAAGGCGAATCTATTAATAAGTCATGATCTCTCGGGCGCATGATCAGATCTGTGGATCTGACTGTCTGTGGTACATTGGAGGACTGTTAATTTGGCCCTAATCAAAGGTTCACAGGCGATCTACAGCGTGAGTGCGGGGGTATGCAGTACAGAAGAAGGCTCAGTGCGGGTATACACAGCGCAGCTGAAGGCGCAGTGCGGGGTACGCAGTTCAGAAGAGGGCGCAGTGCGGGTATACGCAACGCAGCTGAAGGTGCAGTGTGGGGTACGCAGTTCAGAAGAGGGCGCAGTGCGGGTATACGCAGCGCAGCTGAAGGCATAGTGCGGGGTACGCAGTACAGAAGAAGACGAAGTGCGGGTATATGTAGCGTAGATGAAGGTGAAGTGCGGGTATCCGCAGGCTTATTTTTGGTGAAGTTGCGGACCTGTTTTGAAATATTTGTTGGCTACCTGTTTTCTATTTGCTGCTGTGTTTTGGGTTTAGGTTACTGGTGTTGATTTTCTGTTTACAGCATTCTGAGAAGTTTGGGGTGGCTCATTGGTTTGATTGTATAAGGGGATTGGTTGATTCACATGTACTTGATGTTTATTTGATGTTCTTGGATCCAGTCTGAAAATTAATAAGAAGTGGTCCTTGAAAGAAAAGAAGTAGGGGGTTGTAGCTCCCTTCCAGGAGAGACTGGAAAACGAGAGAGAGTTGTAGCTCTCTACAGGTTGCAGCCTGCGTACTGGTAAAGGACTGCACCAGTACAAAATCATTGTAAAAGGAGTTTCTAATTGAAAGAAGATAGAGACATATTGCAGCAGGTGGTTTTCACCCACATTGGGTTTCCACCTTATATCTGGTGTTCTTTGGTGTGACTATCTGTTTTTCTTGTTTATGCTCATTATTTTATACAATATCTGAAGAATAATTCAAAGTATAAATATATTGAAAAGAATTTGATAATACTGATTCACCCCCCCTCTCAGTATTATTTCCAACAATTGGTATCAGAGCCAGGTTCTTCTGAAGGAGCTTGATCGCTTGAAGGAAGATCTATCATCATGAGCAACTACGAGAGGGAAGCATCAATCGGGCCACCGATTTTCGATGGGACAAACTTCATGTATTGGAAGGTAAGAGTTACTGCCTATCTTCAATATTTGGGTACAGAAGTCTGGGACATTGTAGAAACAGTGTATACTTTTCCATCAGCTACTCCTAAAGATCCAGCTGAGAAGAAGAAATATGAAACAAATGCAAAGGCAGTCAATACTCTTCTAAGATGTCTATCTCAATTAGAATTTGTGAAAGTTATGCAGTATAAATCCGCAAAAGAAATATGGGAAAAGATAGTTCTGAGATATGAAGGAGATGATCAGGTAAAACGTGCAAAACTTCAAACCCTCAGGATTCAATATGAAAATCTCAAGATGTATAATGATGAAAGTGTGGCTAACTATTTTCTTTGTGTTGATGAGATTGTTAATTGTATGAAAAATTTGGGTGAAGAAATAAAAGAGGTTGTTGTGGTTGAAAAAGTTGTAAGATCTTTGTCACCTAGGTTTGAATCTAAAGTTTCTGCTATAGAAGAAAAGGAAAATCTACAACATCTTAAAATGTCACAACTACATGGAATTCTAACTGCTTATGAAATGAGGAAAGGAGGTCCATCTGACAGGTAAGAAGCTGCCTTCAAGGCTTCAGGAAAAGGAGAGTACTATGAATCAGGACATGGGTCAGAAGAAGAAGAAGAATCAAATTTTGTCAGAAATCTTCAACGGGGTGCTGGACGGTTCAGAGGTAAGTTACCCTTCAAATGCTTTGCTTGTGGAAGAGTAGGTCACTATGCAGCCAAATGTCCTCATAAGGATAAGATCGACAAGGGAAAGGAACCTATTAGATGGAACAAGAAACAAAATGCAAATAAGAAAAGCTACTACACTCATGAAGACAGTGATGGTCTATCAAATAGTGATGAAGATGAACGAGGTAATGACTATAAACTTTTAATGGCCTTTGAAGATGATGATTACATGGATGCTATAGATGTGGATAGTTTTTATGAAGAGATATCTAGACTCAAGACATGTATAGAAGAAAAGAATGTGATCATTGATACTCTACAATTTCAAATTGATGAAAAAGAAAAATTTCTTGAAAAGTTAGAATGTGAAATTGTTGGCCTTAGAAAAGAAATTGAGAAAACAAAGGCTATTAATCTTAAGTTTGTCAAAGGATCTGAAACTCTGGATGAGATCATCAATGTACAGCGTTCTCTGCTAAACAAGACAGGTCTAGGGTGTAATGGAGAAACATCTCAAGCATCCACCTCAAAGAGTTATCTTGACGCAGCAAGAAGGAATGAGCAAAAGCATAATGGAAATCACCAGGTAAAGCAGGGACGAATTACATCAAGAACAAACAAAGACTACCAGGTAATCCAGGGGCAATCTGTCTTAAGGGTGAACAAAAGCTACAACCAGCCACAGGTAAAATCTTCTCAATTTGCTTCAAGAATGGATGACAATAAGAATTACAATCACTTGGGCGGTAGATTTGATAACCGTAGAAGTTTCTTCAATGGCCAATGTTTCTCTTGCCATAACTTTGGTCACAAAGCAATTCAATGTGTTGCATATAAAACAATCATGACTAGAGAAGCTCAAAAACAAAGAAGTATGACTGGGATTACAAAAAGGACCTATAACAACTTTTCGGCTCTTGAAAATGAAATTGAATGTTCTATTTGTAATAACTTTGGTCATGAAGATTTTGAATGCAGGAGCAGATTTAAACAGACAAAGGAACATGCCTCAAGCACCAGAACATGGAGAATAAAGGAACCACAATCAGAAAGATGTGGGATAGCCTTTTATGCAGAGGGATAGGAAAATCTATGGTACATCGATAGTGGATGTTCGAAGCATATGACAGGTGATAAAGAAAAACTTGAATCATATTCTACTTTAGAAAAGGGAAAGAAAGTTTCTTTTGGAAATGATACTCCAGCATCTATAAAAGGAAAAGGCACAGCTCAGTTGAAAGAAAAGGTCAAAGCTGGAAATGTTTTGTATGTTGATGGCTTGAAGCATAACCTTCTGAGTGTCAGTCAGATGTACGATCAAGGAACCGAGGTAATATTTCGATCAAATGGATGTAGTGTTTGTGATCTTGATACAGGGAAAACAGTGATCAAAGGTAGAAGAACTCCAAATAATCTATACATATTTGAAGAAGGACAGCAGCAATGCTATTTGAGCAAGGATGATGAACATTGGTTATGGCACCGAAGGTTGGGACATCTAAGCTTTTCACAAATAAGGAAGGCATGCAAATATCAGGCAATTCGTGGTCTTCCAGATATCAAAATTCCTGACAACACCATATGCAAATCATGTCAGTTTGGTAAGCAAACCAGAACCAACTTCCCGGAGAAGGAAGGATCAACCAGCAGGCCTCTTGAACTAGTCCATATAGATGTATGTGGTCCTTTCAGGACAAGATCACCTCGAGGAGAAGAATACTTGATATTATTCATTGACGATTTCTCCAGGTTTGTTTGGTTAGGACTTTTGAAGCACAAAGACGAAGCATTCGAAAAATTCAAATCCTTCAAAGCCTTGGTTGAAAATGAATCAGGTTACAAAATTAAGTGCCTCAGGTCTGACAGAGGTGGGGAGTTTACCTCAAATGAATTTTTCGATTTCTGTGAAGAACATGGGATAAGAAGGGAATTCTCTACAGCTAGAACTCTTCAGCAAAATGGAGTGGTGGAAAGGATGAACAGAACAGTCCAACAAATGGCTCGTGCTATGCTTGATGAGTCTGGAACTCCCACAACTTTCTAGGGTGAAGTTGCATATGTTGCGGTTGTTATTCTCAACAAAACAAATGTCCGAGTGAGCAGCACTCAAACTCCTCATGAGCTCTGGTATGGTGAGACTCCTTCGGTAAAGCATTTCAAAATTTTTGGGAGCAAATTCTATATTAAGAATACTGATGAGCAACTTGGCAAACTTGAACCTAGAGCAGATGAAGGCATTCTTCTTGGTTATTCTCCACACAGCAAAGCATATAAGTGCTACAATAAAAGACTTGGAAGAATTTTTGACAGCATTGATGTAGTGGTTGATGAAAAAGGATACATTCCTAGGCAAGTAAATCATGAAAATATCGAAGAAAATGAAGACTACCCTCAAAGACAGAATGATGAAGAAGAAGAACCTCAAGGAGCACCAGAGGAACCAATAAGGATAGAAGAGAAGACTCCATCCAGGTACGTTCAGAAGAATCATCCAGAATCTCAGATTTTGGGGCAGAAAGAAGCAGGTGTACAAACAAGAAGAACAATTGCAGAAGCTTCAAGCTATTTGGCATTACTCTCCTCCACTGAACCACAAAATGTAAGAGAGGCATGCAAAGATGAATGTTGGGTCAAAGAAATGGATGAAGAACTTGAGCAGATCGAAAAAAAATAACACTTGGGAGTTGGTTCCAAGACCAAAGGATAAAAATGTTATAGGGACAAAATGGATCTTCAAGAATAAGTTGAATGAAAATGGGGAAGTAATTAGAAACAAGGCTAGACTTGTTTGTAAAGGGTATGCCCAGCAAGAAGGAATAGATTTTGAAGAAACTTTTGCTCCTGTTGCAAGACTTGAGGCCATCCGAATGTTCCTTGCTCTCTCAAGCTTTCAAAAGTTCAAAGTATTTCAAATGGACGTGATATCAGCCTTTCTGAATGGAGACTTAGAAGAAGAAGTATACATTGAGCAGCCAGATGGTTTCATTCTTGGAAATGATCCAAATCTTGTATGTAGACTGAAAAAGGCTCTCTATGGTCTTAAACAAGCTCCAAGGGCTTGGTACTATTGTTTGGACAGATATCTTCATCAACAAGGTTTTTCAAAAGGATCAGCAGATAGAAATCTTTAAATAAAAATTGAAAACGACAAATTGCTCATAGTTGTTGTGTATGTAGATGATATTATCTTTGGCAGCAATGAAGAAGCTATGAGTCAAAGCTTTGCCTTGGTGATGCAGAAAGAATTCGAAATGTCTTTACTTGGAGAACTGACATATTTTCTTGGATTGCAAATCCAACAAAATGAAGGAGGGATCTTCTTGTCTCAAACCAAGTATCTCAAGCAGATTTTGAAGAAATATGGTATGGAAGATGCAAAACCAGTATGTACACCCATGGTCATAGGATGTAACCTCAGTGCAAATGATGAATCAGCAACAGTGCATCAACCAACCTACAGATCTATGATTGGAAGCCTACTTTATTTGACAGGTACTCGACCAGACATCATGCGTGCAGTGGGAATAGTTGGAAGATTTTAGGCAAATCCAAAGGAAACTCATCTTCAGGCAGTGAAGAGAATTTTCAAATATCTTCAAGGGACTCAAAACTATGGCTTATGGTATCCTAGAGATACATATCTCACACTTGATGCTTATACAGATGCAGATTGGGACAGAAGCGTGGATGATAGGAAGAGCACAAGTGGTGGTGCATTCTTTATGGGTTCCAGATTAGTATCTTCATCCAACAAGAAACAGAGTTCAATTGCTTTGTCTACAGCTGAAGCGGAATATGTGGCTGCTGCATCTTGTTGCACTCAACTCCTTTGGATGATGCAGACCTTGCAGGATTTTCAAATCACTTGTACACCACCTATCTCCATCTTATGTGATAATACAAGTGCAATCAGCATTTCAAAGAACCCAGTCATGCATTCAAAGACCAAGCACATACCAATCAAGTATCACTTTCTCCGGGAGCAAGTGCTTGAACAAAAGGTCAAGTTGGAGTATGTTCCTTCTAAGGAACAAGTTGTTGATATATTCACCAAACCATTGCCCAGGGAGACCTTTGAATACCTCAGGAAAAAGCTGGGGGTTGTTGATGCATCATCTTGTTGTTGACTCTCTTCTGATTGTTGGTTGTACGCAAGGTTCATCTGGAGTATATGCGTACATTTGCTGAGTTGCGGATTGGTCGAAGATCGAATGGCACAGGTTCAGGGGAGCATATAATGCATCGTTGGCATTATGGAGGAAGGACAGAAGGAATATTGCTGCAATATGTCTCTATCTCTTTCATGGTCATTTATGGTATTTGGTGGATTATGGTTTTTCTTGAAGAAATTTCTTTCCTTTGCAGATCTGGTTTATAGTCAGGGGGAGCATGTTCCTAGGGGGAGCATAACCCTTTTCCCTTGATGTCAAAGGGGGAGAATGACATTGAGGATCTTGAGGTTGCCATCAAGTCCAAAGGGGGAGATTGTTGGCATTATGATTCTGGCTTGGCTCTATGGTACAAGTGTTGTACTTGATGGAAACTCACTCAAGTGGCAAAACTCTGTTCAGGCTCTCAAAATGATGAAAATTACGAGGTTCGCAGGTGAATGGTTCAAAAGGTGCGGACCCGCAGGTTCATCGTCCATGACGTGCGGTCATACTCGCAGGTTACCCGTTCAGAAAGTGTGGTCCCCCAGTTCACTCACTTCAAGGCAGACAAGTGTGCTCACGTGGGGTTTCTTATGTTTGGCCTGTGGTATTTAGCCCGTCGTTCATGATCCTATGGTTTTGGCCCATGGTATAGGATCTATTTTAGCCCCGGTTTGGATCCCTTGTATTGATTATTGATGGTTTTGTCCCATGGTGTGAATAAGGACTTGACTATAAATAGGGAAGGAGTTCTCTTGGCTGATATATCTTTGAAAGTTGAATATCTTAAGATCTGAATTTTGGATTATCAGTTTTAAAAGCTAGATCTAAATCAAGGTAAAATTTAAAGGCGAATCTATTGCTAAGTCGTGATCTCTCGGGCGCATGATCAGATCTGTGGCTCTAACTGTTTGTGGTACATTAGAGGACTGTTAATTTGGCCCTAATCAGAGGTTCGCAGCTGATCTACAGCGTGAGTGCGGGGGTACGCAGTACAGAAGAAGGCTCAGTGCGGGTATACGCAGCGCAGCTGAAGGCACAGTGCGGGGTACACAGTTCAGAAGAGGGCGTAGTGTGGGTATAGGCAGCGCAACTGAAGGCGCAATGCGGGGTACGCAGTTTAGAAGAGGGTGCAGTGCGGGTATACGCAGCGCAGCTGAAGGCACAGTGCGGGGTACGCAGTACAGAAGAAGACGAAGTGCGGGTATACGCAGCGCAGCTGAAGGTGAAGTGCGGGTATCCGCAAGCTTATTTTTGGTGAAGTTGCGGACCTGTTTTGAAATATTTGTTGGCTTCCTGTTTTCTATTTGCTGTTGTGTTTTGGGTTTAGGTTATTGGTGTTGATTTTCTGTTTACAACATTCTGAGAAGTTTGGGGTGGCTCATTGGTTTGATTGTATAAGGGGATTGGTTGATTCACATGTACTTGATGTTTATTTAATGTTCTTGGATCCAGTCTGAAAATTAATAAGAAGTGGTCCTTGAAAGAAAAGAAGTAGGGGGTTGTAGCTCCCTTCCAGGAGAGACTGGAAAACAAGAGAGAGTTGTAGCTCTCTACAGGTTGCAGCCTGCGTACTGGTAAAGGATTGCACCAGTACAAAATCATTGTAAAAGGAGTTTCTAATTGAAAGAAGATAGAGACATATTGCAGCAGGTGGTTTTTCACCCACATTGGGTTTCCACCTTATATCTGGTGTTCTTTGGTGTGACTATCTGTTTTTCTTGTTTATGCTCATTATTTTATACAATATCTGAAGAATAATTCAAAGTATAAATATATTGAAAAGAATTTGATAATACTGATTCACCCCCCCTCTCAGTATTATTTCCAACAATATCATCCCTACAACATAGCTAATTATTTGAAACGAATTAGTCTTTGAATCCTTAATATTATAGGCATGTGCCTCAATATCTTATGAGGAGGATCATGTGATTTGTAGTTTTTTTTATTATGGTACCTTCCATGCCCATATTTGGACATATCTCTTTGTCTACATATTCTCCTCTATACATAATACAATCATTTGGACATGCATGATATGATATGTACTCAACATACAGCATTTTCAACAAATTATTTTCCTCTTCGTAGCTACCCGACAAGACATGATCACTCAGAATATCCTTATCTTTGAATATCATGCAGTTAGTGGGGAATATAATTGTACAATGTCAATACTTAACATTCTTAAAATCGACCATTTTTAATTCAATTGTGTGACAAAATATAAGTAAGTTGATCGATCATGCAAGTAACTTACCTTGATATTATTGATAAACATGCATTCAACATGCCAAAATTTTCTTTCACATTATACAGTAACATCATTTTCCCCAGCTGAGTAGACTTTGACTTTCCACCAGATCCGAAGAGAGGGGTTGTGGAAGTTGATTTCGGGCTTTCGAACAAGGTATCATTGATATGAGAATCATCCCCTAGCTCATCATTCTAGAACGCATCTAATAACATTTCCTCCATTGTAGTCGTATGTTGTAAGTAATCAGCCATACCAACCTCCACTGGATTTCCTCCATTGCCAACTTGTGATGAAGAACTACTATTTTTGTACCCATTCCTACTTGGTGAATCTGGATGTAGTGGGAATTTAATAGGTGGTTGATTCAACCATTCTTTGTATGCTTCCTCTCCAAGTATTTCTCTTAATGCATCCTTTTCTCAATTTGACATGGTAATGGGGTGCATCGGAAGATGGTAGTTGGGTCGCTCATCATCACTAGAATCCTAATTTCAAAAAATATTGAACATCATTAGTAAAAAATCAGTGATATTAGTATGATGGAAATGCAAATGGTTTGTTGAAATGTTAATATACCAAAAAATTATTACCATCGTTGATCGAGGATTGCAGCTAGAAGATGCCATGTTCCAAATGGAATGGTGAAGAGGTTGTCCATTTTCATCTACCAACTGCTTGTGATATGTTTCTCCTTATAAGAGCTTCTGACGTTTTTGAAAATAATATGGAGTAATATGTTCTACACCTGAACTCGATTCTGAATCTAGATCCTGCAAATAATTTTGTCGCGCGGAATGAGTCAATCTTGCGGACAAGATGGACCTTCCTAGAATCTAAAGAAGACCTAATGACAAGCAGACCAACCAGACACTATCTTTCTCTAAATATGCTTCAATTAACAATAGCAAACAAAGGTTTTTAGGGCCTACCTTTGGTCCAACGCAAGCTTGTGGATGCCCTCGCTCCTTTGATCCAAATGAGCTCCTTTTCGCGAATCTGCAAACACAAACAAGGCAAACACATTAAATATCACCTGAAAAATCAATTGCATAAAACATATTTAACATGAAAGTCAAGGAGTCCATGAAACAAATAGCATAAGATACTTGTTGAGAAAAATGAGTTTGATTGTATTAATTCAAAAGAAGAAGAACCTTACAACCTTTGCCTTGACGTTGTACAAGCTCCTCCCAGGGTCCAACAAGATGTCTCCTCTACTTTGACAAGTTTCACTCACTCTCCAATGGAACCAAGAGGTATGTGATCTCTCCTCTCAAGCTCAACCAAAGAGTCTCAATTTCACCAGCATTTACCCTCAAAATGTTCAGCTTCTAACCTCTCTAGTCCTCACCCCAATGCCTTTATTTATAGTGCAATGGAGGGAAGTTATTAGGTCCTCCTTCAAAGGGATAAAGCCCTCCTTCAAAGGGATAGCTCCTTTAGTCAAGGGATTAGCTCCTTCTCTTTTGGGATGCATGAACCACCTCAGAGCGAACAATCCATGTCAAAATTCCTTCTAGAAAACTCTAGAATTAACCCAAAGTGAATTTTTTAAGATAAAAATTGTGCCTTTTGACTTTCACAGGGGTCCGCACCTGCACCGTTAGGAACAGAGCGGGTAGGTACGCAGGTTTTGTACACAGAAGGTGCGGGACCGCAGGTAACCATGGGAGAAAGTGCGGAACCAGAGTTACATTGAATTTTAATGTCTTTCTCCCACTTCCAAAGCTTGATTTGAAGAGCTGAGGTCCTAGACTTGCTTAGGAGGACAGTACAAGTGATGATAGACCCATACTGACTGCAAATAATCATGGTGACGATATTTTTATGTAACAGATTGCCCCCTAAAGTGCGAAGTCTGTAGTAGATGAGGATTTTATTTATCATATAGGAAGAGTGAAGTACTTTATCATTTCAAGGATTATCTTGTGGAGAGCCCGGTCGGAACCTGTAAAAACATTCAATGCAAGATATATATATGAGATCATATCATCGCTGAGGTAGGCATTCCCATACTCAGATCAACACTAACTAGAAAACCTATCTATTGTCTGATACAGGAATGATCTTGTAAAACATCATAAGTATAGACTCGTGTGAACACAGTATGGATGCAGCCATCTGTTTATGAATAGTCCACAACATAATGAATACAAAATTCCTCGCAACCTGGATGGTGGAAACTAGATCCAGGGTCTTCATTTCTATATCCCGAAATAGTACGATTCTATCCATGCGAATAAATGTGTTGATGTCGAACATGGTAGAAACCACTTGATTACCAGTCAATGATGTAAACTGTTAACAAGTGTGAGAGAAACCCCCAGTGATTTCAATGGCTCTCAAAGTACCCAGTACAATCCATGAGATGTGAGTAGATGTGTTGATGTCAAACATGTCACGGAATCCTTCGATCGAAAGTTAATGATGTAAACTGTCGTCAAAGGCGAGAAACCTGCCACTAAGGCATGCAGATTTCAAGGTATTGATGATTCCTAGATCATCTTTCTAGATAATGTGCTGATGTCGATAGAAAGTGATCCATCATAGGCAAGCCCACAACACGAAATCATAGATCAAGTTGAAGAAATTTAGTTGCAAGGACTGACTCAGGGATGGTCAAGATGGATGACAGATATTTTGCAGATGAATGGCTTATTGGCAGTGACCTCTTGAACACATAACGACACAACAGATGGCTTGGTGACAATTGACCCAAAGTTAATACCCAGAAACCGACTGAAGACTTTCAATGTGGTTTGATCAACTGTTAGGCAAAGGATTTCCCAACCCAGGTGAATAAAAGTGTCGTGTTCAAGAGTGGTTACAAAGTATGACAAATAGACTCATTTTCCTCTCTTTTCCCCCACCATTTCTGGCAAGTACCTCTTTATTTTTTCCAAGCTTTAGGAGGATAACATTTGCTTGATTATAAGCTCATCCTTCGGATGAGTCCAACTTAGTTTAGATTCGAACCCTAAGAAGGAGTGGTTCGTTCCTGTTTGTAATTGAACAGGTCCTTTACTGTGAAATTTTAACGAGTCGAGTATAGGAGAAACTCGGTGTTTTTCAATTTTAGAGAGTCTGAAAAAACTTAAGAAGACTCCAGGGTTGACCTTTTTCGTAAATTTGTGTCTCCCAAGCCCGAAAAAGTATAAAATAATACTTGAGAGAACCGCTTGATCTTTTACGACCAAGGAGTACTTTTCGTTATTAGTGTCACTGACCCGAAAAAAGTAAAAAAGTGATCAATGACACGTCGTTTTATAACCAATATCGAATTTGAAACGACAAAAATTCGACAATCTTTTCATGTTTTTTACGGTCAGAAAAGAGCTGTAAGTGGAACGTCTTTTAATTCCGTTTTAACGAGTGTAAAAGAAATGCTCAGCAATCTCTTCATGTTTTAGGAGTCACAAAAGGGCTTAAAAGATGACTCTACTTGTTTTTTCGTTGAAAATAATAGATTTTGCCTGAACAATCTTGTATTCTGCACAAAGACACAAACATTACTCATACCTGTTTGAAATGGATAAAAATGTCGTAAAATACCTTTTCAAAGTGAAACATAAACAAATTTGGAATTCATTTACTCAAAAAACTTATAAAAAGGGGTTTTGACAATTCATTTTTACCGTTCGAGTTTGGGTGAGAAAATAGTGCTTTTGCTTAGAAAACTTCCCGTGAAGATTGTGGAAAATCCAACCATCGGAATCGAGCGTCGTCTTCTCCAGGTAATCCACATCATCTTACTCTTCATTTTCAACCGTTTAGTTTTTTTATTTAGCCCCTCATTTTGTTTTTTGTGAGGGTTTTTAGGCGCAAAACCCACGCGCGGGGGTCCGCAGGTTTACCATTGCGGACCCGCGGACCCCAACTTTTTCTCCATTGGGAAAAAGCTCGGGGTCCACACCTTCCGTGTAGACAAAGTGCGTACCCACGCACTGTGTCTAACGTGGAGGGTGCGTACCCCGCCGCAAGGGTTTTGAACCCAAAATTTCTCAAAAATGGACCAACCAAAAGTTTTTCTAGCAATCTAATTAATATTTATTCTTGATGCAGAGAATATATCATGCTAGATTGGCGTGAACGGGAGCATGAGGACATGGATACCGCCGCATGGAATCATCAACCTTCACTTGATGCTTTGAGGGCATGCGGACTGTACAAGTTCTGGACCATTCCTAGCATGAGGGCTCAGGTAGATTTCTTAAAGTGGCTGGTTGACAGGTGGAGCATTCAGGACCAGTGTTTCTTCATTGGCGGGCACCGGCTCGAAATCGAGCCGGAGGACATTTACTTCTTGACTGGTTTGCCTAAGAGAGGCGAGGACTTGACTCTATACGGGACTAGGCCAGGTGGCCAGTCTATCGATAGCCTCCGGCTAGAGTACTGCAACAGCCAGGCTAAAGACAAAGGGATAGACATAAAAACCATATCCCATCCTGAGCTCATGGTGATTGCGTTTACTGTCACCAGACTTTGCAGAGCTGCTGCATTACATGTTGCCACCGGATCCCAGATGTGTATGGCAGTTGATTGCTTTCAAGGCACCATCTTCAACTGGTGTAATGCTGTGCTGGCCAATGTGCAAGGCCAACTGACCAGGACCAAGAGCGGACGACTAAAGACCTTTGGTTATGGGGCTTTGGTCATGAGTTTTGGCCTGGAGAGGGTTCTTATGCTGATCCCACAGCATCTTACTGTTGGAGTTGGGCTTCCTCGAGAGCCCAAACTGATGCGATGGGTTGCAGTCATGGCCCGTCACCCGGACGAGAGGACAGAGGTTGCTCGGTTCAAACCTGAGTATTTCCAATGGTTGGAAAACCAAGTTTTTGCCATTCAGGACTTCCCTTACGCTGGGATAGATTTCTGTGGTGACCCAGACATGGCTCTTCCACCAGGAGAGCAGTGGGACGAGTCAGGTAAAATCCTTTTCAACTTTTCTATTTAAAATTTTTTATTTTTTGCATCGTCTCAAAACTGATAGTAAAAATTTAAAATGCAGATGTGGGTCCACAGCAACCAGCCTCTCTCCGGCCTTTCGAGAGAAAACAACCAGTTGCACCCTTGCCAGCCCCACAGGACGAATCAGCAGAGGTTTTGGCCGAGTTGGAGGGCCATCTTGAGCGCTTGACAGGGGATATTCCTGAGACCACTATAGACGACATTCCTCGTCGACTTCAGTGCTATGTGATTGGAGTCCCGGGACCTTTTAGGAGGTTCCTTTGCAAGGTGGCCCGGGCAGTGGTTTCTTATAGAGATCATCGCCAGTGATAGGGTGATCGCCTTTTGTGGGCACATGTGACATTTTTATTTTTTGTACTTATCATTTTTGCCGATCATAAGATGTTTTTCAACCTATGATCGAAGACGATGTATTTTTTGACACACTCCTATATATATATATATATATATATATATATATATATATATATATATATATATATATATATATATATATATATATATATATATATATATATATATCACTCTTACCGGTTTATCTTGTAAATCATGTTATGGAATGATTTTAACTTCACATGTATGATTATTGCAAATGTCTATTTAATATTCGAGAAGCAATTGCATCTGCTAATGTATTTAAAGACCTTGAAATATGCTGATATTAAATGTAATCAAACTCACGTTCCAAGAGACGCACTCTCAAAAATAATCTTAATAACACTGGATTTCTAATGGCATACACTCTATTAAGCTATAATACAACGAGTTCAGAATCTAACCTCACTATAAAACTCCGAATCCCAAATGAAATAGATTCAGACAATAATTCAATCACTGCACTGTACTCTGCAATGTTGTTTGTTGTTTGACCGAGGCTTACCCCATGCATAGAAACTAACTCGTCAGAGGGTGAATAGATAACCCAAGCTGCGGAAGAGATGTTCCATGTACTACGACAAGCACCATCAGCAAATCTAATCTATGTTTGGAGAGGCATCGACATCTGCAATATCAAGAGTAAAACCAAGATAAGCAGGAATAATGACGAAAAACACTCTCTAAGCTAAGCACACTTCTCAACTAAAACACACTTGCTAGAAAGAAAAACTAACCTAACTAAAAATCTCCATACCCATTCTTTTAAGCATAATACCTCTTCAAGTAAAGACCATTTCTAGGTTTACCTAAAGAGTCCCCGTCATAGTCTACCAACTCATAGGCCCCTTTTGCTAGCTTTCGCTTGTCAATATAGGGCCCATGCCACATAGGAACGAATTTTCCAGCACCTAATTTATCATTAGCTTGATCATACAATAACACTAGGTCTCCTTCCGAAAAATTTTGAGGGGTCACATTCCGATCATACTGAGCTTTCATACGTTTTGCGTGAGTCTCGATCGCCAATGCAGCATCACGTCGATTCTCATCTAATTGAGCTAAGTATAACAAACGCTTTTCCTCTTCAGAAGTAGCTGGAAGTAACTCGATGGCCATTTGCAGTGACGGGATTTCGCACTCAATGGGTAACACGGCTTCCAAACCATAAACTAGTTGGAAAGGAGTGAACCCTGTTGATGTTTTTACTGAAGTTCGGTGCACCCAAAGTGCTGAAAATAGCATGTTGTGCCAATTCGACCGATGAATCCCAATGATTCGTTGGATCATGATAACTAAAACTTTGTTGATGGACTCAACTAGACCATTCGCTTGTGGATAATAAGGAGTTGAACTATCGTGACGTAAACCAAGCTGGCCTGTAAGTTCGGTCATCATAACGTTTCGAAAATGACGCCCATGATCAGTGATTATCACTTGTGGGACACCAAACCTAGCAATTATATTATTGAACATGAAAATTGCAGTTGTCTTGCCATCTGCCTCGAATGTAGGCATCGCCTCGGCCCACTTAGTAAAATAATCTACCGCAAGGATGATATACGCATGCCCCCCGGCCGAGTGAGGGTTACATGTAATAAAATCGATACCCCATTTCGCAAAAGGACCAACGGCAATTATAGGGTGGAGAGGAGCGGGTGGAGCGCGCATCTTACGATCAAAAATCTGGCAGTTGTGGCATTTTCGGACCGCCGTAATACAATCTTTAAATAAAGACGGCCAGAAGTAGCCAGCGCGCAATATCTTTTGGGCTGTGGCATACCCAGACATATGACCGCCACATGCTCCAGAGTGACAGTCATTTAGAACCCTTTCAGTTTCTTCGTGAATAAGCAACGTCGAAAAATAGAATCCGCCCCACAGCGATAAAGAGTATCTCCAATAATTTTGAATTGTTCGGACTGGAAGCGAATTTTCCGACGTTCCGACTTTGAAATTTCTGACCGAAAGGATTGGGTCTGGAGATAGACGATGATATCCCCATACCACGGATCTAAAGTGCTGATCAGAAACAAAGATTCGTTCGCAATGGTCTCCTCTGCCACAGTTTCCGTGTCAGCACACAGGAAGTCACACATTAACTCTGCAAAAACTAAAGATTTCTTAGACTTAGATTTCTCAAACTCCAAGTCGAACTCCTGCAGGATAACGATCCATTTAGAGTACTTGCCCCCTAGCAATTGTTTGGTCAAAATGTAGATCATAGGGTTGCAATCCGAAATGACTGTAGTTTTGCGTAGTAAAATGTAGTGACGAAAACGTTGGACAGCTTGAACAGCTGCCAATGCCAATTTCTCCACATGTGAGTATTTTAGCTCAGTTGTATTTAACGTGCGACTAAGGTAATATATCACATGTTCCGTTCCGAATTCATCTTCCTGAACTAAGACCATTCCAATGGTGGAATGGGAGGCGGCGAGATACAAAAAGTAATCATGGTTGTAGTTGGGAGGATGCAACAACGGTGCATGGGTCAACGCATGTTTGAGTGCATCAAAAGATTTCTGAGCTATCTCATCCCAAGAAAATTGAGTATTTTGTTTCAACAACCGTGTAAAACCCTTTGTAATCTCGGCATAGTTAGGAATGAATCGTCGTAAAAAGTTTGCTTTCCCTTGCAAACTTTGGAGTTGGTGAAGACTCTAAGGAGGAGGCAAATTGATAATAGCTTCAACCTTCAAGGGATCAACGCGAATGTCGGCTTTCGAAACTACAAATCCCAGCAATCGACCCGTTTCTATACAGAAGACACATTTGTGTGGGTTCAACCGAATACGATAATTCCTACACCTCATAAAGATTGCACGTAAGTGGACGAGGTGGTCAGCTTGGTGTAATGAATGAGCAGGCAAATCATCGAGATACGGTTGCACAATGTGTTTGATGTCATGAAACGCATAAGACATCGCCCTTTGAAAAGTTGCTCCGGCATTCTTGAGCCCAAAAGGTAATTTGCAATAAGCAAATGTCCCCCATGGACAAATGAAAGCCGTTTTTGGTTGATCGGCAGGTAGAATGTTGATTTGATTGTATCCGGAAAAACCGTCCATAAAGGAAAATATTTCGCTGCCGGCACAATCATCAATGATTTGATCGATATAGGGAGTTGGGTAGTTGTCCTTTGGACAAGCTCGATTAATGTCCCTATAGTCGATGCATATTCTTATTGTTCCCTATTTTTTGTTAACCGGAACAATATTCAATACCCAATCCGTTAACGGGATCGGATAAATGAAACCTGCTTTCAACAGTTTTTTAACTTCCGCTTTAATTGCAGCAGCTTTTCGTGGGTGAATCTGACGCAAACGTTGCCGGACGGGTTTAGCATCCGGGTAAGTCTTGATCTCATGAACAAAAATCGCGGGATCAATTCCTGGCATTTCCTCATAGGACCAGGCAAACACGTCGCGGAATTCTTGAAATAGGGCTTTATATAATTGGATTTCGTCATCTATACACGAGGCACCTATATGAATGTTCTCAACAATTCCGGGCTTAACCGAAATGTCAATAGGAATGGTTTGAGAGATGTTTCCCAAATTTAACTCTGAATCGGGATGTTTCATTGGATTCTGAGGTTCCTTGACATATTCAGTCGTAAAGATTGATGAGAAATCATTTTCAAAACGATCATTCTCAGGTAAAAACGAAGATCTGTGATGGAGATCTTCCCACGGTAAATCATCTGCACATAGGATTTCACGAATTTTCTCATCAGAGTGAACAAGTTCAGAAAACATAGTTAAATCCGAGGTTGATTTGAAAAGTGATTCCTCATGGACCACATTCATTAAGTCATTTTCGGTTGAACACGTGTCGGAAAAAGACTGCACGGCTTCATAGGCAATTTCATATGGACTCAAAGGCATGGAATTACCAAATGAGTCTATCTCAGATTCAGAAGGAACGATCCAAGGATCGTCATAAAAAATAGTGTCTGATGTAATCATATGAATGGTTGCAAATGAAGATGATGCGTTGATTGGAGGAAAAGGAAAAGTTCCCAGTAAACCGGCATCTTTAACTAATCCTACTCCAACATCCTTGTATGGGATAGTCGTTTTACCGACATGTTGAATACTCTCCGAAGAGGCTGGGTCGGATGAAAAGTAAGCCAACTGGTCTATTTTTACGATCTTTCCATTATGTGGAAACTTTATGACTCTAAAGACCGATGAAACGACCGCTGTCATAGCGTAAGACCAACTTCGACCCAAGAGAAGGTTGTAGTCTAGAGGGGCATCAACCACCTCCACATCTAGACTAACGATTTTTCCTTCAACCCCTATAGGAAAATCCTGAAGAATGCCAAAAGGATGAAACCCACGGCCATCAAAGGCCTTAAGAATTGTCGGTGATTGATTTAGTGAAGGAGAACCAAGCGATCTCCAACACTGTATCGACATAATACACGTTGAGGCTCCCTCATCAATTACAGTCTGATGAATAGGCATGTTTTTTACTATCACTGGGATCTGGAAAGCCATTTGATGAGGCAACCACGGTGTACTATTTTCTAGATCAAAGATTATTAGGTTTGGGTCCTGAACATCAACAGCTCCTATAGCCGACAAAAGTAATTTACGCTGTGCTGGGCATGATTGCAGCACTTCCAAAGCCGACATTGCTGAGGGTGAAACAGCTAAATCCTCAACAATGTTATAATTCTGAGCCGCTCTCGCATGTGGATTGAAAGCTGACTTTTGAAGTATACCCTTGGCGAGCGGTTTGACTACTAAGTCTGGATTAGGTTTCTCGATCTGTAGTGGATCGGAACCGAGAGCTGAGGTTGATGGATTAGAATGAGAAGATTCTGCTTCTTTGCCATCAACAGCACTTTTACTACCATAATCTTGCGATCGAGTCGCAATCCTTACATGGGACATCATCAATATGGGTTCTTCATTGGCATTCGAGGAAGAACCTATCATCTTGCTATCTTGATTTGGAAATGGATCCTTCAAAACAGCAGGAGTTTGGGAACCTTTGCCGATCTTTGCAATCTCTGCTCGATGAGGGCAGTCTCTTGTAAAATGTTCTTCGTCACAAATGAGACATGGATAACGAGGTTTGCGCTTTTCATCATTGGATTCCACCTTTTCAGATTTCTCTTTTGAACTTTTGTCCGTTTTATTCTTCTTCTTTCCTTTCTTCTTTCCACCGGATTTTGATTTAGTCGTAGATGATTCTACAACGTGAATATCGGCGGAAACCTCTGCAGAAGAATCTCCTGTCGGGGAATCAGGCAAGGTTATGATAGGAGAAGAATTCTTGGAAGACTTCTTCTTACTTTTAGTGTTAACCGTACCAATCATACCGTCAGCGACATGAGATCCCGAAGGAGCTGCAGTGATTTGATTTGACTTGGGAAGATCGGGGATCTTTTCGTGTAACGTACCTGACTAAGTATAGACCAAGTCAAGGTACTGTGCTTGAGCAATCACTTGCTCCTCAGTAACAACTCCGGCTTTAGCAACATCTTCAGTGATCCTTGGCAACAAAGATTTTACAAACCACTCAGCCAAGATTTGATCCGGAATAAATACCTTCACTAAACGTCGTCGACGTCTCCACTCATGAATATGATCTGAAATGTACGTGGATGTCGATTGTTTTAGCGAAGTTAATAATTCCATGCCATTGTCATATCAGACTGGCAACTGGAAATGAGTTAAAAACGAGGTAGCTAACTGACTAAAATTATAAAAAGTGCCTCGCGGTAACTCAATGTACCACTTGGCCGCGAGGCCAATTAGAGTGCACTGGAAAAGTCTAAGACGGATCGAATCATCTATGATGGAGTTAGACACCAGAGGTGGTAAGTCATCACATGGTTCGACGGGTCCTCTCCAGATTTACCTTCGAACTTGGGAATGTCACTGGGCAACTTATTCGACATTGGCGCCAAAACGGAAGATAATTAATTGGATCGTTTGTTAGGCGCGACAAGTCTGGTAAGTCCAAAGTTGCGATAAACGGTAGCTGCCGATTAGGATCCCTAAAACTCTGGGTCATGAGACCAGCCCCAGGAGGAGGATATCCAGGATAACTAGGAATAGGAATCGCGTTCGGGATATTGTATCCTCCTGGAAAACCAGGATTAACCGGACTGTAATGGGGTTGTTGAGGTTGTTGATAAGTGTACCCAGGATACGGTTGATACTGATAAACTGGCTGCTGGACAATAGGACCGAATTGGTACTGTCCCTGGTACGGTTGATAAGTGAATTGTGGTTGACTTGTGACAACCGTACTTAAACCAGGTTGTCCTACAGGCATCTGAACTGTAGTTTAAATCGTAGATCCAGACGGTGGTAAAGATGTCTGAGGAGTAGATACAGGAATACTAGAAACTAGGGCTGTCGATACTCCAGAAGTAGGTGGGGTAGGTTGAACAGATGTTGCGGCAGTTGCAGCAGTCGTTTGAGATGGAGTACTAGGCGCAATAGGCCCAGACTGAGAAACTACCGAAGGTACAGAAGTTTGAATATTAGACTGGACTGGACTGGTTTGAGATGACAACTGTACATTTGCCTGCAACACCTGTTGAGTTTGCGATGGATCCCACACTATGTTCATTCCGGGGTACTGACCCATAACAGTTTGAGAATATTAAGGACCATAACCGGGTTTAGGGTAGGTTTGATAATTGAAAGGTACATTTCCCATCCCTTGAACATAAGATTGACCTTGGGGTGGTTGGAAACCTTGGTTCGAGTACTGATTTTGAGGTAGATACCCTGAGGCATGTACTGATACTGAGGTTGACCTTGAGGTATAAATTGATACTGGGGTTGACCTTGGGGTACATATTGAGTCTGGGGTTGACCTTGAGGAATGTATTGTACCATAGGCACGTACTATCCTTGAGGTTGCCCCCCAGATGCAAATTGTGTACCTTGAGGTTGCCCCCCAGGCGTTAATTGAGGCTGCCCCCTAGGCCATAACTGGCCACCTTGAGGTTGAGAATTGGGAATAGAACCTGACATCATAAGAATGTCTTCTACGCTCAACGGATTTGCACCATTGCTTCCAGTGAATAACCCTTGTTCAATGGGTTGAGGAGATGCTCCCGAAAAAGTACCAGAAAGTGACTGATACCCAGAGGGAACAGAAGGACCACCGTAAAAAAAAGATTCAGATGATTGAGTAAACATGGACGACTGACCTGACATATTTACGGGAGTATAAAAACCCCTAGGTTGATAAGGAGTACGAGGTGGTGAAAAACTTAACACTGGGTTTTCCAAATAATTAGTTAAAGAACGATACCAAGTAGTACTTCTAGGTGGACTGTAAAAAATTGATTCACGCTCCCTTAGATCAATAATAGGTTGATTTTCAGGGATAGGGATGCCTACTTCTTCTTCCGGAGCAAGTTCTTCAATAGCTGTCAAACCAGAAGGAAGATTTTCGGTGATTACTCTTTCTACCCTAGGTGAATTAAGAGCACTAGAAGTTGGAGAGACAAACCCCGATGTTGGAGTAACAGGTTCAGATATCTCAGGTTCTTCGCCTATATCACTAGTAGATGAAAAGCTACCAGCAAGTTCGGAAACCGAAATAGCTTCAGGATTATAACCTGTTTCTAGAGTTTGGTAATCAGGATGAACAACGAATGAAGACTCTCCTTCTTCAGGTGACCCAACTTTACTGCCACTAGGAGTTACGAGGACTTCCAAACCTTCAAGATGGCTCGGGACTTCTTCAGGAGGTTGGCCCCAAAGTCTACGGGACTTCCTCAGTAAATCGGCCACGGCTACAAACTCAGGAGACTGGCCCCGAAGTCTACGGGACTGTCTCTGTAATTCAGCCACAGTTAAAAACTTTTAACTACTTCACACGCAAACAAAGTAAAATCTCAATGAAAAAACACCTAAAGCCTCTAAAGAATCAAACAAATTTGAATCACACACCTAAAGAATCTAGAGATCAAACACACACAAACAGTAACTTTCCGGACCAAAAACACTAGTTGGTGATGAAATCCAACGTCGCAGAATTCAGTACAGAAATGGCGGTTGGAACAGTTACCCCGGCAACCTGCTTAATGAATAGACTGGATCAAGTTCCTCCACTTTAACCGTCTCGAGTGAAGTGAACCCCCCAGAATATCCAAGTGAGTCTAGCCAACGTCTGCTCCAGGTACAGTGGGATCTTCCCACCACTGTCACCTTAGGAAGAATCCTAAAGAATATGGTCACTAAGGCTACCAACTGAGACAAATACACCTGGGGGAACAGTCTATGATCTGATACGCACGCAAAGGCAGAGTAGCAAGCTCAATCCCCTTGAAGGCTCCTTGACATAATCCAAGGTTTACCAACAAGTGACCCCAGGCTCCTTGACAATGGTTAATCTAAGGTTTACCGTTTTTAATACGTGAATATCTGGCGTCGTTCCCAATCAGGAAGGATTGATTCCCACACTGGTTCGGACACGATCTCGTGCTTCTCCTTTAAGAGGAGCTTTCCCAGAGCATAAATTCAACAATTGGATTTCTTCCTACCACAAGATACAGCTACTTGTTTGTTTTTACTGTCTTGGAGAGTTAATTACTCTCCTACTTCAAGACACTAGCCTAAGCTAAGTTGGTGTATCAGAGCCCTAGAAATAAAATGTTACTAAGTGAATTTTACTTTAAGCGTTAATTTTAGTGGTTATTGTTTAAGTCAAGAGGTGGTGGAGATGAAACTCGTGGTGTAAAGACTTGACTCGAAATCACTAGAAAGATACACCTAAGATGATTTAAACAATCTTTCTCTTCGATGAACTTCTAAACTAAGAAAGAGTTTGAGAATGCAAATATTTTGTAAACACAAATATTTTTCAATTAAACAAATTAAAAGAAGAGCTTTTCCTTTTCCAAAGCACTCAAAAATGAGACAACTAGTTATTTCACACAAATTTCCCTTTTCTTTTCAAAGCACTCAATCACTACAAAAACAAACTTTTCCAAAAGAGAGATTTTTTTTATATTTTGTAAATAAAACACTAAAAACTAATGAAAATGACTAACTTTGAGAGCTACAAACTATAAAAAGCTACTTGAAGCCAAAGCCTACTAAAAGTCTTTCTGAGGATGTTTTACTTAGCTAAATGTGAGCTAAGGACTAATTTATGCAGAATCACAATTAGTCAAAAAACAACCAATCTTTTGTTTTCTTTTTGTAAAAATCAAAATTCCAAACTTTCAACTACAAGCTTTTCGAAATTTTGAAATGAGAAAACTCAAAGCGAATTCCTCAACAAGGGGAGATTTCATAAATGGTCAGACTCACAAGAAGACTAGTAGACACCAAGGTAATCTGAGGTCCCTAGGGCTTCTAAGCTCAGAGCCACTACACAACCAAAAACGAAAAACAAACCCAACAAGCAAAATTCCTAGGAATTCCACCTAAAACCCTAATGCTAATGAAATCAAACCAAGGAAAGTTTTTGACATGGAACAAGCAGGTCTGGGCAATGGCTAAAACCTATAAACAAATTCTAAACTGATAAAAAGAGGAAAATTTAAAATTTTTCAAGTTTTTGACAGGGTACGCAGGCAACCTATTTACACAGGTGCGTCTATGCTCTGTGCACAAAGGAAAAGTGCGTACAGGTATGCACTGTGCCTAACTCAGAGGGTGCGTACCTCTCCAAAAACTATGAAAAATGAAAACTAACTCAAAATTAACTAAATTCACCCAATCCCACAATCATCAAGTCAAAAACAGAAACAGGAAAAACAGTTTCTCAGGTCAAAGTATAGACAAAGAAAACAATCAAGTCCCCAGCGAAGTCGCCATTTTGTCGTGCGGAATGAGTCAATCTTGCGGACAAGACGGACCTTCCTAGAATCTAAAGAAGACCTAATGACAAGCAGGCCAACCAGACACTATCTTTCTCTAAATATGCTTCAATTAACAATAGCAAACAAAGGTTTTTAGGGCCTACCTTTGGTCCAACGCAAGCTTGTGGATGCCCTCGCTCCTTTGATCCAAATGAGCTCCTTTTCGCAAATCTGCAAACACAAACAAGGCAAACACATTAAATAGCACCTGAAAAACCAATTGCATAAAACATATTTAACATGAAATTCAAGGAGTCCATGAAACAAATAACATAAGATACTTGTTGAGAAAAATGAGCTTGATTGTATTAATTCAAAAGAAGAAGAACCTTACAACCTTTGCCTTGACGCTGTACAAGCTCCTCCCAGGGTCCAACAAGATGTCTCCTCTACTTTGACAAGTTTCACTCACTCTCCAATGGAACCAAGAGGTATGTGATCTCTCCTCTCAAGCTCAACCAAAGAGTCTCAATTTCACCAGCATTTACCCTCAAAATGTTCAGCTTCTAACCTCTCTAGTCCTCACCCCAATGCCTGTATTTATAGTGCAATGGAGGGAAGTTACTAGGTCCTCCTTCAAAGGGATAAAGCCCTCCTTCAAAGGGATAGCTCCTTTAGTCAAGGGATTAGCTCCTTCTCTTTTGGGATGCATGAACCACCTCAGAGCGAACAATCCACGTTAAAATTCCTTCTATAAAAATCTAGAATTAACCCAAGGTGAGTTTTTTAAGATAAAAATTGCGCCTTTTGACTTTCACAGGGGTCCGCACCTGCACCATTAGGAACAGAGCAGGTAGGTACGCAGCTTTTGTACACAGAAGGTGCAGGACCGCAGGTAACCATGGGAGAAAGTACGGAACTAGAGTTACATTGAATTTTAATGTCTTTCTCCCACTTCTAAAGCTTGATTTGAAGAGCTGAGGTCTTAGACTTGCTTAGGAGGATAGTACAAGTGATGATAGACCCATACTGACTGCAAATAATAATGGTGACGATATTTTTGTGTAACAAATTTTCATACATTTTTATTCAAATTAATATGGATTTAAAAAAATAAATTCAATTAGATAATTGAAATATAAATAGAATCTGAACTTACTCGAGACAGAAAGGGAGAACTCCAGGAAGGACTTTGATCAGCAACATGGAACGAGTTGGAAAAGAATTGGCCATTTGATATTATTGAGATTTTGTCCCTGTATTTGAGAAAAATCATAAACAAAATTTTGTGGGAACATATAAAATCAATCTCTATAACCATATAACCACAATCTAAATTTCAATATAGTTTTGAAACCATTTTTCAAGAACAAGGCAACTTTAAATGGAAAATGTATATTATGAACTATTATAATTCATGTGGATGCGTCATAAAGGATAATTTGAGATTAATATGCCATTTTATGTGAAAATAAAATTCCAGATAGCTTTCAAACCCCAACAGTGTGCTAATCAGAATAAATAGCACTGGTCCATTTAACTGATAAGCGCAATAGTGTGTTTAAATAGTACTTGTACCAATTTCCAGCGTTTTGACAAAATAAAAAATAAGTTACCATATTAGTTCTCTTTCACATAAAAATGCACCAGTATGTTTAAATTTAAAAACAACACTGGTATGCAATTGTTTCCCAAATTTAGAAAATAAAGATGACTTACATTGTCTCGGTGATCTTTTAAATATATACTGCACCATTCCATTTAAAAAATCATTAATCGCACCATTTCAGGATTTCGAAAAAAAAAAAATCACGTCAGTGCATTGAAAAATATGGTGCCCTCAAAATGTCGGTGTGATTTTTATATAAATTTCAAAAATGAGTAGAAATTGATTTTTCAAAATCTAATTTCATAAAGTCTTTTAAATAGTAAAAAGTTATTCACCATTTCATTATTTTACAAAAATTTCAGGGAGTGATTTGCAAGGGACATATACCAAGAGAACTATGCAACATCAGCAAAATACTTAGGAGCAGTAGAACTATTTAGAATATCAGAAGCTAAAAGGTATGGTGATTCACTGAAAAACCTACATAGTAAGTTTTAAATTTTATTATTTATTTTACTAATAAAAAAATTTACAATTTTTGTTATGGTTTAATTAAAAGAGATATCGTTTGCAAGAGAAGATCAGATCAAAGCTACAAAATATTTTGGATCCGCCAAAAGATCAAAAGTTGAAAGGTATAGTGATTCACTCAAAACCCTTGATAGCAAGAATATTAAATTTTACTGTTAAAATATTTTACAATTTCTGTTAGATTTATTCACAATTCAGAAACAAAATTAAAAGTCGTGTATAATAAAAAAAATACTATAGATTTTACTAGTAAATTTTTTTCGATCTTTGTTCCTATTTAAATTTAATTAAAATTCTAAAACAAAAAAATTCAATACTTACCTCAAACCCTTGCTTATTCCTGCAAAGTTTCACATTAGGGTTTAACTTTCTCTACCACTTCAAATTAGGATTTTTCAATTTAGGTATTTTAGATTTAATGGGTTTATGTACTTACTATATATAGGGTGTTTGACATATAAAGTAGGGGAATCACTTATTGAATTAGATCCAAACTTTGTCGGCCCTCTTCATTTTTTTTAAAACGGCTATATGTTGTATGATGCACCTTATGTAACATAACACACCAGTGTTACTTGAGTAATACAACGCAGTGGTAAATTATAACACTTTCGATTTTGTCTAATCCATTCATCATTTCCCCCAGTGTAATATAACGCACCGACGCGCATGTTCCTAATAGCATCATTAAATCATTGTGGTGCATTGAGCCTTACAAATCACACTGTCGGCCCTCTCCAACTTTAAGAAATGGCCATATGTTTCATGGTGCCTCCTATGTAACATAACACATCATGTCTACCTTAGTAACAAAATGCACCAATATATTATAAAATTTTGGATTGTGTCCAGTATTTTCATCGTTGCTCCCGGTGTAATATAATGCACTGATGTGTTTGTTCCTAATAACATCGTTAAATCATTATGCTAAGTTTAGACTTACAAATCACATTGTTATCCCTCTCCTTTATTTTTAAGAAATGTTATATGTTGTGCGACGTTTCCTATATAATATAATGCATCAGAGCTACCTGAGTATTTCAACGCACCAGTATATTATGACACTTTTGATTATGTCCAGTTTGTTCATCATTGCTCCCGGTGTAATATAATGCATTGGCACATCTATTCCTAATAACATATTTAAATCAGTGTAGTGTGTTTAGTCTTACAAATCACACTTTCCTAATTTGAAATTAATTTTCCAAGATGGTGTTGAATAATTAAAATCTCGGTGCATTTAATCTCATAAACACACTGGTGCATTTATCTGAATAAATGCATCCGTTACCAGAGATTTGTTTCTTAAAACTATTTGATTTATTTGTAAAATATATCTAATAGCTTCTGTATTGAATGGTGTAGGTTATATATTATAAAAAAATGTATGAGAAGGTCTCAAGTAATAAAAATATTGATTGACACAATGACAACACATCAAAAAAATCAGAGAAGGAAAGTTCTTTGTAAATTATTTACAAAATTAATATGTTTGAACTATATGTACGTTTAACTCATATGTATTAGTTCGTGTGTGTTATGCAGAACCACAAAATGAAAAATATCGATAAGATTATTTCTAATCCAAGTGTAGAAGAGCATAAAATCATGATAGAAAAATTGCAAAATGATGAATCGGCTAAATGTAAAAATACTCTTCAATATGAGCTTCTTCTTTTTTGAATTTTCATTAATAATATACTTAAGAATATTAGATAGCATGTTTAAAACAATCTACCGATTCGTATATGTTTAATGTTCTATAGGAAGAAACAACGGAGGAAAAGATCAATGTCATTCTAAGAAAAGAAAAATTATGGAACATGTAAAGTACGATGAATTGGTCCTTAGCTCATCTAGAGTTATGTTGGAGGTTATTGAAAGGGGGAGAAATTTTTACAAAACTATGAGGGATCTAGTGGAACGAATGTATAGACATACTTTCCACTTACAATACAAAAATCAATGGAATGATTCTAAGAACAAAATTATATCTAAACTAGAGGAAGCGTTTCTAGAATGATGGTCAATGAGATATGTCAAGCTTGCAATAGCAAAAACATACGACAACAAAAAAGAAACATTCAAAATGTAACATTCCTAATTGTATAAAATGATTTTCTAGAATTATATGTATATATTACTACAACCCATTCATTTATTAATATCAATTTTGTTACATTTAATTTTCATATATCATTACAAAAATAGTTTATTACTTTTTTCAAGAAGATTATGAATCTGAAATGATCAATGCACTGATATACGAAGCATGTCAGTAGGAATGTCCAAAAACGTGTATAAGGAGATGGTCAAAGAAATGGACAAAATTGCATCATAGGAGGAGTCATCTCAAAAACAATGTGCTTCAAATGTATTTAATCATGATTGACTTTGTACATATAAAAATATAATTTAGCATTAAATATTAATTTTCAAGTATTTTCTTGCAGAAAATTAAAAAATAAATAAAAAACAAGATGGAACTCATTCAGCACATAAAACAGGATGATAAGGAAAAAAAGGGTTGATTTCAAAGTTTGTGAGTAATTGTTAATATTTCCTTATAACAACTCAAAGTTTCATTTTTGAATATTTAAATTTGTTTTACAACAACCATCCCCGAATGTCTTCAAATAGGTGCTAACATACAAAGAAGAGTTATCAGAAGAATTGACTGACATTGGGTTAAATAATGGTTGTGAGTATATGTTGGCATATAAAAAATTAATTATGGAATTTGTAAGTATCTATGTTGTTTTACTTCTTTGGGTTTATAATTAATAGAACAAAAAAAATCTTTATATTATATCTATGATTTATAATAGGGTTTAAAACATGCAAGAAAAAAAGTATGGAACTACGCCAACAAAATACTTATTGCAACAAAGCATGAGACATGATTATGAAACCATGTGCACATTTTATGAGTCGCTTCTTGCTATGGTACATTGTTATTCGATTTACATTGATTATATTATTTATTTCAATTTCCATTATTCTCATCAATGTACATACACTCATTACACTTTATTTTTATGTTTGCAGATGGAACAAGATCAAGATGATGAAAACAATCAATGCAAGCAACAAAATATTCCTCCAAATAACCCAACTCATAGAAGTAGCTCGAGCACTGACAACATTTCCTGCAAAGAATGATGATCTATTTGATATCAATGCAATTTGTTGTATTTTTTGAAATAATTGTCTATGAAAATCGGACATTTTTTTTAATGTAAACATGGAAAAAGTCTCATAATTGAAATACAACGGGTTACCAATAACAATCCCATTTTCTATAACAAAGAGCCTCTTATTGATATATAATAAAATATTTTTTAATTTATTCTATTGTGTTATCTAATGTTGTTGTGAAATGTTACACTACTGATTAAATATATGGATAATTAAATATTATAATGAAGAGATGTGAAATCTGATAATATAACAAATTAATCCAATCATCATATACAAACACACCAATCAAATATTAATTTATATGAATATTATTATAGGATATATGTCGATTTCTCAATGAATAACGAATTTTAAAATATTACAATAATTGCACTTTCATAGGTCAATGTCTCCAAAAAAGAGAAAATATCATACAAAAACATCAGTAAGTCTATAACATAAAAACATACTCGTGCTTTACTTTAAATAAAAGCACTGTGATGTCATCTTTCATCGTAGTCGGTGCTTTTTCGGAAAATGACAACACTGGGGATTTCAGGCCTTCAAGAACCGATATTATTTTTAATTAGTTCCTCTATTCATTGTAACTCAATGCACCAATTCTTTCATAAAATTAACACCCCTTGATTCTAGAAAATATTATTTCCATTCCTGGAGCACTATTAAAATTAACAACACCAGATGCTTTATATAACAAACGCACCGATGCATTTATGTAAACAAGACGTTTTAGTGTTGCATGTTTAAGAGAAAGCACCAGAACCATAATTATTTTTTACACGCCCCAAAGTTGATCCTTCATCAAAGAACAACCGAGGATTTTTTTATATACTCAATAGCGCATTATACATTTCAAAGGTCAGTGCTCTTCGAGTTGAATGCACCGAGAATTTTTTTGTTGTAAACACTGGGGTGGTATACATTTCATGTTCCAATTCTCCTTCAATTAAATGCCTCAGTTCTTTTAATTATGTATAAAACCTTGTGTGTTTCTATAAGTAGCGCATCAAGGCTTCATGTTCCATAAAGCGCACCTAAAAAAACATCCACTAATACCTCTGGTTGCCTATATTTTTCAGTTGTGACGAAGCTCCATTATAAGCTTTGTTAAAACATCTGTTTCCACAAATAGATGTTTTTTTGACAATTTTTTCCAATTTTATAACACTAAAAACCTTCATTATAACCTTTGATGGAAGGTATTTTCCTTGACATAGTGCATCATCAGTATAGCTACAACAATCACTTTTATTATAGTGCACAAGATTTTGTTGTAAAGCTTACACAGTCTCAGCATTAAAGGCTCTACATTCTTGATTAAGGACATTCTCAAGGTATCATTTTCCAACTTTTTATAACTTCACCATTTTCTACAGTCAATATAAAGAGATTTCAGATTGACATCTACAATATTAAAGGTATTCATCATACTGCAGTTGAAAGGATGTCTTTTCTTCTTATAACAAGGTGTCATAATCAACAATAAGGGCATAATAGTGTCATCATCTCATTGGAATTATTACTAAAATAGTTTGGCAAAAAAAATTCACTTGTCACCAATTGAATCTTGCAATAAGGAATTTGTCAAGGGTTTTGTAGTAAGGGTTTCAATATTTGGGATTTTGTTGTTATATCTTTTGATGATGTAAGTGGGCCATTGTCCCTAGTACATAATACCACACTAGTGTGTCAAGTTCTTTATCATTTCAATGTGGTTGGGTGGTGTTAGGCTAGTGGTTGAATCCGCCTTCAAGTTGGAGCCTGAAAACACTTCAAGGTGGTAGCGTGGTTCTAGGGCAATTTGGAGCTTGCAAGGTGTTGAAGTGTCCTTCTAGTGGGGGTTGGTAAAGTGGGGTGTTGTAGCATCCTTTTAGGAGTTGGAGTTACCTAATAAATCTTCAATTCTTTTCTAGAGTAATAGGTATTTGGGGCTTACCTTTTAAGTTGGTCTTGAATTATCGATGTACTCATAAAATTATTAGAGAAGCGTTCAGTGGTTTTTCTATTGGAAGGGTTTCTACCTTAAACTTTTCTGTGGTTTTTCTACTGGAAGGGTTTCTACCTTAAACTTTTCTGTCTACTATCTTGATTATGTGCACTATTGTTTTTTGTTTATCTCTAAAAATAATTAATGCTCTGAAAAAATAAATTATCTTATTCTAAGTGAAATATTGATTCAACCCCCTCTTAGTATTTCCAACATCATACATAATTTATCTCTAGAAAGTTCAAGCATCAATAGTATATTTAATCAATAATGATTTTTTCTAAATAAAATATAATACAAATCTAAATATTTTGGTACTACATCGTTTATTGTGTGTGCAATAATTTAGAAATTATTATTATTATTATTTACATTAATCTCTTTACTTTACATTAACCCAATTTTCTTGGAAATTATTTTAATGAGATATTATAGATTAACCTTTACAAGATTACACCTATAATCTTAATGTGATGTGCCATATGTTTTTACTGTTCTAATATTTTCCTTAAGAGACCCTTTTTAGACCCAAATTTACTCAAATGAACCAACACTTTGAAAAAGGCCTTGGTAGGCCATTTTTTTGCACACGCGCCACTGCTCTCTCTACAACCGCCCCCCTGCAACCCCTCTTCTCAGCCATGGCTCCAGAGGTAGGCTCTGAGCCTCCTTCCTCCCTCCCCCCTAAGCTACTAGCCTTCAAATAGCTGGTGGGCGACTGCAAAAAGTGCCCCTGGATTGGATATGATTTTTACACCACCATCTCTAAGAGCCATTCTAGAATTTCACAGCCCATAGTCTTGCCAGAGAAACATGTACTACCAGTTGAAAATTCAATCCAAAGTGGAAGAAGGTCTTTTTATAGACAGCTCACTATACCAGAAGAACAGCCTTCTACTTCTACCAATACACGCCGGTCTGAAAATCAGTTGTATATTCCTAAAGAAAAACCCTTTTTGCAGTCAATAAAATGTTTAGGACTCATGTACATACTTTTCCACCTATAGAAGAATATTAGTTTGCTAACAAAAGATTTGTTAGAGGGGGGAAATGGCCACCAAAAACTAAGTTCTGTGTTTCTTCATCTCAGAGTAGACAGCCTTCCACAAGAGCAGATTGTGCTCCCTTGTTAGAACATAATTCTCAAGACCCAAATGATATGGATCATGTTTATCAAGTAGGAAACTACTTGACTACTTGGTGCTCCCATGTCGAGGATGTTCTAAATGATTTGGAAAAACAAGCTGATTTGATAAATGAAAATTTAAAGCTGTTATATGAAGAGCAACAAGCAGAAAAAGAAGAAAGGAGAAGAAGGAAACAGAAAAATAAAGCCAAGAAAATCCCAAAGTTTCATGTAGATATGTCCGCTCCAAACTATTGGGATTTAGAAGAAGATGAAGAAGATAAAAAAGAAGCAGCTCAATCTAGTGCCGGAGAAGGAACTTCCATAAGCACTGGTAAACTAACCAGTGACACAAAATCTTCAAAGACATACAAAATAGACAAACCCTTTGAGTCTAAAAAGGAAGTCATGACATTAGAGCAAGCTACAACAAAGTTCCCATCTTTTATTATGTCGTCCATCCATAATCAGAATAAATCTCATATTCTGAAAGAAACTACAAAGTATCCTAGAGTCGAAGAGGACCTGTTTGCTACAAACTCTAGCGGTTATATTCTAGATCTAGATAGCTCATCTAATCCAGGAGAGTCTATCAGAATCTGGATAGGAGCCTTATACCAGATGCAGGTCACTACAAAATTAGATAATAGATATATTATGATTCTAGCTGAAAAGAGGATGGCAGGAATTGTTTTTGATTGGTGGATGGGAGGATCAGAAACCGAGAGAAGAGCAATCATGGAAGCTGGTTTGTCTACATTAGAAATTTTGATAAAGACCCAATTTGTGCCAGAACTAGCAGATGAGAGAAAGCAACTTTTAACTGACCTTAGCCGTATGGAATTAAAAGAACTAAAGTATTTAGATCAGTTTGGTAAATATTTTATGGCTAAAGTCTTTAAAGCTAATCATTTTAATGACCTTGCTCAAAAAATTGCATTTTTATCAAAATTACCAGCCAATTTGGGAGATCTAATAATGAAAGATCTAGAAGTTCAGCTAAAAAGTCTAGATCAAATCTATTGGGTTGATCTTTTGTTCAGAGTTTCAGAAAAGGTAAAATATCTATGTTGGCAGAAGAAATCACACAACATCACTCCAAGTTCCGATGTGTGTATATCGGTATTGCCATGGACACCTTTTAAAGCAAAGAAGAAATCCAAAAGGTATGGCAAATACAAACCCAAAAGAATATCAAACCCAAAGAGGCCTTTTAAAAAATACAGATTTTTTTGAAGGAAAGGAACAAGCCTAGAAACAACAATTGTTGTTTCATTTGTAAAAAGGAAGGACACTTTGCTAGAAAGTGCCCCCAGAAATCATCTAGTAAACTCAAAGCTTGTGTAGATATTGAAGAGTTTCAAGATGACTGGTCTGTTGTAGAGTCCGATGATGAAATTTCTGATGTATATATTCTTACAAAAGTTTCAGATGATGAAGATGAAAATGATAATGTACAGATAATGAATGTATGTACATCTTGTTCAGATTATTCTAGTGAACAACATTACAGTGACATAGAGAGTTCTTCGTATCTTGAATCGACAAGCGAAACAGAAGATGATTTAGATGATGAATCAGAGAGCATAGCATCAGTCAGTAGAGATAAAGGTAAGCAACCTGCAGTGCCTGTATCTCAATTTAATTCTTTCTGTCCGTAAGAAAAGAAAATAATGCCATCAACCAGTATGCCACAACTAGAGGGTACTAAAGAAGAACAGAATAATTTGTTAAAAAAGATTGTTAAAACAGATAGCCTAATTTATATTCCAGTGCAAGTGCAAGTAAAAGGTGAATGGATTTCTGTAGATGCATTTATAGATACTGGAGGTTCTAACAATCTGGCTAGGCCATCTCTATTCAAACCCTTGTGGAAACCGTTAAAAAATACACTGGTTTCAGAGACAATTGGAGGATCTGTTCAGCTCACCCATTATGTAGACAATATTCCTTTAAAAGTTGGGGGGAGTATTATTAAAATTTCAGCAATTCAGCATTACGACCCTTCAGCAAGCTTCATGTTAGGCATGCCATTCATAAACTCTGTGCTACCAATAACTATCAGCCAGGATAAGATGATAATAAACTTAAAGAAAAAGGCTATATCAGTACCTAGATTGAGTATTGCAAATTCTGAAGCTAGGCATGAGAATAGTCAAAAAAGAGTAGGAACTAGAAACCTGGTAAAAGATTTAGATGACTGGCAGGAAGTCCTACAAATTTATGAAGCCAGAGCAGAAAATAAAACAAAACAGTTAGCATGCGTTGACACTATTTGGTCTACAGAGCAGAAAGATATCTACCAGAGACTTCTAAAGAGTTGCTCGGATAATCCACAGGAATTTTGGGAAACTGAAAGTCCAATGCAAGAAATAGTCACCTTACATGACAATGGAGTAAAGGGAAAGTTGATTCCGTGCACACCAGCCAATGAACAAGAAATAAAGAATCAGATTCAAGAATTACTAAAGATGCAGTTGATCGAGCCGAGTGAATCTCACTATGCCTGTTCTACATTTCTAGTAAGAAATCATTCTGAGATCGTAAGAGGTAAACCAAGAATGGTTATTAATTATAAACCTCTCAATGCCATCACTCAGAATTTTAATTATCCATTGCCAAGACCCGAAGTGATTATGCAAAAGATTCAGCACAGTAAGGTGTTTATCAAATTTGACATGAAGTCTGGGTACTATCAAATCCAGATCCAGCCAGAAGATAGACACAAAATAGCTTTCATATGCCCAGCAGGATTCTATCAATGGAAAGTTGTTCCATTCGGCTTGATGAACGCTCCAACCTTTTTTCAAAGAAGGATGGATTATATTTTTGCTAAATATGATTTTATAGTCACATATATAGATGATATTTTGATACATAGTCCTGATGTACAGACTCATTTAAAGCATTTAGAGATTTTTCTTGAAGAAGTTAAAAAACATGGAATTGTTCTGTCAGAAAGAAAGATGTCCTTATTTCAGGATAGCATTTATTTTTTGGGGATTAATGTTGCTAATGGTGCTATTCAAATGCATCCCCATGTGCTAACAAAATTAACACAATTTCCTGATGAATTGAAGGACAAAAAGATAATTGAAAGATTTCTTGGAGTACTGAATTATCTTCACAAATACATTCCGAATTTGTCAGAAAAAATAGCCCCAATTAGGAGACACATCAACCAAGGTTGGTCTGAAGAAGCTACTGCAGCAGTAAAGAAGCTCAAAGAAGAATGCCAGAACTTACCCAAGCTTCAACCTCCAGGTGATGGTTTAATTATTTTACAAACTGATGCTTCACTTGAATTTTGGGCAGCTGTACTTCTAGAGCAAAGGAAGAATAACAAAGGAGAAGTCGAAGAAAATTTGTGTGGATATGCTTCTGGGGAATTTACAGCAAGTTAAAAGAATTACTTCATAGCTGAAAAGGAGACGTTAGCTATTTTTAATGGAATTTAGAGTTTTGAGGTATATCTTACCCCAGTAAAGTTTTTAATAAGAACAAACCCCAAAAACTTTAAATATTTTCTGTCTGCTAAGATTTCAAGGCAAATTGCAAAAGGCAAAATTCTAGCCTGGCAAATCTGGTTTCAGTAGTTTGAATTTGAGGTAGAGTGGATTCTAGGCAATTCAAATTTCTTGACAGATTCTTTGACAAGAGATATGAATAAGATGTATATAACCTGTAAATATTCAATTTTTGAAATTCCAGGCAAAGGACCTGAAGATGATAGTTTTGCCACATTTGTAGATAGATTTAGAATTCTGGAAAATCATGCAAGTTGGGTAACAGATGAAATCAAGAAAGTGGTCGGTTTCAGACTCAAAAGAAATATGTGGATCAGAAAGTGTCAGGCATGGCAATCAAAGAATGTGGGCATCTCACTAGGCTTAGATGAAAATCTGGTAAAGATCTTTCCTTTGGCAAATATGGAGGTTAAGCTTTTCTTCAGAAGCTTGTGTGATTTATGGTCTAGTGTTTATACAAAAGAAATGATCTGGACACTCATGATTTTGAATTATTACCAGATCATAGGAGGTGTTTATTTTGCCCTTAGTCTGTTTACAGGTGCTAAGATTTTAGATTTAGAAGAAATTCCCATGACAGAAGAAATGATAAAATATTTGGGGAAATTAAAATCCCAGATATTTTTTAGGAGCTCGAAGCTACTTTCCTCCAGAGAATTGATGAAAATTATCATCTTACTGATATATTCCCTCAGTATGAAATTTTTGAAAGTTTTGCAGATTGGGAGATCAGAGGAGGAGAGTGCAGAAAGGTTCAGGTTACCAGAGTATCCCAGTGTATACAGAGAACGGCGCAGTATTTAAAGACATTTGCTTATCCCTGGGATTTTCACAGTTTAAGAATCATAGATAACATAGAGCCAAATCCGTTTGCTCAAGTTTTCAGTCATGAAAGGATTGGCAACTTTGAAACTGGTAACAATCAAGAGTTAATCAAACAGCATGCTGAATGGTTCCACGAATTTGGAAATTTAAAACTCATAGAAAAAATACAAATCTTAAACAAGCTAGATGGATTGCAAGGACAGCCTAAAGCTTTAAAGTTTTTAATCAATCAAAAGGCACTAGTAACCATTTCAGTTTTGTCTCCAAATTGGAATAATAATGTCATCCACCTCATCAGTTTAATGATCTCCAAAAAGATATGTACATCAATCATTTTTGAACTTGGATGGCAACATAGAGACATTTTGAACAAAAATTGCAAATTATGGATTCAGCACGCTATTGAAAGCTCCACTAATATGTTCTAGATCTTTAAGTGAGAATATTTAGATGGCATAGAGTTGGTAGTACAGAGAGCGCCTGCAACCCGAAACGCCTTTAAAGATTCGTTTCTTGATATTGAAATAAGTGCTCTTTCTTTTTTGAATAAATGGGAAAAGCAAGAATTGAAGTATACCTCACAACAACCGCGCCTACATAAAATCAAAACGAATATCTACCAAGGAGAATCATCATCAGCAGCATCTCACCGGACAACAATAATGCAGCCGAAAGAAAAAGATGAAATGACAGATGCGCAAGATCCAAATGAAGGAATCGATGAACAGTATGACCGACTGATGAAAAGACACTACCGCCAAATAATAGATGAATACGAACCATCTCCCGGATCATCTGAAGAAGACTTATGGGAGACTAAAAGCCCAATGGGCCCTTGGTAGAATCTTTGCCAGCAATGTGATAATGTTGATCACATGTTGTGACAGGATTCCTTTGTACAGAAAAGGTTGAGTAGACACCGTCGGTGGAAAAAGATACCGACAGGACCCTCAAATATTTTCTTTTGACATCATTGCTTAGATAGGATTAGATGCTTAGAGATTCTATATTAAGAAAGAGTCTGCAGACCATTGTGATCATCCTGATCATTCGAGTCATTCGCTCTTTTGTGATCATTCAGTCTGAGACACTCTGTTGTAATAAGCTTTGTGTATTTCTATTCTACTTTTATTAATATTGAAGCCTACTGGGCCGCCTGCCTGAGGAAAGTTCCTGTAATCCGAAAGAGGTTTGAGCTGTAAGGTGCTTGAGTGAAGACCCGTGGAGAGAGGTCGTGTGGAGATTCGCGCATGGTCGCCTGAGGATTGGATATTTGTTTTCAGATTTGTTGTTTGGGAAGCGACAATTTTTAGAAGTAAGTCCTGCATTCACTAAAGCTTCATCATTTATATTCAGTCTCTGTTTATGTTGAGCCCTTGAATGGTCAGTGTCAAATTTTCAGTCTCTGTTTATGTTGAGCCTCTGTTTTTGTGTAGATATTGAAGAGTTTCAAGATGACTGGTCTGTTGTAGAGTCCGATGATGAAATTTCTGATGTATATATTCTTACAAAAGTTTCAGATGATGAAGATGAAAATGATAATGTATAGATAATGAATGTATGTACATCTTGTTCAGATTATTCTAGTGAACAACATTACAGTGACATAGAGAGTTCTTCAGATCTTGAATCGACAAGCGAGACAGAAGATGATTCAGACGATGAATCAGAGAGCATAGCATCAGTCAGTAGAGATAAAGGTAAGCATCCTGTAGTGCATGTATCTCAATTTAATTCTTTCTGTCCGTATGAAAAGAAAATAACGTCATCAACCAGTATGCCACAACTAGAGGGTACTAAAGAAGAACAGAATAATTTGTTAAAAAAGATTGTTAAAACAGATAGCCTGATTTATATTCCAGTGCAAGTGCAAGTAAAAGGTGAATGGATTTCTGTAGATGCATTTGTAGATACTGGAGGTTCTAACAATCTGGCTAGGCCATCTCTGTTCAAACCCTTGTGGAAACCGTTAAAAAATATACTGGTTTCAGAGACAATTGGAGGATCTGTTCATCTCACCCATTATGTAGACAATATTCCTTTAAAAGTTGGGGGGAGTATTATTAAAATTTCAGCAATTCAGCATTACGACCCTTCAGCAAGCTTCATCTTAGGCATGCCATTAATAAACTCTGTGCTACCAGTAACTATCAGCCAAGATAAGCTGATAATAAACTTAAAGAAAAAGGCTATATCAGTACCTAGATTGAGTATTGCAAATTCTGAAGCTAGGCATGAGAATAGTCAAAAAAGAGTAGGAAATAGAAAGCCAGTAAAAGATTTAGATGACTGGCAGGAAGTCCTACAAATTTATGAAGCTAGAGCAGAAAATAAAACAAAACAGTTAGCATGCGTTGACACTATTTGGTCTACAGAGCAAAAAGATATCTACTAGAGACTTCTAAAGAGTTGCTCGGATAATCCACAGGAATTTTGGGAAACTGAAAATCCGATGCAAGAAATAGTCACCTTACATGAAAATGAAGTAAAGGAAAAGTTGATTCCGTGCACACCAGCTGATGAACAAGAAATAAAGAATCAGATTCACTTGACTCGATCAGCTGCATCTTTAGTAATTCTCGAAAGCTCGGTCTCCCAACAGAAATTTGTCAAGAAGATGGAAACAATCCCAACCATTGCATTCCCAACTGAAGAGCCATGTCATGCTGCCCTGAATATTGCAGAAGGACGACTCATTGGCCAGTTCACTAGGCTTTGGCCATCACCAAGAGCCATCGAATCATGGGTGCAACACAACTAGAGATCGCTGGTATCAGAAGGAATAAAATGTCACTTTGTCAATAAGGGTTACTTCGTTTTCATTCTTAACTGCATTGAAGACAGGAACCTCATTTTCAGAAATGGGCCATATTTCATGGGACCCCAGGGTCTTTACCTAAACAAATGGACCCCAAACTTTGATCCAGCCCAAGATGTGCCCTCGACTATTCCTATTTGGGTGCACCTCCCACACTTACCCCTACATTGTTGGAGCTTGAAGACCATAGAAATCATTGGAAACACCCTAGGAAAGTACATTGACAGAGCAGACAGGAAGGGACAATACTCCTGTGCTAGAATCTGTGTTGAGGTAGATCTAGAAGTTGGGCTTCCAGAAGCCATAAAACTAACAGTGGCAGATTGGTCACATGTGCAAGAACTGGACTACGAACAACTACCCTTCAAGTGCACGCACTGCCATGGATACAGGCACTTTGCAAGAAACTATAAAAAGAAAACTGAAGAAGAAGCAAAGAAAATAAAAGGATACCAATGGACAACAGTGCAAAAAATAGCCTCCTTGAAGCAGCACAATAAACAGAGAGGGAAAGGGGCAAAAGTCGGGAATAGTGAGCCATCCATAGAATTGCAGTCAAAAGGGACAACACTCCCACAAACATACCTTCCCTCAAATTCCTTCGTAGCTCTCAGCACATAGGAGGAAACCCCTGTCATGGAAAGTGATGCAGAATAGTAGGCTAACCTCTCACTAAACAAGGAAGGAAACGCAGGGGCCTCCCCGAGCTCCCCATAAAGAGAAAACCTGCCATCCTCATATGCAAACATGATAAGAAAAAAGCCTCTCTGTTATAGACATTTTTGTGCCTTACAGCATGAAGCATGAAATGTCAATAATCTAAGGGATCCAAAGTCCCTAAACATGTTATTCCTACCCCTAGAGGAACAAGGTCAGCAAACCACAACACTAAATATCAGTTCTCCACCTGAAAACACTCAAAAACAAGCTAATTCTAGATCATGTCAACTGCTCCACTGAGCATCTGTGCTGAATGTCAACTGCTCCACTCTGTACCTGCGCTGAATGTCAACTTTAATGAAGGCTACCTGCGCTGGGCGAGTTTGGCCAAGTGGCACAGTCATTCCTCAATGTGTCAATGCCCAGGAAGCTTCCAAAATGACACTTGGATCAGGGAATTCGCCTTGTGATGAGTAAGAGGATCTAGATCTCCAAGTGGAAGCAAGAAACTCCAAGTGGACTCAAGAACTGAAGAATAACTGAAGTGGGAGAGGACACTAGTCAGCTTCATGCCAGCCTCAAGCTGACTCATCCTTTCTCCAAATATCCTATATATAGAGCTCTCTCATGAGGTCTAGGGAGGCTGGAATCTCGTGAATGTAAGGAAGTGCTGTTGGTTTGAGTATAGAACTATTGGGTGATTTGCTTGAAGGAGGTGAAGAGGAGATTTCTTTCTGCTGGGAGGTGTTGCTGGATTGGGCCTCTTATGGTTGTAACACTCTCAGAACTTTACTTCTTCCATTAATAAAGCATTTGAGGTTCTTCTATATGCATGTGTCTCAATGGCGTATTGATACTTGTATATTTGATTTATTCTGATCCTTGAATCAGTTATGAATGTATGCTTCTTGTAGTTTCCCTCTCTTGTCATTTTGCAGGATCTTGGTGTAGCTGGGCCAGTGAAAGAGCAAGGAGCTGGGAGCAAGCAGCAAAGAGAGAAGATTGGATCAACCATTAGCGGAAGATAACGGTTAGTGGATCTCTTTCTCCTCTCTCTTACATCTCATAAAGAAGTAATTTCGAATAGCTTTGCATTCGGTTGTTGCTGAGGTACTATCACCCTTAGAGTGGGATAGGGTCATTCCGTATTGGATACTTTTCCCAACAACAAATTGGCGACTCCGCTGGGGAACGTATCTTGTTGGTTGTTTGTGTTTTTTCTATTCATTTCATAAACACAGGGAGTACCGAATCGAACTGCATTTGGACCTTTCAAATGCAAAGTAGAGGGCAGCTACTCTAGCTCAGTTTCTGGGCATGTTTATGATTTGAAGAGCTGATCCACAAGGACTCTAATAAGCTCTTAGTGATAGATTTTCATCCCCCTTTTCATCCCTTAGTGTGTACTTGACTGATAGCTTCTGATTTGGCCAAAAACTATGAATTTTTGAGCAATCTGTGACCCGGAAACCAAGAGAAACGAAAGTTTCGTTCTTCAGTGCAGGCTGTGTGAAGGTTGTCTGCATTTCAGCACAGTTCCCGAAGGGGCTACCTGCGCTGAAGGTCAAAGTGACAGTGTACTACCTGCGCTGAACCAGTCTTGCCTTGTGCTATTGGGGTTTCCTGTTGTTTCTTGCCCTGTTTTCACTCTTGTTTTTGCATCCTGTTACCAGTCAATGTACCTATCTGAAACCAACTTTCCTTGCCACTATTCCGCCTCGGTTGTATAAAGAAACTGTGTTTGTTCTTTGTGTATTTCTTAAATCATTTACAGTTTCCCATAACGAAAGTGAACTAGTCTTGCTGTGGCCTCTTAGATCTAGACCTGTGATAAGTGTCGTTTTGATCTTAAGAGTTAGTTTGTTTGTTGTTCATAGCTGATTGAGCTTTTGCTTTCGTCATATGGTTTGAGTTTATATATTTCTAGTGTCGAAACAAGTAAATCTTAAGGTGTCTTTTGATTTTGGACAAGCTTGTTTGCTTTCACTTGAAATTGAATTCAAAGTTATACAACAGCTTTCTTTTTGTGTCGCACAAACATTAAGAAAGAGAAAAGAAATACCTGCATTGTGCATGTGCATTATGACAGTTTGCATGTTGATTTAGGAAAAAGTGCATTAGTGTGTGCTCTATGATCTGTGTGAAAAGATGTTGTCTTTCTTTTCCCTCAGTAGTTAAGATTTTCAAAGTTGAAAGATTGAAAAGCTTGCTTATCATCTTAGACTGCATTTAGGAGTGTTACTATACATCTCGTGGTGATCCATAAAGGCAAACTGCTAAACAAGATCAACCTTAAAATAAATTGAATTTACATAACAACGCATTGAAACATAATGCAAACACATAGAGGTCTAAGCTAGAGACGTGTTCCGGCGTCGTTAAACGTGATATCTTAGCGTTGAGTGGTTGGGTGATTCCTCCACGGTGAAGCGATAAGTATCAATACGGACTTGTGCTCCCACGTACCGTCGCGTATATATTGGGAGACCCCTATAGGAACAAAGCCTTTATCCATAGGAAACCGTGTCGGCCGCCCTACTGATCGCAATGCAGTGAACACAGCATTCACGAAGATCGACCACTCGTACCGTAAAACGTATTCTGTGGTTTTGCGAAAAGTTTGGCACACCCTCTGCCTAGAACTCCAGAGTAGTTTCTTTTGGCCTTTTTCAAACTCTATAACTGAAAAAGTCCATCCGAGCATTTGTCACTTCGGGCTCGTTAAAACATCGAAGGAGACTAGAGTCATCTTTAGCTTTTTCTCGACTCTTAAAAAGTGAAAAAGCAAGTTGTGTCTAAAGCGTCGTTATAAAATTTATTTTAAACGGAACATAATCACCTCCTATTCCTGCGTTGATCTTTAGGTTGAGAACATGGAGCGCCCCAACCAAGGAATTCCACATGATGGAAATCCTAGTCCTTTCTCCTCTTGGGGAGAAGTTGGTGCGCCCCACATGGCCACATTGTCGCTTCCAGGACTGACAATTGGCCTGCCAATTTGGCTATTCTCAACCAATGTAGTTCAGAACACCATGGTTCCTGAACAGTCGAGTCAACAGTTAGATGAGTCTAGAGCTGCCCACCAGCCTTCTACTTCCTATAACTCTTCCTCCAATCCTTCATCTTCGCAAGGTAGAGCCGGCAAAAGCCAAGCTCCCATGGAGAAGAAGGAGAAGAAAAAGAGAGAGAAGAAGAAGAAGGAGCCTAAGGCAACTGGGGGCAAGCAAAAGACATCTGACAAAAATCCACACACAGCACAGACCGGGCCTAAATCGCCATGTGTCATATGTAGAGGAGACCACTTCCATAGAGATTGTCCCTGTATTCCCCGGATACTAAGGGACTGGTCCCCTCGGTTGCACAATTCGGGAGCATCAACCTCTGATAACCATGTTGAATGCTTACCGTCAACCAGCGAAAGTGAAGGTTCAAGACAAAGAGGGGGAGCAAGATCCCCCTGCAAACTGTGTAAAGGCGATCACGCCATCCACCGTTGTCCCTTCTTAGATGAAGCGAAGAGAGTTTTGGAAGATCACCCGGTTCCACCGGTAAGACTTCCTCCTGGATACAAAAAACTCGTGCCAAGTCCTTCGTTGGTTGAAAATACAGCTGGCCCGCTCAAGTGGTCAGCTGAAGTGTCAGTCATTGAGAATGAACCTACTGAATCCAGACCGGGCGAAAGTCTAAAGGTCGAAATGGCAGTTGACCCGGTTCCGCCTTCGGAGGTTTCATCTTCAAATGACACCGTCAATGAAGATTCATCTTCAAATGACACCGTCAATGAAGATTCATCTTCAAATGACACCGTCAATGAAGATTCATCTTCAAATGACACCCTCACTGAAGAGAATAAGGATGATACCATCCAGATTCTTTTCATCAACACCGATTCTGATGAGCATCAGGGCAATGCGCCCATTCCTTTATCGCAGGAAGGAACATCGTCAGGGTCATATCCGGCCGTGTATTCGGTCCCACCACCAAGCAACCTGGTTGTGTCCTTTGATTGGAACCAACTAGGCAGACCCCTGTTACCAGCCAGTATACCATTCAGAATCATAGTCCAAATTTATAGAATGGTAATGGCTGGAACTATCATTGATGAAGGGGCATCTGTGAGTATCCTTTCCTCTATTGCTTGGAAAGCACTGGGTTCCCCGGCGCTTTTGCCTGAGATAAGAAATCTCTCGGGTTTTGATAAAGGAACCAGTCGACCATTAGGGATCCTCCCCAATGTGCCTGTTACATTGAAAGGGAAGACCGTTCAAATGAACGTGATGGTCGTTCAAGGACCCTTGGATTATAACCTACTCCTTGGACGAGACTATATATATTGCATGGGAGCTATAGTCTCCTCACTCTTTAGAGTAATGTGTTTTCCACACGAAGGAAGAATGGTCAAGCTCGTAGACCAACTTTCATTTCCGGGATCACGCATCGCAAATAGTCACATACCAACCCTCAATGGTCTATTCACTCAAGAAATGTCTCCAACCCCAGTCCTCCTTCCCGATGAGTGCGAGTGATTCGGAAAGATAGGACTGGAACCCAGGGGGCATGCATCCTGGTCTGCTTCGGGCAAAGGAAACCCTGGGTATAAGGTAGAATTTCCGCGAAAGAATATGACTAGTCCGTACCCCGTCCGAAAGAAGGAAGAGGGGTTGTTCTGGAAAAGGATTCTTTTGTCAAGGTTACTTGTTTGAAAAAGGTCATTCACCATTGTCTACTTCGGTAGACAGTGCCGAGGAGATGTTTTCGTTTGATGGTGTTAACAAAACAATCTTTGGGTAACCAGAAAGAGGCAAGCCTCCCTCAATAACACCAATGTTTTGTCTTTGAGTAGTGTTCTTCTCTTGCCGCAAGTAGCTGCTCTCTTGTCGCAAGTAGCTGTTCTCTTGCGATCTTGCAAAAGAGCTGGCAAAAGTTGGGCCGACGGGAAGACAAGTACCACGTAAGACCCGTTAAAAATAACGAGAAGACAAGTATCGTTAACATTAGACTAGCAAGACGACAAGTAGCTGTGAACACCCAAAGAAAAGCAGAAGTGGGGGAGAGGAGGGGCAGCCTTGAAATTGTATTTTATACCTGGGGGCATGCAAACCTTTTGGAGTGCAAGCAAAGAGCGGTTATTTATCTGTTTTTAGGATTAGCCGTTTCCAAACTTGCATAAAGAAAGGATATGGGGCAAAGGTCAAACTTTGACACATTAGGAGCATAGCTTCGTGAGATAAAGCTCCATAAAAATAGCTATCTCACAGGAGACATTCTTATCTTATGACTGGTATATCGAGAATTTTTACCGCGGAATTTATGCTCGTTAAAAAATAGAAAAGCGAGATCCGAGCAGTTTTAGCACATAGTTCATGCTCGTTAAAAAATAAACATAAGATCGAGCAGTTTTACCGTGGAATTTATGCTCGTTAAAAAATAGAAAAGCGTGAGCAAGAGTTTCCTCCAGAGTTTAAGCTCATTAAAAAATGAACCTATTCCGGTAAATAACCATTGTGATCGTAAATTTATTAGCCATAAAAAGCCTTGGTCGTGTTTGCACCCGCCACCTCCATTCCATTTGGCCAATCGTTCACCTCCATATGATTGTTTACCTATTTTGAGGAACAGCTGCGAAGAGTGATTTCACCTAGCCATCCTTGTGACACTGCCGTGATTGGAAAATTCCAACCTGTACCTGGAATCTGCTGCTATCCCTGTTTATCACTCGTTCCTCAAAAGACGAGTCTTCTTTGAGCTCTTTTCTCCTGACTCGTAAAATATGAAAAGTTTGCCGAGTATTGGCCTTCCAGCTCGTTAAAGTGACCGGAAGAGCTATCCCTCCTCTAGATTTTAATCTTTTTGGACCTGAGGGATTATTACACAAAAAGGTCGAGCGCTTGTTTTATTCGGCTCGTTAAAGTTATCGAAAACTCATCCCTTCTGTATTGTTTTATACTTTTTCGGACTTAAGGGATTAGATGACGAAAAAGGAATTTTGGAGTTAACTTTCTGTACCTTTTCAGACTCTCTAAAAATGAAAAGGACCGAGTTTTCCTTGTCGTTAGACTCGTTAAAATGATTAAATAGCGACAAACTTGTCTTTAGACGAGAACGAGTCTCCCTATCGCTAGGCTCGTTAAAACATAGCGATGGGCTTGCCCGAAGGGCAGGTTATAGAACAAGCATATGTTATCCTCCTCAAGCTTGACAAAAATAAAGAGGTACTGGTCAGAAATGACTGGGGAAAAATTGGGAGAACCTCAAAGCTTTAATGGTAGCAAGTCGCTCTTGAACATGACACTTTGTCCTCCGTATCACATCGGGTTGGGTTGTTTCATTCACCAGTCTCATCACCATGGTCTTCGCCAAACCATCCACATTTGGGGTAATGCTACCAATCCATCACATCAGTGTCGTTATATGTTCAAGAGATGTTGTTCAGAAAGAGTCAACCGTGTCCCATCCACTGCCATACATTATCCTTCATCCACCCATGATCGCCACCCTGAATCATATTTCACAGATTGTTTTCACCTCCACTAAAATCATTAGCTCCGTTCCGTGTCACTGATGTGGGATTCATTAAGGCCCTCCTTTGACGGATAGCTTCTTGTCGACTTCAGCTCATTATCCAAGAAGTTGATCTAGGGACAAACCCCCCAGTACTTTGAAGCTTGCATGCCTCAATGGCAAGTTTCTCACTTCCGGCGACAGGTATATCTTAATGACCTTCGACCAGAAGATTTTGTGTGGTGTTCGACGCCAAGTCCTTTATTCACACCACGTAAATTGTACTGCAGTACCTTGAGGGTCATTATCATTATCGGTGATTCCTCTTGCGCTTGTTAACAGTTTACATTATTGACCGGTAATCAAGCGATGTCTTTCCATGTTCGACTTCAGCGCAATTCTCACATGGATCGACTTGTACTTAGAGTGAAGATCGAACGAGTTTGAAGACCCCGGATCTAGTTTCATCCATCTGGGCTGCGATATATATTCAGGAAATATAAAGACATTTGATACGTACATCATTGCAGCAGATGATCATCCTACTCAAAGGATGATAATTTCAGCAGAGAATTATCAGTCTACCATCAGACGATCGTCTGTTCTATGTACTAAAATGAATTTATAAATTTGAGCATGGGAATGCCCGCCTCAGCTAGATCATGAAAGCAGAATGAAAAATAATGTATTGTATTGTATTTTATTACAGGTCACCTCTCAACGATTGAATGAACTTCGGATCCTCCTGATAAAGCATTTCACCCGATAAACGACCTCATACTTTAGGGGGCAACTGTTATAGACATTTTTGTGCCTTACAGCATGAAGCATGAAATGTCAATAATCTAAGGGATCCAAAGTCCCTAAACATGTTGTTCCTACCCCTAGAGGAACAAGGTCAGCAAACCACAGCACTAAATATCAGTTCTCCACCTGAAAACACTCAAAAACAAGCTAATTCTGGATCATGTCAACTGCTCCACTGAGCATCTGCGCTGAATGTCAACTGCTCCACTCTGTACCTGCGCTGAATGTCAACTTTAATGAAGGCTACCTGCGCTGGGCGAGTTTGGCCAAGTGGCACAGTCATTCCTCAATGTGTCAATGCCCAGGAAGCTTCCAAAATGACACTTGGATCAGGGAATTCGCCTTGTGATGAGTAAGAGGATCTAGATCTCCAAGTGGACTCAAGAACTGAAGAATAACTGAAGTGGGAGAGGACACTAGTCAGCTTCATGCCAGCCTCAAGCTGACTCATCCTTTCTCCAAATATCCTATATATAGAGCTCTCTCATGAGGTCTAGGGAGGCTGGAATCTCGTGAATGTAAGGAAGTGTTGTTGGTTTGAGTATAGAACTATTGGGTGATTTGCTTGAAGGAGGTGAAGAGGAGATTTCTTTCTGCTGGGAGGTGTTGCTGGATTGGGCCTCTTATGGTTGTAACACTCTCAGAACTTTACTTCTTCCATTAATAAAGCATTTGAGGTTCTTCTATATGCATGTGTCTCAATGGCGTATTGATACTTGTATATTTGATTTATTCTAATCCTTGAATCAATTATGAATGTATGCTTCTTGTAGTTTCCCTCTCTTGTCATTTTGCAGGATCTTGGTGTAGCTGGGCCAGTGAAAGAGCAAGGAGCTGGGAGCAAGCAGCAAAGAGAGAAGATTGGATCAACCATTAGCGGAAGATAACGGTTAGTGGATCTCTTTCTCCTCTCTCTTACATCTCATAAAGAAGTAATTTCGAATAGCTTTGCATTCGGTTGTTGCTAAGGTACTATCACCCTTAGAGTGGGATAGGGTCATTCCGTATTGGATACTTTTCCCAACAACACTCTCGAACTAACAGGCTCATCGAAAGAGGAGACAAATGAAAGACCCTCGAAGAGGGCAAGGAGTGTTACATAGAAATTTGTCACCATCCCTGTTACCCCTTCTCCCACACATTGGAGGACTTATTCCGGGACCTGTGAGAAGTGACATAACCTGAAAACACTTGCATTGTATCCCCTTGAGTATGTACTTCATATGCCCTGAAGACACCTTCTGCAAAATACCCATAAAAATAGCCCTTTTTCCATTGGCGCGGTTCCACTGTGTATCACTCGCACCAATGGGGGAAATCCTCCAAAGAGGGCGCGCCAGCTGGCGCTCTGTCTCAAAGTCGCACTCGCGCCAGCCCAGTTGGGTAAAGTTTTTAACAAACCAACTTACGAAGGTTCTTCCTAACCCACTCATGAACTGAATCTATATTGATTTGGGCCAGTTTGGCTTCGAATCTCCATAGGAGAGAAGTAGTTCCCCACCTCTCATGGAACCTTCTTAGTAATAAAGCCAATCCCATGAATCTTCTGCATGACCCTAACTCCTTCTCCTCTATCTATAAAAGCTTGTCCTTTTGCCTTTGACAAGTGAGAGTCTCCAAGTTCCAAATTCTATGTCTCAAAGTCTGAGAATTGCTAAGCTCATGCTACAAGGAGCCTTATTCATTCCCATGAGGCTAAATCTTAAGTGAGGAGATTCTTATCCAAGTGACCAAGGAGAGAGAGGCTTGTTCCCCATTCCCAACAAGCTTTGCAAGGCATGTGTTGCTGATCACCCACCCAAAGGAGAATTTGACGTCAGAACTATGGTTGTATTCTTCTTTGTTGTTTATCAGTAATAGAAGACTATCATTATGGTTCCACTCTTATTGTCTTTTGTAATGATGATTGAGTTATATCCTTTCTGACTGATATATAGTTGCATCTATTGGATTTTATGCTTGTATTTGTGTCGTTCTTTCCATGTGCAGGTGTCCATTCACGAGGATCGTGGGGATTGTGACCAGCCGGAGCCAAGGAACGGGAGCGACAACTCTTCTACAAATATTAGCATTGGAATCCAGGTAGACCCTCATCATCAGTCTTTAATTTGCAATTAGGAACCTACGTGTTAGCATTGTTTGATTGTTGCTAGACCCCATTTGGGCTAGTAGGGATTGCCTTTGTCCGCAGAGGGGATTTACCTCCACAACGGGGAGGAAATCCCTCAAGGAAGTAAGAGAAGAAGAAGCAGAGAGGCAAAAAATGCAAGGAATTCAGTCCACCATAGAAATGTCCATAAGTCGAAACACCAGAGAACGACCACCAAAGGGAGGCCTCTCCTCCACCACCCCAATTAAATAATGCATACAGTCTCTTGGAACTGTTGAGGCTTGGGGAACCATATGAAGCTTGCAGCTATTAAAGATCTCATGAAAATAGAAACCCCAGAGATCCTCATGCTCCAAGATAAAAAAGTAGAAGGGGAAGCCCTTCTTGAGTTAAGAAGAATAACCTGGAAGACAAAATATGGGATGGCAGTCAGTGCAAGGGGAACCTTGGGAGGACTCACCACAGTCTGGATGGAAGATTTATTCCAGCTGGAGAACTCCTTCGAGACACAACATTGGATTTACACAGAACTCAGACATAAAGCAAGTAAGCTCACTCTCACCTTTTTTAATCTTTATGTTCCCATGCTTTATCTTGAGAAAAAAGAGTGTTGGCAAACACTTACCTTATTTTTTAGAATGTTATTCCCCCATGAATATTGTAATAGTAGGAGATCTAAACATTGTTCTTGACCCAAAAGAAAAAGAAGGGGGTAAAAATAGAAAAGATCCAATGTTACCCCTTGTGGAGGACATAATACAACAATGGTATCTTCTTGATCTTAAACCCAAAAAGGGGAGATACACCTGGACCAACAACAGAACAGGGGAAACTCACATCTTAGACAAGCTAGACAGATTCGTAGTGCAAAGCACTCTTTTGATGGATAAGAGAATAGTCTCAACGAGAATACTACCAAAGCTCACCTCGGACCATAAACCCATCCTCTTACAACTGGACAAGTAAGAAAACCTGGGGCCCATACCATTTTTCTTCAGCCCCTTGTGGATAGAGCAGGAAGGGTTCATGGAAATCATTGACAAGGCCTGGTCCACCATGGTCACTGGATCACCTAGTTATGTCTGTGAGTAGAAAATAAAAGAAACCAAAGTAGCTCTGAAAGAGTGGGTCAAAAAGCCTCCCAACACCCACACCACCCATAGAAAAGAAATTGTCCAAAAATTAGTAGATCTTCAATTGGAGATGGAGGACAAAGTCGTAACCACATAGGATTTGGAGAAAGAACATGTAGCCCAACTGGCCTCTTTCACCACCTTTAGAAAAGAAGAAGAATTCTGGAGGCTTAAGTCCATAAGCCTATGGGTGAAAGCAGGTGACCGAAACACAGCCTTCTTCCACAAGCAGTTTAGAGCAAGACTCTCCTAGAATCACATTTCAGAAATCATTACAACAGATGGGACAGTTTCTAAAGGCTTTGCCCAAGTTAAAGAAGTTGTTGAAGCTCACTTTCAATGGTTATACACAGAGGATGGAACAAGAGATGAGGTGATTTCAAATGACTTTCTCTCCAATATTCCTTCCTTGGTCAATGAGGGAAATAACTCAAATCTTATGAAGCCCTTCACTGAATAAAAAATCAGCAATGTAATTTGGGATATGGAGCCTGACAAATCCCAAAGCCCAAATGGGTTCTTGGCACACTTTTACAAAGCTTGCTGGAAAATCATAAAATCTGAACCTACTAAGAATGGCAAAGGCCTTCCAGAAAAAGGATAAAGTGGGAGGCAGTAGCAAATCCACCTTTCTTGCCCTAATACCTAAAGAAGTGAATCGAGCTACCTTTGACAGATTTAGACCCATTTCTCTATGTAATGTCTCTTACAAAATTCTTGCTAAAATGATTGCAAATAGAATAAAACCTTTGTTGTCTAAGCTCATTTCTCCTAATCAATGAGGATTTGTAGTAGGAAGATATATTTGAGATAATGTGATACTTGTTCAAGAATCCATGCATTCCAGTCATCAGACGAAGGAGCAAGGGATGTTGATCAAGTTGGATATGACCAACGCCTTTGATCGAGTAAAACGTACATTCCTCTACAAAATTCTTCTTTCCTTCTGATTCAACCCAGCTTTTGTGAATCTGATCAAGGCCTGCACTAACAAACCATGGGTTGCCCCACTGGTCAATGACCGACCTACCTCATTTTTCCAAGCTTCAATAGGGATAAGGCAAGGATGCCCACTATCTCCTTTTTTGTACATAATAATGGCAGACACTCTGAGTAGGAAAATAAAAATGAAAGAAACAAAGGTACTCTCCCGGGCATCTGACCAACGATTGGACTAGAACCAATCAACCATGCCTTGTTTGCATATGATTCTCTTCTCCTGGGAGGAGCTTCCACTAGAATAGCAAAGGAATTCAATGGGACACTGCAAAGCTTCTGCACCATTTCAAGAGTGCTTATTAATAAAAGAAAAAGTGCAGTGTACAACTGGAACACAGAGGAGAAAACCACACTTCGAATCCCACCCTTGAATATGCAACAGAGTTAGCTGATCTCCATGGTTGGATCTCTCAACAAGGACTACAAAGTCTAGCTGACATTTCTATCGAGGACAGCCATGAGAACTAGGAAGATTGGATCTTCCACAATCTGCCAGCACATTTACTACATCAAAAGCACCTTCTCTTGGACAATTTGAAGGGCTCGGCACCAATCAACCTCCACGCACCAAATCTTTGGAGATGGGGGAAGACAGGGGTCTATACCTCTGCACTTGGTTATGTATCCTTGCAACCCACGCAAAATCAAGTCCTCAACCCCTCCATCTGGCAACGCACATGGGAAACTTATGGTATACCCAAAATGAATTTCTTCAATTGGTTACTCATCCACCGAAAAGTGTTGACAAGTGAAAATATATCCCAAAGAGGCATTATAGGGCCGCACTGGTGCATTCTCTGCATATCGACTTCCCAAAACATTGATCATCTCTTTGTAAACTGTGCCTTTACACAATTGGTATGGACCCTCACCCTTCAAGGTCTAAATGCTCCTGCCCCTAACCAGTGCACAGCAGTGGAACTCTTCTCCACTTCGACTGAAAGGTACCCCAGGGCCCTCAGAGAAAATTCTCTCTGGAATCAGATGTGGCACTCCATTCCCAAGTTCATTTGTTGGAAGCTAGATGGCTAGCCTGAAACAATTGGAATTTCAAAAATGTATTGTCCTCTCCCCTATAGGTGGTAGCCAATTCTAAGGTGGCCCTGATGGAGGTTCTAAGGAACTACTCCAGTAAGTTATATGACACTCTCACAACTGAAGAGCGAAGCTAGATGGGTACCCTTCTAGCCTGGGTTAACAAATAAGTTCCTACGCCACCCACATACAATCCTACTTGGCGCATTAGAACACAAGATGCTGAGTTCCAATGCTGGTGGAGGAAGCAGGGAAAGGTAACTGTTTTCTTTGATGGTGCCTCTCAAGGAAACGTAGGGATCTCCTGTGCTGGTGGTGTGGTCTAATCCTAGGATGGCTCACATATATATAGATACAGCTGGGGTCTAAGAAAGAGTACCAAAAACTAGGCCGAAATACTAGGGCTTCTTAAAGGCTACCAGATTTCCCATGAACATGGTCGCACAGCTCTCCAGGTCTTCACAGATTCAGAGCCTTTGATAAAAACAATAAACTCATATGAGCATCTAAGAAATCCGGCCCTCAACAACACTCTTCAAAGGCTCCGGGGCTTGCTGAGTTTCTTTACCTCTTCCTCTTTCTTTCACATTCTCCGCACCTCAAATAAAGAGGCAGATATCAAAGCCAACGAGGGTTTCCATTTGACTTAGGGGTTTATAAAAAGAAATGCGGATGAACCTGAGTATATTTCCATCCCATAGCTTAACAACGATGCACCAAGCAAAACATGACTTGAACAAATGTTGGATCTCAACAAACAAAGGTCCAAATCTAGCAATAACTAAACCAAATAGAACCTTTGACACTGATCACTGGAATAGATAAAGGGTCATTGTTAGGGAAAGAGTGTAGAAGCTAATGCAATGGAGGGGTGGTTTTCTAGCAAAGAGTAGGTTTTCAGGCAGAATTAGTAGTGGTAAGATGTATTGCGATCTTGGCTCTGAATCCAGCAAGAGGAGGACTCATAGCAGTGGTGGATGGTGGGGAAACAGTTATACCAGGTGGCTAACCCATGGGTGAGATATTAACCCAAATGACATGGGAACCATTAGATCTATCCAAAACAGATCAACGGTCGATATCCAACATGAAGGTTGGCCGATCGGAGTTCATATATCGGCAGAGACAAGAGCTTCTACGATGGGGCGACAGGTGCAGACCCGATGTCATATTGAGCCCGAACCTACAAAGCCTGAAGTCTGGAGTCATTACAAAGTTGACCGATTAGGTTCGGGGCTGGATAGAGCCAAGAGTTCTACGAAGGACCGACGAGCGTGGACCCGAAATGTTTATGCACAGGAGTCCAAAAATTTTGAATTCCACCAGTTTGAACTGCATATGGGCAGCGATGGTGAAGTGTTGCAAAGAGAACCGAGGAAGGTTTCAAACCCTGATGCCGATAAAGGCAAAATCCTGATAAAAGAGCCAAGACAGGAATACACTTCACAGGAAATCTCTTCAAAATGGTCTCCAAAATATTTTTGAAGGGCCGATGGCGCAGACCCAAATAGACTATGCATAAGAGCCTAAAAGATATTAATTCCGTCATCACATATCGGCCACAGAGGTGGAGGGTTGCAAAGAGACTTGATACTAAGCTGACCGCCGATCCCGATAAAGGTAATACCTTGAGTTTTGAGCCAACTGTTCCATGGCGGAAAACAAGAAGTAAACGTCGGCGAATGGTTTCATGGGAGATTAATATATATTCAATTTTAAAAGGCTTGAGTATAAAGAGACCTTATCCTTTGGGGGTCAGTCGCATTGCAAAAAGCTTAGGTCAGTGCCTGATACCGCAGACAGCTTTCCTCCAATGTGATCGCTCAGTGACCGCTAATCATTCCCTCTTGTGTTAAATGGCACCCCTTTGTATTCTTAATGTGCCGATACGATGCACCTTTAAGTTCCAAAACCTTAAAGGTTTGTTAAGAGTAAAAATACATATAGAGCTAGAAAAGCCTTGTAATTTTGATTGATTAGGCCACAACCCAACCATTGACCCATAATATATTAAACATTTTAGTTATAAAAAAAATGCCTTGGTAGGCCTACTCTTATCTTTAGTCAATGTAGTCTCACCTTGATTTCGGTGTACAATGAATGAAATAAAATGCAAGGATGTAAATGGAAAACACATAAAGAAATATAAGAGAGACTACAAAATAATGTGGCAGAAACTAAACTTTTATTATAAATTAAATAATAACATATTGTAGAATGTAGACTAGCTAGAATTATGATAGATGTAATGCTCACTCCCTCTCCCTTGGACTTCCCAAGCTGATGGGAGGTGTTACTTTTAACTAACCTAACCTCCATGGTTTTATTATGGAAATAGGTTAACAAGATTCCTTACCACATGTTGCAGGGAAAACCCAACAACCCCCATTTTTTGACTTATTTACTTCAAATAATGGGGACCCTTTCCATTAATTTTTGGCTAGAACACCTTTTACGATTTTCATTAAGTTAATTTTCCTACAATTTTGCCATTTTTTTATTTTTGTCAGATTTCTATTTTGATTGTTTCATTGAATTTGACTTTTAGCAAGCTTTTCATCAATACGTGTCACCTCATTTAGTTAACCAATTTGCAAATGCCACTCCTTTGAAGTTGGATCATTTTGTTGCCTCAGTTAAAAAACGTACAAAATGTACAATATTTTAATTTTTGTAATTAAAATAGTAATTCATTGTAAATATTAATCCCTAGTTAATTTTTATTTTTATTTTTTTCGCTAACGATCTTACAAAATGACCTAGCCAAAATGTAGAATAATTAAAAAACGGGTTTTTCTTGATCTCAGTAATTTATTCTAATTTCTAATTTTAAAAGAATTTGTCAAACCTGAAATTTCAAAATTGCAAAGTGATTGTAGTTAATTTTGTAGAATTTTTAATTCTATGTAGGCCCCACTTCACATCACCTCTTCCTTTCCAAAATCCTGATCTTATTTTAAACTTGCGATATCGCAATATCGCATATCGACATTTTTTATGTGATGCGCTTTTAAAATGTTCGTTATAATATTTCTCTGATCGTTGATAGAGTTTTATACACGTTCTTATTTCATTTATCATAAGGCTTGGTTCAAGCTCCTTATGACTCCCGTCACCATGACCTCACTCCACCCTCCATCCCACCTCCTTATCACTCCACCTCACCTTCGACTCCTCCATTAACCACTCATCCTCACATAATGTTTAGACTAGTTTGTTAATATATGAGTTTGTTTTGGTTTGAAGTTTTAGTAATATGGTTTTTTAAATAATTAATATATTATAGTGATATTATAAATTTTATATAATTAAATTATAATATTAATATAATATATATTATATTTTAATTTACTTTAATTATTAATTATTTAAATTTTGTTTATAATTAATTAACTTTAATAACATAGTTACAATTATATTAGAATTAATTAAATAAATAAATGTAATTTAATTTAGAATTAGATTTCAATTAAAAAATTCCAATTTTAGCCCACACAATAGATTTTTCAGAATTCTCACAGTTTTGACTCCCCAACTCTAGAAGCTCATAAGTTGAGTTTTACTTGGCCAAATGAGGTCCAGGATGGCTCATTGGATAGATAAAAGCATGGAGAATATTTATGAAATGGTTTTGTTACTATATTTGATCATTTAATGGGTCTAAAATTCATTATAATATCAAACTCTGAATGTTTAAACAAAAATAATTTTTTGAGTTTAATTTTCTGCATTTTCATTTTCTCACAGCTTCTACTGAGTGCGGATCCATTCGTCTATATTCACCTTGACCAATATGTAATTAAGTTTTGATTGGATATGTTTTATATTCCAAATTTAGTATTTTGATTTTAATTTGCAATTTAATTAAATTTTGATTGATTTTTTGCAAGGAAACAATTCAAAAGATGAAGAGAAAAATATTTCAATCAATAAGATTGCTCCAGAAATAGAAGAATAATATTTTGGGGCAATGAAAATTGATTCAGCGGAACTACTCTTCAACAACTTTCATATTGAGAATTCTTTTTGTAAAATTATAAATAGTAGATTGTAGAATGTATTAGGGGCTTCTCTTCTCTGCAATTCTAGAATTCTTAAAAGAATTATTGTAATGAAGATTTAGAGTTGTAGGTGAGAGGTGAGAGGATTTTTCTTTTGCATTTTGAATTATGTATGAAGGGCAAAGCTTGCACTATTGCAGCTCTTGTTTTAACAATAGAAGTTCAAAACGTTGTAAAGGGCGATTGGAGACTAAAGCGAGAAATAGATTCAATAAATTGGTATTTATAATACTATTGTTTTAAATACTAGTTTCATTTTATGATGGCATAAATGTGTCATTTTATTCATATTTGTGCACTATTGTCAATGTGAGTAATTTTCCTCAATAATATGTTATTATTTATCTCTTCTCTTGTGGGTTGAATTCTGATTTCTGAGTAACTATTTACTCAGAAATTTGTCTTTTAATTCTGATTTAATAAACAATAATATTTTGTGAACTATTTCCTTATATTGTTATTTAATCATTTGATTTACTAATTTGATAATCATCTTCATTTTGTCAACTAATTCCTAAATTGTGTTGATTAATTATTAATGTTAATAAATCTCTAAATATAATTTTTTTTTGCATTCATAATGTCAATTAATTGAACTACTTTGTTAGCTTGATATTCATTATAAGCCATACATATTTAAATCCCAATCATTTAAATATTATGCTCTTGGTTGGGTTAGATCTATATCTACCTAATTGAGATAGGATTATGATACTTTTGCTTTTGCTTGCATTTTAGGATAATTGTGCATTTAGATTTAATTCTATATTTCCAAAAGTCCTATTATCAAAGAGACAAACTTCAGTTGTGGCTTGGTTGAGAACCAGATCAACTTAAGGATCACTTTCTTTCCTGATCAACAAGAGGGTTGACCTGATGTCTCTTATCTATCGGTAGATGAAAGTCATATTTTAAGACACTGGAGATAGAGAGAAGGTAATTGGACCTAGTTTAACCAGTCGGAACCACCGTTTTAATGGAAAATGAGTTTTTCTAAGATCCAGACAGATTGGTCTCCCTTATAGTGTTGTAGGAAAATAATTTCGAGCCTTCAACATTTTTGGTACTAGAAGGAGGGCCTGAAGACTTATTTTCCTTTGGAGTTTTTGTATTTAAATATTTATTTTAATCAAGATGGCTCCTCTTAAACTTCCAATTCGGAGTTGTAGTTATAGACATGCATCTTCCAATACTCCACCAGAAGTAGTGAGACTCTTATCTCAGGTAAAGTTTAATGGTAAGTTGAATGCTTCTTCTTTTGATCATGCCTTTCAATTTATTAAAAAATTTACAAATTCTGATTTTCAAGTAATTGATGAAGGTATTTTATGTGGGGTTTTTACCCTTACATTCTTGGGAAAAGCCAAAATCTTGTGTCAATCTCTTCCAGTTGCCTCTACTCACAATTGGGATCACAATTTTCCTTTGTAAATTTGATGACTATCACTACAAATAGGTATGTGACAAAATCAAAGATATACGAATGTTTGAAAATGAGATTTTTATTGATTTTACCATTATATTTTGTTTAAATTGTTTGAGATTTAAAATTAAAGATAAACCTTCAGAAGGCAAATTATCAGACTGGTTTTAATATATTTACTCTCTTCCTCCAATTCACAATCCATGTGGGATTATTACAAGCTTTGATTATTCCTCTTCAAATTTTATTAACATAATTTAGAATTCCAATATGAAGATGTAAACTAATGATGATGAAGTGGCCTCTATTATGGATGATCAAATCCTTCATTTAGTGCACACTTCCTACAATGTTAATAATGATCGTGATGCACCTTCACATGTCAGTGAATCTCAATAATAAAGCTTGGAAAATTTTACTATTCAAATGCAAGAAGATACTAGCAACAATCTTGGAGATAAAGTTTCCTTGAAATCTAAAAATCAATGTGCATTAGATACAGAAAATCATATTATATATCAACAAGTACAAGAAGAAATTCAAACTTCCAATAATACGCAACCTACTGTACAAATTTATGAATTCTTTCATGATGTTCAAATGTCAAATTCAGGGCAGCCAAACAATATTCTTCAAGAAAGCATAGTTAATCAATCGAACAACAAAAGATTGGAAATTAGTAATGAAGAAAATACAAACAAAGAATATTGTAGATTGATTTCTTCATCTTCACATTTTTCCCTTTATCCCAATATTTTTGTTGATAGTAATTTACCTTCTCATTGCATGAATATTGTTCTTGAAAACAAAGAGATTGATCCAAATAAATTCCCTATTAGTTTTTATCAAGATAAAGAATTATTTATTGATCATTCTTCCAACATTGATGAACCTGAGTTTAATTTTCCTTCTCATTTTGATTTGTTAGATGGGAATGAAGAAAATTTCAATGAAATTCATGAAGTTATTTATAATAATAATTCTAACATTGAGAAAACTGAAACATCTTCTGCTCAATTAAATTCCCATAATCAAAGATCAATCATGTGTGGGAAAGAATAACATTCTAACTCAGAAGCTATTCCAACCAATTCTCATTCTCAAGTAAAAAATGATCTTCATAATTTCGACATTCATGAGTCTTTTCCAATTTATAGTTCATATGATCATCAAGATCTTACATTTGTTCTTGCTTGTGAGGGGGAAATTGTTTTAAAGCAATTCCAATTGTGTTGTAACATCAATTGTAACAATATTGTAAATCACAATTTGATTTTATTATTTGTACTTCATATATTTTCATTGTGTTCATATTTGTTTTTTGTTAACATTTTTCAGTTTTTAGATGTATTTTTCTATCATATCGAACAACTAAGTGTTGAAAATTCACAATATGTATTGCTAGAATGTGAAGAAGAATCACAAAATCTAAATTATAAACATCGAGAGCTTTTGATCTATCAATTGTATTTGACGGTTTTATCTTTTAAATTTACTTTTCTTTCTTATATAAATTCTCAATATGAAACAATGCTTGGAAATGAATTAAACCAATATGACCAGGAATCTAATTTAATTAATAATCTTTCATTGAATCTATCAAATTTCCATCCATATTTCATAGACCCCTTTGAAATACATTCGTAAAGTTATCCTACACGGAAGATTGTTAATAATTTAACATATGCACATAAAACTGACAAATTTTTTCAAACCATTGTATCTAAAAATTCAATTTCATAATTTGGCCTGTTATCCCTATTTTTAAATCTCTCCCAATCATTAAATGAAATCCATCCAAATTTCTATGATCCTATTGAAATTCCACCAGAAAGGACATTTCAAGAGAAGGTAATTGTAAATAGGATTTTTTTCTGACAGTGGATTAGCAATTACTGTACATACTAGTGTTATTCAACCAGCTCACAAAATAGAAGAAAAGATAGATCGACAACTTCAAAATAGGCCTCTTCTAGGGGAGAACCTCCTTTACATTACACAAATGAATAATTCTTTGACAATTCAAATGACAAAACCTCCTTTCTATATATAGGAGTCTAAGGGTCACAATACAATCAAAACCGACATAACAATAATAATATAAGGGAACAACAATAACAATAGTGGATTTCTATGGGGCACAATAGTAATAATATGGGGACAATAGGGGCACAACAATAACAATAAGGGCTACAATGACAATAGTAATGGGGGAATCACTAGTATTATAGGGACCTAACATGCCCCTCTACTTCAAAAAAGTGTTGTCCTTAACACTTGAGTAGTTCTAGATAATTTTGTATAAAATTCTCATCCTCCCATATGGAATCTTCGGTGGTTAAGTTCTTCCACTTGATGAGATACTCTGAAATTGATTGATTTTGTAGCTGTCGAGTTCTTGTTTCCATGACTGCTTTAGGTTCCAATATGATTTTTCCTTCCTTGTCAAGATCTGGAAATATTATTTGAACTATCAGCTTGTCACCTATAACCTTGTCTAATCATGAAACATGGAAAACTGGGTGCACTCGAGAAACTACAGGAAGCTCCAATTTGTATGCCATAGTACCAATCTTTTGTAACACCTTGTACAGAACATAGTACTTTGGTGATAATTTATTATCCTTCTTAGCTTGCTTGAGGGTAATTTGTTTGCATGGTTGTAGTCGTAGAAATACCCAGTCACCTACATCATAACTTCTTTCACTGCGATGTTGATCTACCTATTGTTTCATTCTATTATGTGTCAAATTGAGGTTACCCTTTAAGAGTTGGAGAACTTGTTGTTGATGCTTGATGTGATCTTTCACTGCTTGAACCTTAGAATTTTCTCTTAAATATGATGTGGTGGATAATATCCATAATGTACCATAAATGGGGTCATTTTTGTTGCAGTATGGAAGGAAGTGTTATACTACCATTCAGCCAGAGGTAACCATTTGACCCATTATGTCTATTTATCAGATACAAAGAAGCAAAGATATCCTTCCAAACATTTGTTTACTATCTCAGTTTGCCCATCACATTGAGGATTATAAAATGAGCTATGAGCTAACTGAGTACCCAGACAAGAAAATAATTTTGTCCAAAAATTTCCAGTGAAAATGGGATCCTGTCGCTTACGATAATCTTTGGGTTTCCATGTAGCTTTTGAATTGTTTCCATAAATGCAGTAGCAACTGTAATGGATTTAAATGGATGAGATAATGCACAAAAGTGTGCATACTTGGTAATTTTGTCAACTACCACCATGATGACACTATTTCCTTTAGACTTGTGTAAACCTGAGATAAAATCCATTGAAACCTCCTCCCAACATTGACTTGGAATGGATAAAGGTTGTAATAGACATGGTGTATTATTTGTTTCAACTTTATTTTGTTGGAAAACCAAACATTCTGCCACAAAATTTTAAATATTCAATTTAAGGCCATCCCAAAAAAATTCCTTCTTAACCCTATGGTAAGTTTTTAAAAATCATGAGTGCCTTCCTAAGGGAGAGGTGTGCAATTCCATAAGAATATTTTGTTTGAGTTGGGAATTCTTACAAAGGTATAAGCAATCTTTGTACCATAACAAATCATTTTTCCAGCTAAATGTATCAGATGTACTATGATCTTGTTGTAACTTTTGAATGAGTGCCCACACTTCTTCATCATTCTTCCATTCATCTCTTGCTTCGTTTATCCAATCTGGTTGGATAATAGAAATGGCGCAAAGAAATGCTTCCACATCCTTATCTTCTTAAAAGTGCATCAGCAATAACCTTTTGCTTTGCTTTTTTGTAGATGATTTCAAAGTCATAACCTAACATCTTTCTGACCCATTTTTGCTTCTCTTCTGAAGATAATATTTGTTCTAAAATTATTTAAGACTATCATGATCCATTTTTACCTTGAAGTGTCTTCCCATTAGGTAGGGTTGCCATTTATTAAGTGCACGCAGTATTGCCAACATTTTCATCTCATAAATAGCTTTGTGTAAATACTTTCCTTTGATTGGACAACTTTCGAAAGCAATGGTCCTTTCTTCTTGCATTAAAACAACACCAATTCTATTTCCTGAGGCATCAAATTCCAAAATAAAGGTTTTTGTGAAGTTCGGCATAGCTAAGACCGTGCTTGACGCATTGCCTCTTTAAGATGTTCAAAGGCCTTCATTACTTAACAATGTAAACTTTGAAACGGGAACTGATACTGTTACCCGTTTTGTAGAGGTGGCAAAAAAATGACCCGATTTTCAAAAGTGTTGATGCAGAATACACATGTTTTTTTTAGAACATGGTTTTTGGAACTTTAATTTTTTTCATGTGCATTAAGTTTTAGAATGGTAGTGAATGGTAGTGATTTTCAGCCTGATTTTAAAAAGTGAGTATTCTGCATCACACCCTTTTTTTAAAAGACCTATTTTTTGACTTTAAATTTTCTAGTGTGTGAAATGTAAAAAATTATTTTCTAAATTTGATAGTTTTTGAAGTCGTCATTGTATTCATATTTTCTTGTTCTCTATTTTATTTTTTTTATTTTTTTAGTGGGGTTTTTATTGTTTTGCGTTTTTAAATTAGAAAGTTGATAGTTTGAATTTTAGATAATCTACATATTTAGACATCCTTAATTAATTTTTCAATCCACATGAAATAATTGTTTCTAAAAAACAACATTTTTTAACAATGGACATAAAAAATAACCATTTTTAACATAAATATAACAAAAAACTAAACGTTTTGATAATTTTTTGCTAGAATTAACATGTCAAAATCACAATTTTTATACAAAAATATTAACTAAAAATGGTCAAATAATAGTTTTTTTTATGAATTTCATGTCAAAAAAATAATAATAACAACTTTTTTTTTCAAAAAATAATAATTAACTTAAAAATCAATGCGAAAATCACAGTTGTGCTCTCTCTTTCTTTCACAGTTGTGATTTTCACAGGGGTGCCGCTGCGTGGAATTGGTAATGTGGATTTGGTAATGGGTGGGCTATATTTTGAATTAAGTTCGTTAAGAGTCCGTGTTGCGCAATTCCCAAACTGTGTGTGTTTATCGAATTCAAACCCTGTGCAGTTCTTGTAGTTTCCATGTAGTGGATATTGTATATTTTCCCAGAAGAAATGAGAGTTTATTGAGGGTTTGATGTCTTGTTTTGTGTTGAAGCTAGAGAGGAGTGAGCTAGTTGAGGTGGCTTCGAGGAAATTCTACCTCCGCTACCTGTTGAGATAACACATAGTGAATAGGAAAATCTTAACCCGAGTTGCAAGAAAATGGCCCAGTCCATTTCTCAATCTATGAACCCAAACTCTCGGCAAGTTCCAGTAAAGAATGACGTGTTGAAGAATTGGAGGAGATCGGTACATGAGAGAAATTGGGTGCATTGATAATTCACAAGTAATGAAAGTAAGAAAAAACTCAAATTCCCCCAATTCAAGCATTTGGGCTTCAATATAAAATAGGCATAAGGAATAGTGCTTGAATCCTAGAGTTTGTTGGAACCCGGCATAAGAAAGATGCATCCATCCGCCATTTCTATTATTATGTAATAAGATAAATTTGGTGCACTCATAATTCGAGAGCAATGAAGGGAGACAAAAACTCAAATTCCTCGAATTCAGGTTCGCGCTTTAATATAAAATAGACTTTAAGGAATACTGCATGAACGCTCGAGTTTGTTGGGACCTGGAATGGGAGAGCTGGACTCGTGTGTCTGAGCCCTTAAGTTAACAAATGGTGGAGATTGTTCAATGTGGGACCATACTCGAGCCTTCAGGACAGAAGGGAAGGAAGACTTTAAAAGATAGACTTTAAAAGATAGTGGAGTCATAAAAATGGAAGGAAGACTTTAAAAGATAGTGGAGTCATAACAACATTGTGCTATTTCACAATCACCATTTTTATTTAGTTTGAAAAATCATATTGACACCAACCATAACTCCTATTTTATCTAATCACTATTTTTATTTAGTTTGAAAGATCATATTGACACCAACCATAACTTCTATTTTATCTAATAAAATATATCCAAATTATGATAGTTTGAAACCATATTGTAACCAATTATAACTTTTTATTTTGTCTTTGTGAAGTACCTTTTGAAAATAAAGTTGTAAAGAGAGTGAAAGTTTAGAAAAACTTCCAAACATAGAAAGTGAAAGGAAGACTTTAAAAAATATTATAGCCATCGTGATATTTGACGATCCTCATTTTTCTTGAACCTTTATTATTATTTATTCTTTCGATGCCTCTTCTCCTCGGATAAGATTATACGTGTGAATTCCTCCACACATTTTTTCAACGTGACCATGATTTGTTCAATACCTCCTGTACTCGCTATGAGGTTGCATTTACCAACGCTTTCTTCGTCTCTATGCCCCACTTCATACGCCAATTTCTTACCGTCTTTCAATTTTCCAGCTGGCTGGAATCCTACACGCGGCTTTGTCCAATAATAGAAGTAGTAATATATATATATCCATATTTCTAGAACATAATTCATATCTGGAGTGTAAGAGGGAGAAATGGATCATATCGGTGTTTTCCTAAAGCTGTTGTGCTTTGTAATGGCAGAGGTCTCTGTTGCTGTAGATGACGGTCATCAATATGTGTATGCTGGTCCATTAAATTCACTACAACCTGATCCTTCTCATTATGTTATGAAGGAACTGGAGGAATTCGTTAACTGTTAGGTACGTGATGATTTTGACAATGGAACCTCCAGAGCGGCGGGTCGATTCCGGAGGCCATGTCGGGCGGGGCGGAGCGGACGGGGGTGGCACTCCGCCCAACGTACTATTTGCATTTGGAGGCCATGCAATTACCATGTATGGAATTGAGTTTTGATGGTTTTTAAGTTGCGCACAAAGTTTTTTCTAATAGAAAATACAATTTCAAGGAAAAATCTCAATTTCTTCTGTTACTGTTATCAGAGAGATTATGCATGCTATGTGGACCCCAAAGGCATATAAATATGTGTACCTAGCGACGGTGGGGTATGTGATGACAATTACCATGCCACACTGTATAATACTCTACTGGGCATTTGGAGACGAGCTTTTAACGCATTCCAACGCCTTCTCAGTGTTGCCTGCTTCTACCTTCAGAAGCATAGGCTTGGGTTTCATGATTATTCACCAGGTGAGAAAATACAATATGTAAATGGGTAAATCAAAGCCATCTTCATACAAACAAAGATTATAGTTTCTCGTTTTTATTACAATATGTTAGTTTAGGAATATGTTTCTCTTTTATGGATATTATAAGATTTGATATAGGATTTATATGAAAAATTATTTACATTTACAATGTTGATCTATGATATCATTTATTTCAAAGATATTTTCACCGACAATGCAGTCAAATTTTAAAATATATTGATGTGTTTGACTACAGGCAGTTGCCTTTGGGCTGTACGTGATGCCACTGAACTTCATGTGGGAAAAATTGTTGGGTGTACATCAATCACGTTATCTGGTCAGAATCATAGCGAGGCTCCCGGTGGCAATTTTGCTGTGGTTATTCGCATTGTTGTTTCCTTTCTTTGGGCCTCTTAACAGCGTAATTGGCTCTTTGATTATGAGCTTCTCGGTCTATATTATCCCATGTACCACCTATCTCTTTGTCTTCAGGACAAAAACGTCCAGACAGGTATAATTTTGAACGCAATTCTCAATGCTAAGTTTAATTGAGTAAATTACAACTTATCCTATTGATAACCATAATATAAATTGAATTTCCGCTGGTCTAGCGCATGTGCAGGACGCTTCGGAAAAGGGAGGAAAGTGGATGCCAAAATGGAAAGGGATTTTGACCATGAATTTGGGCATTGTCATCCTCGTTGGAGTTGCATTTACCAACGCTTTCTTCGTCTCTATGCCCCACTTCATACGCCAATTTCTTACCGTCTTTCAATTTTCCAGCTGGCTGGAATCCTACACGCGGCTTTGTCCGATAATAGAAGTAGTAATATATATATATCCATATTTCCAGAACATAATTCATATCTGGAGTGTAAGAGGGAGAAATGGATCATATCGCTGTTTTCCTAAAGCTGCTGTGCTTTGTAATGGCAGAGGTCTCTGTTGCTGTAGATGACGGTCATCAATATGTGTATGCTGGTCCATTAAATTCACTACAACCTGATCCTTCTCATTATGTTATGAAGGAATCTGGAGGAATTCGTTAACTGTTAGGTACGTGATGATTTTGACAATGGAACCTCCAGAGCGGCGGGTCGATTCCCGGAATCGACCCGCCGCCGGGTCAGGCGGGGCGGAGCGGCTCGGGGGTGGCGCTGCGCGGCAGCGCCGCCGCGCAGCGCCACCCCCGAGCCGCTCCGCCCCGCCCGACCCGGCGGCGGGTCGATTCGCTCTGGAGGTTCCATTGTCAAAATCATCACTACCTAACAGTTAACAAATGCTGACCCATTTCTTCAATACGTTCCAATAGTTCCTTAAAACCCTCGGACTCCGCGTTTAGCTTTTGGTCAATGGATGCATAGTCATGTGTGGACAAGCTCAAAAATTAATTTATCCTGCGCTGCGCTGTTTGTTTGAAGTGCCGACTGTTACAGGACTCGAGGTCCCGCTCTCATACGACCTCTTGACAACTTGGATAAACGGTCTGCCAATATGCATGCATCATCATTTTGCAAATAATCGTTATCTTTTAATACGCAGCCTTCAAATGTACAGTAATGATAAGGGACATTTTTCCACACCCCTTTAGTGTGATATGTCACTTCACCTCACGCGTTTATAATGGTCACTCTCATATATGCTGAAAAGCTCCCTCGTCTGAATTAATTTTGTGAACTCGTTAGATTCCGTATTCTTTAGCTCTGTTTCAATGGGTCCAAATAATAAAAAAAGGCTGACCAGCCGAACAATAATGTGAAACCATACACCTCTATTGTAATTAATTTTTAGCAACAACAAAACAGAAAAATCTTCGAAAGTTTTAACATATTTATTTTATTACAAGAATGCCCTATTGTGTGCCATTTTCCTAACAAAGCTGGAGGTGGCCATCAACTTTTTTAATTTAACCATTAAATATAGCAATTCTGAATGGATTCTTTATAATGCAATTAAATATTTCTTCTGAAAATCCAGCAATGTCCTGGCATTGAGGCAAGGTAAGTATGCACACATTTGAGAAATAAAATATTTTGCTGCCGAGAGATATTGTCACTAATCACAAAATCGCTCAAAATAGGTGGCCAAAATGTGTGAAAAAGTTGTTGTCTTGTTCAAGTAATTTAAGAAAGCCTACTTTTTGGAAATTTATGGTTGATGTGATCAACGAACTATTGGTGCTTTATAAATATTGAAGACGATGGGTTGTGGAATAGATACGAACGAGAAATCGGAGTGTATTTTTTGCGTGTTCACTTGTTTTCCCTTTTTGACCATTAAAACTGTTCAAGGAGCATTCTCATGTACTTTTGCATGGCTACACAAGTTTTTATATGAAAGTTAGAAGATGAGGATGGCATCTCTGAAAACACATTTATGTTAATATAATTATGATAGGGTGTCAAAATTTTAATTAAGAAATTTAACATAATCAAATTAATTAATTAAAAATTGTTATATAAATATGTTGTATGAATATGAATTATTATTTTTTGGGTATGAATATGAACTATGATTTTTTAGACATGTAGTATTAGTAAGTCATTGTATTAATATATGATATTGTAATGAACTTTGTTTTTAAGAATAGATTGTTACGTGTTTTCTTTTTCTAATTCTAATGTTTAACTCATATATTAATTATTGTTACAATAATAATAATATTAATAATAAAGTTATAATATAGTTAATTTTTATAATTTTGGTGATGTGAGATGTATCACGAGATAAGTGTTTTGGTGCCTAAGGAAACAAGATACTACTTTTTGTTTTTATGATATAAATGTAATTTCATGAATGTGTTTTGCCATTTATACATAACACTTGAATAAATTGTTAATTTTATTATTTAATTTTAAAATAGGTTTGTAACAACATTAATCAATGAAATTGTATTTATTCAAATTGAAAATTTATTTGGTGCCTCTTTACTAAATCAAGAGTTCACTTCAAACCTTTGCTCTCTAATCCCTCAATCCAATGTAGAACAATGGGTAAGAATACAATAGCCAACCACAATCACAAACTACCAACAATAGCCAACCACAATCACACACTACCAACATGTCATTGCTATTTTTTACTTCTTTTCACCTTTCTTTAATTATAAAAATCCAATCAACAAAGTAAAGTTCCAATTAAGTGTGTCTATCCTCCTCTTCTTCTTCTTTCTTTTTGGTCGACATTTATCAATGTAGGCTTCTCTATCATATGACCTATCCCTATCAACCTAGATTTCTCTATCAAATGACCTATTCCTCTACCCATTGTTTTGATGTTGGTTCATGTTATATGATAAATACTTTGGGCATGTCTCTTGCATCTTGCATGATACACAAACTTGCATCTTGATTCCGGGAATCGACCCGCCGCCGGGTCGGGCGGGCCGGGGCGGCCCGGGGGTGGCGAGGGAGGGCGGGCTGGGCCGGGAGGGGGAGGGGGAGGGGGAGGGAGGGGGGTGGGGTGGCCGGGCGGGGGAGGGAGGGGGAGGAGGGTGGGGCGGCCCGGGCAGGGGGCTGCGGGGGGGAGGGGGCGGCCCAAAATGATATTCTACCAGAAACATTAATGTGTTTTTTCCTTAAAATTTAACTGTGTTTGAGACATAAAAAATTGGTTTTATTAGCATTTTTTAAAAAGTATGAAAATTGACCCTAAAAAAAAAATCATTATTCCAGTATCAACACTTTCGTTCTGAAGCTATATTTTGCAGGAAAATTTCGTAGAAAATTTCGTAGTCACTGCCATTTTTAAAACAGCCGCAAAATTGACACCTAAAAAAAAAATCATTATTCCAGTATCAACACTTTCGTTCTGAAGCTATATTTTGCAGGAAAATTTCGTAGAAAATTTTGTAGTCACTGCCATTTTTAAAACAGCCGCAAAATTGACACCTAAAAAAAAAAACATCGTTCCAGTATACACACTTTTCGTTTTGAGCACTGTTTTTGTGGTTTTTTTGGGGTTTTTGCGCCAGAGTTCCCGTTTTGAGTTTATAGTTCCCGTTTCAAAGTTTACATTGTTACTTCTAGAGTGCATGAAAATGCATCTTTCTTCAATAATGTTGTTAGAGGTGTTTCTATTCTCCCATAATTCTTAACAAACTTGCGTTAATACCCGGTCAACCCAAGAAATCCTCGCATATGCTTTATGGATGTGGGGATTTTCCATTCCTTAATGGATTTAATTTTGCTAGGGTCTACCTTAACACCTTCATGAGATATAAAATGACCCAGATATTCCACCTCTTGTTCTCCAAAGAAACATTTCAAACTTTTTGCATATAATTGGTTCTCCTCCAATAGTTTGAGCAACTTCTCAACATGTTGAATATGATCCTTCCAAGACTTGTTGTATATTAGTATATCATCAAAAAATAATAACACAAAGTTTATAAGGAAGGTTTTGAAAATGGAATTCATCAAACCTTGAAATGTAGAAGGTGCATTGGTAAGGCCAAAAAGCATGAAAAAAAATTCATAATGACCCTCATGAGTTCTAAATGTTGTTTTCGGAATGTCTTTAGTCTTCATTCTGATTTGATGATATCCTGAACGAAGATCCAACTTGGTGAAGTAAATTGATCCATGCAATTCATCCAATAATTCATTAATGATAGGAATGAGAAATTTATCTTTAATATTGATCTTATTGAGCTCCCTATAATCTGGATACATGAACCATGATCCATCCTTATTGTGCATCAATACTATTGGAGCAGAGAAAGAACTTTGACTATTTTGAAATATGCCAGCCTGTAGCTTTGTCATGCGGAAAGAGTCAATTTTGCGGACAAAACCGACCTCCCTAGAAGCTAAGGCTTTCTAGTGACAAACAAGACAAGTAAACACTACCTTTCTCTAAATATGCATTTAGAATACAAGTAATCAGGTGTTTATAACATACCTTTAGTCCAACGCTTTGTAGTAGTCCAGCCTCGTCGATCCGGATGAGCTCCTCCTTCTCTTCGAAACCTGCATTCACTAACAAGCCAAAAAATTAAATAGCACCTGATAAACTTATAAAATAACACATATTCATCATACAGACCAAGGAGTATATGAAACAAATCATGAATAACAATCTGTTGAGAAAAATGAGTTTATTTGTATTAAGTGGAAACAAAAGAAACCATTACAACCTGAGCCTTGGTGTTGTGCAGGTCCCTCCTAGGGTCCAGCAAGAGTTTTCCTTTACTTTGATTAGCTCACCCACTTCCAAATAAGGCTAGGAAAGGATGGGAATCTCTCCTCTCAAGCTCTATAAGGGAGTCCTAATTCCAGCAGCATCTACCCATAGGAATGTTCAGCTTTCAACCTCTCCTCCTTCTGGCCCAATGCCTGTATTTATAGTGCTTTAGAGGAAGTTAATCAGGTCCACCATCAATGGGATAAGCCCCTCTTTCAATGGGATAGCTCCCCTCTTGATGGGATAAGTTCCTCTTTCATAGGGATACATGAACCATCTGGAGGCGCTCAATACACGTCAAACCATCTTCTAGAATGCTCTAGAATCGACCACAAGTAACTTTTTGAAGTAAAACTCGCGCCTTTTGACCTTTACAGGAGTACACACCCACCCCTTTACAGACAGAGCGTACAAGTACGCAGGTATTGTGAACTTGAGGTGCGTACACGCAGGTAAGGTTAAGAGAAACTGCATAACCAGAGTTATATAGATTTTTAAAGACTTTCTCTCTTTCTTGGAGTTTGACATGAAGAGCATAGGTATGAGACTTGCCAAGGAGGATAGTATGACAGTTGATGGACCCATACTAACTGCAAATAGTCATGGTGACAAATTTTAGTGTAACAAGCATTTTTGCAACCATACGTTCAATTTCACTCTTTTGGACATAGCGATATTTGTAAGGCCTAATGTTTGGAGGAACACTTCCTGGAATCAAATGAATAGCATGATCATGATAATGAATAGGTGGGATGCCTTTGGGAGTCTCAAATACCTTGGAATGTTTGTCTAATATATTTTGGAGATCTAGAGAAATAGATGATTTCAATGTTGGGACCTCTAGCGAATATAATTGTGAACTTATGCCTCATTGTTCTCTCTTTAGAAGCTTTGTCATGCCATTAGATTTGATTATCTTTCTTGGTTTCCCTACGATACCGCTTAATTCATCTTCCTTTCCTTCCAAAAAAAAAATTCAAGAAAAGTTCTTGAAAATTAAAAGATATTGTACCCAAATATTGTAGCCATTGGACTCCTAGTACAACATCAGCACCACCCATTGGAATGGAAAGAATTGGGATATTCAATACATATTCTCCCATGGATAGCTTGATATTATGGCACTTTCCAGAGAAATTTATGGTTCCTCCATTTGCAACCATCACTTGACACTCTAATGTTAGATATAGGATGCAATTCAATTCATTGGCTACATTACAATGAATAAAATTATGGGTACCTCCTAAATAAATCAACACTATTACCTTTTTCCTTTTGATATGTCCTTCTATCTTGAGAGTTTGAGGAGTGGTAATTCTGGCCAATGCATTACAAGATATGGTCAGATTCATTTCTTCTTTATCTAGGGTTTGTTCTTGGTGTATATCCTCTTCTTTTTACATTTATTGTTATTTTTCATCCTCCTCTTCACAATCTCTGTATATTTTTCTTGTTATTTTTCTTCCTCCTTTTTACATTTATTGTTATTTTTCTTCCTCCTCTTCACAATCTCTTCTTTCTATAGGGTTTGTTCTAGGTGTATATCCTCTTCTTTTTACATTTATTATTATTTTGCTTCCTCCTCTCAGCACACTTATGACCTTTAGTGTATTTGCTATTACAACTATAATAAAACCCTTTTTCTCTTTTTTTTTTCCAATTGTTGTGGTTTCAACCTTGTAGGTTGTGGAAGGCTAGGATCAACAACACTTCCATATTTATAGTTGTGAGTAGTAGGCTTCCTTGTTGCCATAATTTTTCTTTCAATTTTTCTTTCCAACCTGAATGTCTTCTCCAATGAATCAGGTTCCCAAAGGAGAACCTCATGTTGGATGTTATCCTTTAAAGTCCTTATGAACATACCAGCCCTATGCTCCTTTGGAATATATTTTACCCTTATATTCAATTTTTGGAATTCATCAATGTGATCCATCATTGAACCCTTTTGTTTGAGATTTATCAATTGGCTAAAAAAGGTGTTTCTTTTTGTATCCTCATAGTTTGCTATCATTTCTTCCGTAAAAATTACCCAAGTGACTATTTATTTACTAGAACAAAGTCATCGATACCATGCAAACCGATTTGGTTCCAAATATAAAGTTGCAATGTGTACCTTTTGTGTGTTTTTCACATTATGGAGATCAAAATATTGCTCCATCTGTAGTATCCATGTTACGGGATCCTTGCCATAAAACTTCCTCATATCGATATTTGGAACATGGTGGGTCTTCAATCCAACATTAGATTCTATGAAATCATGATTAACATTTCTTTTGTTCTCATCATGAGTTTCCTTTACTACCATTTTTCCATTAGTAAGCATTTCTTGTAGCAACTTTGTCAAATCTATCTTCAAACCCTCCATGTTGCCTTTAAGTTTTGCTTCTATACCATCCATCTTAGCTTCCATGCCATTCATATTAGCTTCCATGCCATCCATTTTAGCTTCCACGCCATTCATCTTAGCTTCCATGTCTTTCTTTAAACCATCCATCTTAGTTTTTGTTACCTTTTGTTAAGGTGAAATTTGTTGCACCTGGTCTCGTAATTTTGATATATCATGTTGCATTTCTTCCTCTTCTTCATGAGTCATGGTAGATATTTCAGGTTTCTTACTAGGTGTTTCCATTTTCTTTCTTCGGGGCATCAATTAAAGATAATTATGTCTCACTATGCCCTTTGAATCACTTCAAATTAATTTTTCAAACCAAACTTATGCAAAATTTAAAAAAACCTACACACCTTTTTTCGCTTTGTAGGCGCTAAGTATTGAATCTATTGTATCTCTGCAATTTCATATCTCCAAGCTCTAAAATTACGTCCTATGGTAGCCCTCTAAGTCCTCTTTCTAACCCCACTAGAATGATCAATATTGGATTCTTCAAGAAGGAGTTATGCCAAATCTCCCACAATGACCTAATTATAGACTAGTTTAGTAAAGTAGATTTGTATGACCTGCCACATGTCACTGTTTCAACCTTCAAGCCTAAAAAAATAAAAAGAAAACTACAGTTCATCCTATTTCTGTAACTTCTTACGAAATTTCAATCTAATGCTTAGAGAGAAAGTTATGATGATTTTCCCAAGGTCACATGTTTGGGATGTAATTCTGCAGCCTGCAAAAACCCTAACTTCCTTGGATCATATCGTTGAAAATATAGCGAGAAAATATCTTAAATTTAGACTTGTGATTCACCAAGGTTTCAATTGAAATGGGTTTTAATTTCAACTTCTGAAACATCGTATAAATAAAGTTATAGCAAAAATTCCACAATGACCTGTTTAGAGCAGCGAAACCCTAGAATCCAAAGCTCTGATACCAAATGTTATGCAACCAGCTCACAGAATAGAAGAAAAGATAGATCAACGACTTCAAAATCAACCTCTTCGATTGGGAAACCTCATTTACATTACATAAATGAATAATTCTTCGATGATTCAAATGAAAAAACCTCCTTTCTATATAAAGGAGTCTAAGGGGTCACAATATAATCAAAGCTGACATAACAATAATAATATAAGGGCACAACAATAACAATAGTGGGTTTCTATGGGGCACAATAATAACAATATGGGGACAATAGGGGCACAATAATAACAATAAGGATTACAATGACAATAGTAATGGGGGAATCACTAGTATTATAGGGACCTAACAACTAGATTCAATTTTAATTTTTTAACTATATTCTTATTACTAATGTTGGATTTGTACCTACATGTAGGAATTAGAATGAGAGAATGGTTACATTGGAAGTATGACTATACCTAGTCATGTTTACTTCCATTCAGTTAGCAATTAGGGATAGATTAATTTAGATCTAGATTCATTCTATGTTTTCATTTATTTTTTTATTCAGGTTTTTAATAAGCAAGTAATAAATCTGAGTTTTCATCGCATCCCTTTTATTTGCTAGCAAAGTGGCTTAAAACATATCAAAAGCTTATGAACCACTTGATTGTCTTGCTTTTGAAAAAATATGTCACATTGAAAAAATGTCTTAAAATCATGTATGAAGAAATTCCAAAGAATTGTTATGACTTGGCAATCTTTGATTCACAAGTACTTCTGAAGAGCTCATTTTCACCACTCTTGTCCTCTGATGTAAATTTGAGGTGGATGTAATTTTAAAATTTCATTACTTAGCATTTTAGACTAAATAATTAGATGATGTTGAACATATGAAAATTTTGAGAAATGCATGGGAGAACTTGAAGATTCATAAGGTAAATTTCTAGTCAAAATTCTTCCAGGTATGCATTAACAAGTTCACCTTCATCTGTTGTTAGAGTTTCTTTTTCATACTTTATATCTTATTTATGTTCTATTTCTTTTTTAATGTCTTCATTCGCTCGATTTTGGAGACTTGAAGCAAGTAGATAACCATTTCTGAATATGAAAATATGTTCATGGAAGTATTTTTTTCTGCCAAAAATTGAGGATTCTTTAATTTGTTTATAATCATTAAAACCTTGATAGAAATTTATTACATTATTGTAAAATTCATATCGGATCATTACAATATCACAACTCTCCTCATAAAAAAGTTTTGATAATATCTTTCTCCAATCGAGTACTCCAGATGCTTAATTAAATTATTAAAAGGGGTTTTTTTTGGAAACAGGTGAAATTGAGTTGGGTGCCTTCTTTTGAATTAAATACTTTAAAATTTGTCAACCCCATAGGACTTCCACACAGCATTGTTGAACTCTCAAAACATCATATTTTTTTAAATATGAACCTCATTTTGTTGATATCCGATATCTTGATCCTTCGATCTCCAATATTCCCAAACCTCTAATCCTCGATAAACTTCCCGCTACTCATATCAAAATTTTCATATCGTGACTTCCAATCAGGTGTTACCCTATCAAACCCAATATCAAAAATCTGATAAAGGACCTTCAATATTCTGTCCCCGCTTATAATTTTTAGCCGTTACGTTCAAAATCCTATCAGAAGGTAAGCATATCGTGTGTTTTAAAAAATATAACCATAAAATTACTTTGATATTTTTCTTCCAATATGCCAACATATGCAATCTCACAGGAATTCATGTTTTTTCATTTAACAATATGAGTAAATAATCATATTCTACCCCTCATAGGTCTAACTAGAATGAAATTCTTACACTCATTTTTTCTCGAATTTTCTACAAACAAAGGGAATTTTCACAAAAGAGCACTTGCAGCAAATGTTCTTATCCGTGATTTTATCTATGCCTATTTTGAATCTTACAATTCCCAAATTGAGTAGAATTAGGGCATCACACTCATTCATATTATTTTCCCTTTAGTCATAATTTTTTTTCCGAAGGGACTCATAATCTATTTGAAAGATTGGATGTATTTTAATCATAATTTCAACAAATCTATGTATTCATTCATCATGATAACCTTCTCAATATAGGGATATACATTCTTCGTGGTGTATGCACATGGGCCTCTTTTACTCTTTTGGGAAATCTGCTTCACTAACGAGAAATTTCATCACATGTGGTTTGGTTACGTTTTTTCCTTTCATTCATTATTTAGATGCACGTTTTATTATCCCAATCATATTTTAGTAAGCAACTTCATTTTTCTTTTCAAGGCATTATTGAGCAACCATCATGGTAATGCAACAAATGATAAGAAATTTTGGATAGGTAAAAGATGTTGAAACACAGTTAAATCATTCTTGATTTCTCTTATTTTTGAGTTTTGATATATCACTCTATATTTAGCATACAAAATTCAACACCTCTCCATCTACACTTTATATTACATTGTTTTGGATTTGGTCTTGATTCTGGACAATTTATGAAAAATCATGGAGTAGATATGAAACTTGTAATATTTATTGCAATTCATTAAGAAGCATATCTTCATTCTCATTTCTGATAGATTTGGCTTACATTTGATTCATTGAACATTGTTTCCTTCTAGTTTACTTCTTGCTTTAGTATAGATTTAATAAATGATGATTTTGGGTCAATAAGATTTCAGTCAATTCAACTTCTTCATGCTTTTAATTCTAATTAAACGAAGAAGTTACCTCATATTGGAGAAAATGATATCTCTCAGGTAAGATTAAATAAAATTCTTTAATGGTAAGTTTCATATGCCCAGTTTCATTTATTTTCATTTCTTTACTTTCAGTTTCAGTTTTGTTTTTAGTTTTCGCTGATATAAAACTATGTTTTGCAATTCCTCATAAAACTTCTCACCCCTCTACCAGATCAGATTTGAAGCTCATTCTCCTTTTTCTAGTTTGCTTTCAAGTTTTTTAAAAGAAGCAGTGATGATCCTCTTAAAATCAGCTAAACTGAGAAGTTTCTGAACCTTTAGTCTATTTCTTTAACAATTGATTTTATTAGAAAATGGTTAAGATGTTTTTTGAAGATTTTGCTTTAAAAACAAGAAAATTTATAGTGAAAAAAAAAATTTCATTTCGGTTGAATTTTATCATCACTGCTATCATAAGACCAAACGCTTATAACTCTGCAAGATAAAATAGATCTAAATTTCAACATAAGAAGGAACATACACATGCATATCTTGTTTTACTTATTTTGTTGAGACATTTGTATAATAAGCCTTGTTGGAGTTTATCTTTCAAATTTGGATTTTTTCTTTCAGCTTTTTCTTTCTTCATTTTTTTATTTTTGTTTGTTGATTTCTTTTCAGAATTCTTTTCCTTTTGCTTTTGGTTTTGTTTTGATTTTGGTGACTCTGCCATGATTTATGTAAAAGGCCTTTTCCTCACCTGACAACAAATGACATACAAGGGAAATATTTTAATTATATTTACTTTAGTGAATTTCATTTATCATTAAAGGCATATCCTTATGAAAACATAAATCCCTCTTGCTTTAAATCTTTTTCATGGAGGAACACACATCCTTACTAAGTGATATAGTTTACCTTTTCAAGGAAAGAAATGATTTGAGTTTAACACAATGGATCCCTCCCATCCCTCCACTTTATAAAAGCCACTGATTGATAGTCATGGGGAAAGAACTTGGAGTCAAAATTATGAAAGTATTATGTCCATTAGACATAAGTCTTTATTACCATCCCATGTCTTTCACTCAAGTACATCATAAACTAAAAGCTTATTAAAAGGGTCATTAAAAGAGGAAGTATGGGAAATACAAGTAAACTCATCGGGGTTATGGACGCTCGCTGGCAGCGGGGCTAGGCTTGTATGGCATAAAAGATAACTTCATCGGGGTATTGTTCAGGGTCAATGGCAGCAAAGCAATGTCAGAGACCATTCATAACAATGGATATATGCTTTATCAAAAAACTCATATCCATACTTTCTTCTATTTTTCAAACGAGGTAATTTTAAAATAAATTCTCCGAAATTCGGATTCATGAATTTTACTCGAGCCTTCTTTGAGTACTTATCTTTATAAACTCATATTGCTTAATCTATTTATATAGGATCTATGGAAATGTTTTATTGTTAGACGATTTCATGAACTCCATTATTTTTAACCTTTGGGAAAATTAAATTTCATTATCTTTAACCAGGGATAACGGGTTCTTCCTAGTGTGTCGCCATTGTTGTAAGGAAAACCCAACAACCCCCCATTTTTCGAATTATTTACTTTAAATAATGGGGACCATTTCCATTAATTTTTTGCTAAAAGACCTTTTATGATTTTCATTAAGTTAATTATCCTACAGTTTTTCCATTTTTTCGTTTTCATCAGATTTCTATTTTGATTGTTTCATTGAGTTCGAATTTTAGCAAGCTTTCCATCGATACTTGTTAAACTCATTTGATTAACCATTTTACAAATGGCACTCCTTTGAAGTTGGATCATTTTGTCGCCTGAGTTAAAAAACGTACAAAATGTACAATATTTTAATTTTTGTAGTTAAAATAGTAACTCATTGTAAATATTAATCCCTAGTTAACTTTTATTAATATTTTTTCACTAACTGTCCTACAAAATGACCCAGCCAAATTGTAGGATAATTAAAAAATGTGTTTTTTGTCATTTTGGTAATTTATTCTAATTTCTAATTTTAAAAGAAGTTGTCAAACCCGAAATCTCGAAATTGTAAAGTGGCCGTAGTTCATTTTGTAGAATTTTTAATTCCATGTGTGCCCCACTTCACATCACCCTTTCCTTTCTAGAATCCCAAAATAAAAATCCTGATTTGAAAACCCCGAAATAAAAATCCCGATCCCATTTGAACTTGTAATACCGCAATATCGCATATTGGCATCTTTGATCTGATGCGCTTTTAGAAAGTTCTGATATAATATTTCTTCAATCACAGATAGAGTTTTATACGCATGCCTATTCCATTTATCATAAGGTTTGGGTCAAGATCCTTATAAATCTCATCACTGTGACCTCACTCCACCCTCCACCTCATCTCCTTATCACTCCACCTCTCCTTCCACTCCTCAATTAACCACTCATCCTCATGTAATGTTTGGACTAGTTTGTTAATATATGAGTTTGTTTTGGTTTGAAGTTTTCGTAATATGGTTTTTTGAATAATTAATATATTATATTAATATTATAGTTTATTTATATTATAATTATAATATGATATTATAATTTTAATATAAATAAATTATAATATTAATATAATATAATTATATTTAATTAAATTTTTAATTTGTTTTGATTATTAATTAATTAAATTTTGTTTATAATTAATTTTGTAATTAATTAAGTTTAATAACATAGTTATAATTAAATTAGCATTAATTAAATAAACAATTGTAATTTAATATAAGATTAGATTTCAATTTAAAAATTCCATTTTTAGCTCAGGCAACAGATTTTTCAGAATTCTGGCAGTTTTGACTCCCCAACTTTAGAAGTTCATAAGTTGAGTTTTGTTTGACCAAATGAGGCCCGGGATAGCTCATTGGATAGATAAAATCATGGAGAATATTATGAAGTGGTTTCATTACCATATTTAATCATTTAATGAGTATAAAATTTAGCAGAATATCAAGCTCAGAATTTTTAAACAAAAATAATTTTTTGAGTTTAAATTTCTGCATTTTCATTTGCTCACAGCTTCTACTAAGTGCATATCCATTCATTTTTGTTCACTTTGTTCAATTATATATTCATGGGTATCAATAGAAAGCTCATATTTATCTTTATTTAATAACGTAATTAAGTTTTGATTAAATATGTTTTATATTCCAGATTTAGTATTTTGACTTTAATTTGCAATTTAATTAATTTTTCATTGATTTTTTACAGGGAAACAATTGAAGGGATGAGGAGAAGAAGATTTCAATCAATTAGATTGCTCCAACAATAAAAGAATAGGATTTTGGGCCAATGAAAATTTATTGAGTAGAACTACTCTTCAACATTCGTATTGAGAATTTTTTTTGTAAAATTATAAATAGTAGATTGTAGAATGTATTACGGGCTTCTCTTCTCTGCAATTCTGGAATTCTTAAAAGCACTATTGTAATGAGGATATAGAGTTATAGGTGAGAGGATAGAAAATCTCAGACCTAGGGATTATTGAGGATTTTTATTTTGCATTCTGAATTATATATGAAGGACAAATATTACACTATTGCAGTTCTTTTTTTAACAACAGAAGTTAAAAGCATCCTAAAGAATTGTTGGAGACCAGAGCCAGAGAAATAGATTCAATAAATTGGCATTTATAATATTATTGTTTTAAATAGTGGTTTCATTTTATGATGGTAGAAATGTATAATTTTATTCATATTTGTGCACTATTGTCAATTTGAGTAATTTGCTTCAATAATATGTTATTATTTATCTTTTTCCTTGTGGCTTGAATTAAGATTTCTGAGTAACTATTTGCTCAGAAATCTGTCTTTTAATTCTGATTTGACAAACAATAATATTCTGTGAACTATTTCCTTATATTATTGTTTAATCATTCGAGTTACTGATTTGATAATCATTATCATTTTGTGAACTACTTCCTAAATGATGTTGATTAATTGTTTTTGTTAATAAATCGCTTAACAGAATGTGTTTTGGCATTCATAATGTCAGTAAATTGAACTATTTCATTAGCTTGATATTCATTATAAGCCACACATATTTAAATCTCAATCATTTAAATATTATGTTCTCGATTGGGTTAGATCTATTTCTGCCTAATTGAGATATGATTATGATACTTTTCCTTTTGCTTGCATTTTAGGATAATTTTGCATTTAGATTTAATTTTATATTTCTAGAAATCCTCTTATCAAAAAGGCAAAATTCAGTTGTGGCTTGGCTGAGCCCCAGATCAGCTTAAGGATCACTTTCTTGCCTGATCAACAAGAGGTTTGATCTGATGTCTCTTCTCTATTGGTAGATGAAAGTCATATTTTAAGCCATTGGAGATAGAGAGAAGGTAACTAGACCTAGTTTAACTAGTCAAAACCACCGTTTCAATGGAAAATGAGTTGTTCTAAGATCTGGACCAGGTCATCTCCCTTATGTGTTTTAGGAAGAGAATTTATAACCTTCAACACCACCCAAAGTGTTTGGAACTCTCTTTGGATAGCACTATCTTATCTAGATCATTAATAAATTTCTAGATGTTTAAAGTTTATAAAAAGCTTGTCAAGAGATTTTTGTAATGCTCCCTCCCACCGCCTTGGAGTTTTCTAGGATGATGGAAGGTGTTACTTTTAACTAACCCAACCTCCATGGAATCATTATGGAAATGGGGTTATAAAATTCCTTACCACCCAAAGTGTGTATAAATGACTTTGGATAACATCGTCGAATCTAGCTCGTTAATAGTTTTCTAGTGAATAAATTTTACCTCAATCTGAGTCTCATATTGAAAGTTATGTGCTTTCAAATATTAGAAATTTAACTCATGCCACATAAATAGGGGTTTCCACACGGCACCCAAGTGAGACTAATGTGGCCTTTCCACATCATCCATGAGACCCACATAGTTCTTGCATGGGTTATCGGCACACATGTGGTGTTTGTCACATCAACTTAACTTGCGGGTCCCTCTAGGCCAATCTATTTTGTGTAATTCCACAATTTCTTTTTACATATGGTTCTAACTGATGTCTAGGTGTGTGCAACATTTGGACTTGGAAAATCTTCTGGACCCCAAATCCCCAGATATATCACTATCACTCCAAAACTCATATGGATCGAGTCCAAGTCAGAACCTCTCTGTCTTACGTCCTTACAATCATCACTAGATACCCCATATTCTTGAATGCATCCATCATCTACATTGAAATATGTCCTTGCACTAAATTGTCACTAAATGGCCTCACCCCAGATTTTAGTGAAAATATGGTTCACGAGCATATCCAGATATAATCCCTTAGACTCCCAACACAAGCCCCATAATGGATATTGGCTTTAACTACATTTCCCATAATATATACAGGTATATTTTAAAGTTGATGCCTCTGTAAATATGCATAAGATAAATTGCCTCGAATGTTTAGACTCATAGATACATCCATCAAGACCACATTGTGTTTGGCCTAGATACAAGACTACATCAATAAGGTATCTATACTAAGATACAACCAGATGCTCTACAGTTTTTCAAGCTTAGAAATTTTAGTATATCCAGAGACTTAGCCCAGACTCCCATTGATACACATTGTTTCTCAAAACACTAATTTTCACAGGGATGAAACCTTCATTCCAACATAACATTTTAGATATTGATTCAATCTAGGAATATAATAAATAGATTTCGTATCATGCCTACTACAGGCATCAATCACTAAGCTAAACCATAGCTAGTAGTGCTTTGTATCTTCAACATAGTAGCACCATATAATGAATCCCAATTAGATTGTATCAGATCTACTAATATAGCATACCATGTATAGAATCAATCACGAACCTTCATTAGGCTTAAGAAGAAAAATATATAAGAGTCATATCACGTTAAACTATGAAATCCATACACTATAACAATTGAACTGAGCATATTAAATATTCATACATTATCATATAAATAGTTCCATACTCATAATAGTACCAATAAATCCATACGAAGGCCTCCAATTTTTCATAAGTATGAGAGTCAGTCACATAACCATCTCATTTCAGACAACCAGGAACAATACATTCCTTTACAATCAGTGTTGATATACATGTAATGTTATAACACATAACAACAACATCCATTATTCAAAGTGAAATATAAATATAAGTAAACACACTTTTCTATATGGATTTAACACCTAGAAACTAAGGAAGGTACTTCAACTCTCCACCCAACCATAGGCCAACTGCACTACAGTCATTCTTGCAGTTAACCCTCTTGAGCAGAGTTAAGATTCTAATAAGTTAAGTCCTCAAGGGTATTCACGCTAATACGAGTCAATAGAATAATCAAGCAGAGGAGTTTATTATCCAGGGGGTTTATCAACTCCCTCTAGCAGTAAGCACCACAATGGCTCTATATTCAAATCAAAGGCATGGCATATACCAATATGGAGAAGGGCTCATTGTTCAGGTGGTTTATCAACTTTGTCCAATAGTAAGCACCATAATGACCTTTACCCCAACAAAAATCAATCATATGGATTCACCCAAAGCATAGTGAGATGTAGTTCAATTCCAAGAGAATGAATACTACATGAGTGGTTTATCAAATAAATTCTCTAAGTAACCACTATAGGAGTCAAGATCCCATTATCTAGGTGTTTTACGAAGTTATTTAGAAACAACATAAGTGGTTTATCAGTCCTAAGGATAGAACTTAGTGGTTTATCAATTCCTTTTAGCAAGCATGGGTTTCTTATCTTGTCAAGTGGTTTATCATCCCTCCAGTAATAATCCTAGTGGTTTATTGACCCCAAGGCTATCACTAAGTGATTCATCTTCTCCACGCTTTATCATCCCTCCAATAAGAATCCTAGTGGTTTATTAGCCCCAAATCTAGCACTAAGTGATTCATATTCACAACTGAACTCTCACTGGACAACCAATTCATAGGCACACACCACAAGCCTCAACAAAATAAAGGTAACATCATCCCAATCACAGAGAATAGTCTATAATAGTTACTTTCTTCTAGCAGATCCATGTCTACTATCAAACCTTTGTTCTACATTCTCTTTCTCTTCATTATTCACTTCCCTTTTCTCAATGAGTTCTCTCATGTTCCTCTCGCATCACTAAGAATACTCGTTTATTCTACATGCCATCTCCTCTCCTATATCTCCCTTATAACTCTTTGCTTCATGTCCTTCTCTTGTGTGTTGAACAAACCAACACAATCTACTATGACAAGAAAAATATGGGTCATCCTCCACAAAGGAATCTCATACTTTCTTCAATTCTTGCACTAAAAATTCCATTAATTCATTAGGGAGATAGGTGGTAAAATAAATGCAGTGGCATGAGTTTTCACTCAACACTAGAAACTCCTCCTCCTTGTACCTTTGAATCTTTTTCCACTCTTCTCAACCCAATCAATGTCAACATTTCCACATTATTTACATGAATTACAATTCATAGTAACATTTATAAGAGGGATATAAAAAATGGTTTCCATAGACCCCACCCCCTTAGATGAACGTCATCCTTGGTGTTCTATACCCTAACACAAAATTTAACAACAAGATCTATATACACAACACTTTTACAATTATTTTAGATAGTAAACAAAAATATGTAAGATACCCTCATATGAATAGCCATTTCCCAAGTGGCTTCATCTAGTTAAAAATGCTTCCACTACAACTTGATCTTCTCGATCACTTCATTTCAGAGTGTGATCTAATTCTGATGTCCATCCATGTTGTCCATTGTGTTCAGTGCTCCTCTAGGAAATAAATTCATCTTAATACATCTTAGGGACACAATCAATTCATATTTGATCCCAATGAGCATGCACATGAATCTTTGCAAATCACACAACTTCCAAATTCAAGGATCCCCTTATCTACTTCATCAAGCCCTCAAGTGATTTTATTTCTCTTCCATGCAGTCACTCACCTTCCAAGTTCAGGTGTCCCCTTCTCTACTTCCTCAGTCCCTCTAGAAATCCCTCACTTTGCAAGGCTTCTGTGAACAAGAAGAATCTTCACAACTAACGCATCCATCTGCCTTGCTTTAATAACACAACACATGTCTCATAGCATACCTCATAGAAATCAATGCATATCACAAGATACCAATATCACCACAATGGCCTAGTTCGTAAAGTATTTTAGCTCCATCATGTTGTTGTTGTGCACTCTAATTTAAGATGATATTTCTTGATTTGTTTTTAATTATCCTTATATATTTATTTTGGATAGTTCATTAATTCACCTACATCATGGGCACATTATTCATATGAGATAATCATAAAATTTTACAACATAAATTAATATATTAAATCATAATTAAACCATATCAAATCATAACTTAACATATATTTCTTTAAATTGATAATTTATATGTATCTCAATAGTTATTCGTTGTTTTATTGTCTTTATAAGAACTGAGTGGTTTATCAACCGCGAGGTAGGCACTTAGTGGTGTATGTACTTCATAGCTCCATGTGATATTTAGCTCCACCTTTAAATCTAGCTCACTGAGTGGTTCTTTGTTGAAGCAAGAACTCAATGGTGGTCACCCTTCTCCACGCAGTCTTTTCACATTGCTCCAAATTGGCTTGTTCATGCTCACATCCCCAATAATCATGGGCATATTTCTTCTCCCCCTAGGTTCTCATCTATCATGCCTAAGTGACCCCATTTTTTGCAGTCTACCTATCCTCCAATATCATCACACTTTCATTTCACCACAACTCCAATAACATCTGCCACCAAGGAAGATATCATAACAACTCCAATAACATTTTTCACTAAGGAATACATCATCACAACTCCAATAGCATATGTCGCCAAGGTAGGCATTTGTCACCAAGATAGGCATTCATCACCAAGATAGGCATCCATCACCAAGGTAGGAATATGTCACCAAGATAGGAATTTGTCACCAACACAAGCATCTATCACCAAGATAGGAATATGACGCTAACATAGGCATCCTCCTAAGCTCCATGCTCCGTCACCTCACCCGTGTCACAAAATATAACTTATTTCATGTGATATACTCAAAATTTAACACCAAAAAAATTAATTTTCCAATCCTTTCTTCAACTAGAAGCATAAACTCATAATAATGAGACTTGCAGTCATGTATTTGGCCCTGTTTACAAGTGTTGTTGATCTTTCATGGTGAATTTGGTCTCACAAACCATTCCAAAACTTTTCTTGCAACTCAATCTTTCAATTAGCCAACACTTGTTAGTGTTCATATATTTGTGTGTGTGTGTGTGTGTGTTCAATCTATTTATTACAAAAATTCACAACAACGGGAAATGATTTTAGAATTATTACACTCATAATAATTCTATCAATCAAATTAAATTCCAATAAATTGAAGTGATATTTTCATGGCATTGTACATGTGCATCAAATTTATTCTAGGCATTTCATAATGCAATTAAACATTCATTTCAACATACCAATGAGTCATAAATGAGAAATTCATATTTCTAAATTCATTAGCACTTTAATTCTCCATTTCACTTAGCATATTACAAAAATTGCAATATTTCATATCGAAGGCTCTTTTCCTTCACCATAACACTTCCTGGTAACCATGTGAAGCATACATTAAACAAAAACATTAGTTTCCAAATTTGAATGAAGGAATCATTACCCAATTCCTTTCCTTTACCCCTTTTGTACCTAGGATTACTACTTGCCTTATTTTCTTGGTTAATATTACCAACACTTTCAACTAAAGCATTTTGAAAGGTCCAACTAGTTGATAACATTTTTATTATTGCAATACCCTGAAGTTCCCGAAATAGTCTCAACCCCACATATTAGTCATAATTTAATCAACTCATATATTTATAGATTTCAATGAAAACCTCATAAATATGTCTTCATTTTCATTCAATTCTGGTATGTCCTCATCCATGCTAAGCATACACTATCAGTTTCCAACCTTAATCATTTTCATTCATGCTCACAACAAATATCAGGTGCATAAACATAATGTACTAATAATGATAATTATCAACAATTAGTCATTCTTTCCCACTTTCCCAATGGTGTTCCATACAACATGAAATCCATTAAATAACCTCATTGTGTTATCCAAAACATGGTAAGTACAAATTCTATTTTCCTACCATTCACAGAGTGATCATATTTTATAGATTAATCACTTATCTTATTACTATGATGGTTCTCAACTAATGGAATTTCATACCCATTAGTATCATTGTACTTATATTTCACTTTCTCATCTTCCTCATATTCATAGAAGATAGAATATACACACACACATATTAGCCATGCACAATTTTAGTTAAGGAAACTTCCCCACTCGCCCTATTTTCATATATGTCATGTCAATATCCATTTTCTTCATGTGTACCTAGCTAGGTCCACCTAATTTTTCTGTCATCTTCTTCTACCTTCCACTGCCATTTATCGTGTACAGGATTTAATCGGGTTCTTACACTTCCAATTGGGTTTTATTTGGCTCTTATCCATGAGCTACTTTTCTTTCCTTTCCCATACCCAACAAACAAACCTAGACCCAACCATAAGAGGTAAGAATAAAGAATGAAAATAGTGAAAACCCACAATAGAAACACATGAAAATATATAAAGTAGCATGGCCATGCTCAAAATCAACAAACAAAAGCAACAAGAAATATTGTAGCCAACAATAATAATAAAGTCATGTAAAACATTCCCTTTACACATCATCCATTACTCCACAATAACTCATTCCCTTGATTTTTTGTGTTTAATGTGTCCATCACCAACATGTGCACAACGAGCTACACAAAGTCATTTCCAAGGTTTATTGCAACCTCAACATTCCAGTACTCCTCTAAGTAATCCAAGAAGGGGCCTTTCAATGTCTTAAATAGCTCCAAGGGATGCTCCCTCATCTCTTTCTATATTATGGGTTTTTGGTTCATGTGCCTAAAATTCACATGAACTATCATTCTTCTTTCACTTTATGTTAAGGAATTATTTCTTCAGATGTGCATCTCCATAGTTCCAACATGAAACTAGCTTTCCTTTCTATATAGCCTTATAATGTTCCTTTCTATCCTTTTCATCATGAAATTCCTCTATCTCTCCAAAGGTTGATGCTTGTTGCAACAACTTTTGCATGTAAAATAAGTGTTTTAGTTGTAGTAGCTTCAACCTAGCTTATTATTTTTGCTTTCTAATGAGCCTTTCACTATCGTCCTTACATACCTTCAACTCAATTTTTAGTTTCTGAAGGTTTCTATCCCATTATAGGAAATTCCCCTTTATTTTTATTGATGGACTTGGTCCATACTATGTTGTACCATATTGTTGTCCATCATTTTATTTCTTGTTGTAATTGGGTATTCTTATGCATTGTCACTCACAACTAGTTGTTAGTTTTATCAACATAAAGAAATTAACTTGCTACTTTACCATGCCAATTCTATACATGTTGGTTTGATATATGATGGTTTTTTATTGTTCACGCATCTAGAACTCATGTCAGCCACATATTCTAGGAATAAAAAGTGCATATCATCATGTTTATATTAATATCATCACTAAGTTTGAAATTAGCCTTTTTACCAAGACTAGCAGTCAGAACATCTGCAATTTAGTATGCCAGTTAGAGAACCAATAACATATCAAAATATTCCATCCCTATCATGTCACAATTCTAATATCAACACATGCATATAACACACAATCACCATTCAATTCCAACAATCAACACATGTTTGGACACAAAAGAATAATCATCCTTTAAATAACACAAAATGTGGTATTCCATATTGTAACATAGGTCTTAAACTTATCCTCCTAGGCCCATTCAATTTGAGGGTTGAACCTAGAGCTGTGATACTCTATATCAAAACTCCAAATCTTATCTCAAAAGGTCCATTGTAGAACCTTTACTCTGATACCACTCTGTAATGCTCCCTCGCACTCCCTTCGACTTCTAAAGTTGATGGGAGGTGTTATTTTTAACTAACCCAACCTCCATGATATCATTATGTAAATGGGGTTACAAAATTCCTTACACCCAACGTGTGTGGAACTCACTTTGGATAACATTATCACATCTAGCTCATTAGGAACCCAACGATATAAATTTTATAGAAATCTTGTCAATATCTTTTTGTAATGCTCCCTCCCATCCCTTGGAGTTTTCCAAGCTGATGGAAGTTGTTACTTTAACTAACCCTACCTCCATGGTCTCATTATGGAAATGGGGTTACAAAATTCCTTACCATCCAAATTATGCAAAACTCACTTTGGATAACACCATCGCATCCAGCTCATCAAGAGATTTTCAATGATATAAAATTAGTTCAATCTAACTATCGAATTGAAAGTTATTCCCTTTCAAAGATTGGTCATTTAACTACTTCCACGATAATAAGGGATGCCACATGGCACCCCTAGGAGACCCACATGGCTTTTACACATCAAAAATGACACCCACATGGCACTTATGTGGCTTATCAATGCATCCATGGTGCTTAACACATCAGCTTTACTTGAAGGCCGCACTAGGCCCAACTTCTTCATGTAATTCCAAAATTTCTTTTTACATTTGATTATGATGAATATTTGGGTGCATGTGAAATTTACACTTGGAAAATATTTCAAACCCCTAGATTCGCAAATATATCTAGATAACCATCACTCCAAAATACATATGACCCTCTCAGTCTTACGTCCTTTCACTCACCACTAAATGCCCCAAATTCCCATAGGCATCCATTGTCTACAATGAAGTCTAGCCCCATGCTAAACTATCACAAAAAATCCCTACTCCAGATTTCTCTCAAAATCTGGCTCATGGGCATATTTAGCTCTTAGCCCTTGGACTCCCAACATGGACCCCACATTGGATACTATCTTTAACTTCCTTTTCCACAAGCTATCTAGGTTTATTTTAAATCTGACACCTTCGTGAATATGCATAAGGGAAATTGACCCAAATTTTTACGATCCAGGATACATCCACTGATCCCATATTGTATTTGACCTGGTTACAAGGTTGCACTAACAACATATCCTGATTTGGATACAACTAGATTCTCTACCATTCTTCAGACATAAAATTTTAATGGTTCCAAGGATTTATCCCAAACTCCCATTGATAGACAATGTTTCTCAGAACATTTATTTCCACATGCATGAAACCTTCATTCAAACACAACATTTCAAACATTTATTTGGGCTGAAAAGACAATAAATAGATTCAATAACATGTCTTCTATTAAGCATCAATTACCAAACTAAACTATAGCTAGAAGTGAACTATAAATTCAACATAGAAACACCATAACAACTCTATAATGGGTCCCAATCAACGTCAATCACAAACCTTCATCAATCTTAAGCACATAAATCCATAAGAGACATATCATGCTAAATTATGAATTAACACTATAACAATTGAACTAAGAATATTAATATTCGTACATGATCATATAAATATCTCCATACTTAGAATAGTATCAACAAATCTATACACAGTCCTCCAACCTTTCGTAAACATGAGAGTAATTCACTTAACCATATCATTACAAACAACTAGGAACAATACATTCATTTGCAATTAAAGTGTTGATATATCTGCAGTGTTATAACACATAACAACAACATCCATTATTCATAATGCAACATAAGTAAAAGAAATACCATATAACTTGAATGACTAGAAACTGAGGGGGGGACTTGAACTCTCCACCCAACCATAATCCAAATGCAATACAATATTTCTGCAACTAACCACCCACTAGTTGGATTAAGAGTCTGAGGAGTTAAGTGTTGAAGGGTATTCACACTGGTACCAGTCAACCAAATAATCAAGAAGAGGAGTCTAATGTCCATGGGATTTATCAACTACCTCTAACAGTAAGCACCATAGTGTCTCTCTATTCAAACCAAAGTCATGTCAAGGACCAAAAAAGATAAGGGCCCACTATTCAGGTCATTTATCAACTACCTCCACTAATAATCACCATAGTGACCTTTACCCCAACAAAAATCATTCACAGGGATTCACCCAAGGCTCAGTGAGATTTAGTTCAGTTCAAGGAGAATGAATACACTACATGGGTGGTTTATCAGCTAGCTTCTCTAAGCAAGCACTGTAGGAGTCAAAAGGCCACCATCCAAGTGTTTTATTAGCTTATTGAGAAATCATATAAGTGGTTTATCATCTCCAGGGCTAGCATTTAGTCACTTATCAGTTCCTTTCAGCAAGCACCTGGGTGTATCATCCTGTCAAGTGGTTTATCAACCCTTCAATTAGCATCCCCATTGTTTATTGACCCCAAGGATAACTCTAATTGATTCATCTTCTCCATGGTTTATCAACCCTATAGCAAGAATCCCGGTGGTTCAGCAGCCCCAAGGCTAGCACTAAGTGATTCATATTTTCCACTGAACACTCACTAGCAAACCAATTCATAGGCACACACCACAAGCCTTAGAAAAGCACAGGGAACATCGTCCCAATCATAGAGCATATTCTATAAAGGGTCTTTTCTTTCGATAGATCCACATCTGCTACGAATCCCATTCTCTATGCTGTCTTGATCTTTAATGTTCAATTCCCCTTTCTCAGCGAGTTATCTCGTGTTCCTCCCACACCACTTATCTATCTATTCTAAATACCATCTCCTCTCCTCTACATCCCTCAAAAATATTTTCTTCATGTCCTTCTCATGTATGTTGACCACACCAACATGTTCCACAATGACAATAAATTTATAGGTTGTCCTTCACTCAAAAAGTATGAACTTTCTTCAATGCTTGCACTAGCAATGCCATTCATTCATTAGGGAGATAGGTGGTAAAATAAATGTAGTTGCTTGAGTTTACACTCAACACTATCAACTCCTCCTCCTCATACCTCTCAATTCATATCCACTCTTCTTAGCCCAATTAATGTTTACGTTTCCACATTATTTATATTAATTATAATTCATAGTGACATGTACAAGAGGGATAACAAAAATGGTTGTCACATTAGTTATATATGAATAGAGAGAGATGGTAGTTATGCGCATTCAAAAAATTTATTACAAGAGATTGACATAATGGCATTATATCATAATGAAAGAACCCTAAAGGTCCAAACACCCAACCATAACTAATTAAATGTCAAGATTTTCGCAATCCTTGATTAGGTTAGTTGGTAGGTCAACTTCTGAAGGTCATAAATTTTTCATATGATCGTTGTTTTGCATGCTAAATAGCCCATTGAAAAGGTTTAGATGAGAATTACACATTTTTACTAGTTCCTAGGTTAGAGCCTATGACTATTTCCTAGGCCCTCACCATAAAAAATAAAAAAATAAATAAAAAATAGGGCCATGTCAAAAAATTCCATTTAGGGCCTCAAAAATGGCCCCAAAAGTTTAGGACCTAAAACATTGTAGAAAAACTACCAAGATGGAAAAATGTACTTTGAGCCAATGGAATAGGTAGGTGGCCACAGATATCCACCCAAGTCAGTCATCTTCTGTTAGGAATCACTTGTCTCCATTATATTCAGTGCCCCCATGTTGTAGTCTCTACAACAACACCCAAATTTTTCAACCTGTATAACTAAATTTGGTGTCCTCCTATGCTTTTCAAGGTCTTGATGGATTTCCCTATTGTTGTAAAGGTAAAACTCATTCCATTAAGGCTACAAGTGCTATTATCTCCATGAGGCACATTTCCTAAGCTTCTATGTCTAGCTTCATACCTGACATTAGGGTTTATGGTATTTTTCATTCATTTTTTTTGTAGAGAATGTTTCAACACTGCCTTTCATTTGTGTTTAAGCATATTAAAGAAATTATGGTTTTAAGAAATTATCAAACCTATGCTTATGTGTTCCTTTTGTAGGCCTAGGGTTTTGGACGATGTTGCACTCAGGCCACAAGGCTTATTAGGGAAAAGAACATTTATAGGTGGAAACGCATATGACAATGGATATGCTTGGGCCATAGAAAAATCCCTTGATTATTGTTGATGTAGAAATTTTGTTGGCACATGGGTTTAGGCTTTGAACATATCTGAAACTAGCTTACAATGAGGTCATGGGCATGGCAACACTGGCACTCATGGATCTAGCAGAATTGTCGAATTTGGGGGACCATAAAAGGCTTGGTGAGTTAACAACCAATGTTATTCTTAAATATTATGCTTCACCATAGGTATCTACTCGTACAATTCTTGCATCCCGTACAAAATAACTACTTGGTGATTTAACTAGTATCCATCAAGTACTAAAGCAGGAGAAACATATGCCCAAAGAAGATCTACACATAAAGTAAGCAACATCTCTCATGGTAAAGCTCGAGGGGAATTCTCTTTTTTTTCCTCAATAGACATTGCAGGTGAAACTTTAAAGTATAGTGAGGCATTAGCCCTATTTCTTGTGAAGTAAGAGAAAGAGATAATTGTCCTCTATAGCAATCAAGCACAATGCTATATTCTCTTGTAATACTCGTTGGCAGCAATTAGTGACACCACTCATGCATTATCTTTACATGACCTTGTTAATCGTCATGCAAAATATTGTGGAGGAGAGCTCAATATTATGATATGGCAAGCTTGGCCAATGAAAGATTTTTAGATGCATATTTTTCATTAATGAATGTCCCAGTCAAGAGATCCTGACCTCTGTTGAAGCAAGTCAAGGTTCCTAGCCATGTTGAACGTTTGGTGAATAAACAAATGCATGATGCATGGTTGTATAAATAAGCAACATCGAAACATGGAAGTGTATGTTATGATGGTAAAATAGGGAAAGAATATGTAATAGAAGGTGATGACTCTTAATGAGAGATGCCAAGCGAAAGTGAAATGAGAAATGAGGAAAAGGAAGGGGCAAATGTTGGTGATAATGAGTTGAAAAATAAAGATGACAGGAAAGTAAAATATGAGAAGCCTCTAATTTTCAAAGTTTTCCATCTTGAAGAATATGGACATATGGTAAAATAGGTGTATTTATGGATCAGAAGAATCACCAACCACTTAAAAAGGCCTTCCTTAGATCTGAATATTGTCTTCCATACATCATTTTGTTCAATTGTAACTTAATGGTAGCCTGACTTTAAATCAATATCACTAAAGAACTTGGCACCCTTAAGTTGGTCAAGAATATCATCAATCTTTGGGATTGGGTATCTATTCTTGCCAATGATTTTTCTCAGGGATCAATAATCAATAAAGAGTCTCCATGTCCCATCCTTCTTCTGCACCAATACAATTGGACTCTGGCAAGGTGAGGAGCTCATTCATATGTGGCCCTTTTAGATGATCTCCTAAACCTAATGTTTTATTTCCTCATTTACCAAGAGATACAATGTATACATTGGGACATTAGGTAAAGGAGAAATAAGTATTAATTTAATTGAGTGTTTGAACTCGTAGTGTTAAAGGCACCCCCACAAGTAGAGTGAATATATCTATGTATTTCTCTACAATCATGTCCACTTTCTTGTATTGTGTAGAGAAGCCTCACACAGAGTTTGTGGTGGTTGTAGTGTCCTTCCTTTCACCTCTTTACCAAATCATGATGAAAACAAACTTTTTAGTTTGAGAGATTAACTTTTGGCATCGTTTTGTTGAGATGAATGAAACTAGAATAGTTGGGACTACCATTGGTATCCTATAGAGCTAACTTCTAACAGTAAGAATGATACTACAAGGATGAGATTCATAAATAGCATGATTTTTCCACATATAAGGTTGTCCTAAAATAACATCACAAAATTCAAGTGGGGAAACATCAAAAAATACCTTATCTTTGAAGGGCATGATATCATAGGGCAGGAAACGTTGTTAGTTAAAATGGATATCTCGTCCATGGAAATCGGTGGTGTATGGTTGGGGGCATGGCACTATTGGCAGACTCAATATCTTAATGAAATAATCTAATATCAAGTTATTTTGGCTCTCATTTTCAATGATGAAATGGAGTGGAGTCCCCTTAACCCACATTTATGAGTGGAAGAGGCATTCCCACTCTCCAAGATCCTTTAGCTCTTCTAGTTGGATCTTTGTGGCCAAAATGGCAGCACTAGGATTTGCATTTATGATCCACTTTCCTTTACCTTATTCTAGATTAGAATCAGAACCAAATTCTATTTCCTTTTCTTTAAGCTCCATCAACAATTATTATTTTGAGCAACAATCATCAGTGTTGTGCCAAGGGATTTTTTGGAACTCACCACTTTCCAATGTCCTTTCTTGACTTCCCATTACCTTTCTTCACCTATGACTTGGGTTGGTTGTCTTGAGGTTGGATCACCTTTCTTTGTCCCTCATTCTATGTGTTAGGACTTCCTTTTTGAGGCTTCTACTGTGGTGGATTTATAGACCTAAAATCATGCTTATTCTAGTGCTTCAATTTTTGATCGATTTTGACAGTGTATAGATAAGCGACTCCTAATGAAGAGTTGTCTAGGTAATCCATATATGTTTAGATATACATGTGTGGGCCACTATGGAACTTTAAGACCAAGTTTTTCTTATATCCTTTGATACCCAACTTTTAGTGCAAGGTATGGAAATTATTGGTCTACTCTAGTATTGTATGATCTCTCTCCTAAAGCAAAGTTTCAATATTGTGTATCGATTATCATAGTTCCCTACAAGGTAAAATTCATCCTTAAGGGCATCCAAAAACGTGTCCCATTTTGTCCCTACATTGAATATCATAGACTCATATTCGTTTTTTCTCTCCCAGTAACTTTCCCACCAAAGTTTAACATGGGGAACGAATTTTAGCAGCACAGAGGTGATATTCCCATTGCCAATTTTTTTTTAATAGAGTAATAGCCATCTAAAATATTTAACCATTTCTCCAAAGCATCTTCATCTAATTTCCCTTCAAATAAGGGGATATAAAAGTTAACTTGTACATTTAAGGGTGTCACACCTCCAAAATTGTTGCTTGTTGAAGGTGCCTCAGCCGTTATTGGCAGTCATCGAAGGATTTGGGAAAATTTTCCATCATCTCATTCCTATGTCGCATGAGTTCTTCCTCAAGAAATAAATTTATAGGATCTCCTACTTTGTCATATCTCTTTTCTTATTTCATGGGAGGTTTCTTGGGATTGTGAGAGAAATTGTTCCCAAGTGAAACTAGCTCAAGATCTAACTCTTTATACCTTGACCTCATCAGGGACATGCACTGAGAAACAACAAAGATAAAATGATTTGGTACCATTGATATACGATGTGAAATGAAACGCAGGAAAGTAAATAGAACATAACCAAAGAAACATAGTAGAGATTACAAAATAATGTGGTGGAAAACAAACTTATTAATAAATGAAATAATAAAATATTTTAGAACACAAACCAACTAGAATGGTGGTAGATATCTCTAAATAGAGAGAGATGGTAGCTACATGCATTCGTAAAAGCTATTAAAAGACGTTGACGGAATGATATTTTAACATAAACAAAGAAACCTATAGGTGAAAAAACCTAAATATGGAAGGCCAAAAGGTTTTCAATCCCCGATGGGGTTAGTTGGTATGTCAACTTCCTAAGGTTAGTCACTTTTTCATATGATATTGATTTGGTGCACTCTATACCCTGTTGGAAATTTCTAGCCGAGAATTACACATTCCAACTAGGGACTATGCTAGAGCCCATGGCTATCACCTATGCCCCCATCATGTCATAATAATGTTGTTTAGGGCCTCAAAATGGCTCTAGAAGTTTGGGACTCAAAAAAATGTAGAAAAACTACCAAGATGGATAATTGTGCTTTGAACCAAAGGAATAGGTGGGTGGCCACTGATATCCACCTAGATCATATCTTCCACTTTCACCTCTATTGTAGTGGACACCATCCAACAAGAGTTTTATTTTCATCTCAAAATGGCCCTAAAAGTTTGGAACTCAAAAAATGTAGAAAAACTACCAAGATGGAGAACTATGCTTTGAACCAGACGAATAGGTGGGTGGCCACTGATATCCACCTAGATCTACCTTCCACTTTCACCTCTATCCTAGTGGAAACCATCCAACAAGAGTTTATTTTCATCACAAGGATTTTATTACAATCCTTACATGACTTTCTTTAATTCATCTCGCATTTCTTTATTGGAATCATGCCAAATTTTAGCAATTTTTTGAAATGGAATAATTCTAGAAAACCTACAATCCTGGAAATGGCAATTTCAAATAAATTATCCATCTAATTTCCTCACAACGCATATGGAATAGGGACTAGATATTTTTTATGCATGAAAGGTATCTAGGATTTGAAGGTGAGAGACACTCATAATATGTCTACTCCAAGGCATTCACATTTTCTTGCATCCCCAAGAGACTGACAATGATATTAATTGGTGCTATCAAAGAATGGTTAAGCTAACTATGTGCATTGATTTCCCTCTATCATAATAAAATAAATGGAATTTTTCCTTGATAGTAAGGATTTGTCAAATTGTTGGGCAATTCTTTATTTTCCCTTCTTCAAATTCATCCAAGTAAACCATACATCTATGGAGTCATTGCAATGCTACTAGTTAGGGTCATAAAACTCACATTGAGCCTTAAAAGAAACCTAGTGTTCTTTTTCCTCATGAGATAAATGCATAGGTAATTCCCTCTCTTTGTCTTATATGCATTCCACCATATTTAAATTTCCAAAACCAACCAAAAGGTGCTAGCAAACATGTTAGTCATCCAATGCTAAAACCCATGATTTCCTCTTCATCTATAAAAGCATTAATGTTTCCTAGGCCTAAGAGTTGATCATATAGGTTGAGAAAAACCAACTCTAATGTTTGCATCAAGTTTTTTATTCTCTCAACAATAGAGTTATAAAGTTGAGGCCATATCAAATTCATAGGACAACACCTTTCTCTTCAAAATGAGTAGAATGCACACATGTTGCACTTCAGCAATAGGATTGTACCCAACAAAAACCCTTAAAACCCCTCTATTTTCAATTCTAACAAATACATAGTATCCACCATTTAGAATGAGCTCAACATGTAGTGAATTATATGTTTATGCTGGGTTAATTTAAGCTCTAGAATTCCATGGCACCACTTTCATTACAAACGTATTCCGTGTCATTTTCTGGCATTGTTAAGTCGATAGATGGAATTGGTGTGTTGGCAGTGATGTCAACTTGATGCATTGGTGTGTTGGCACTTGATGTCAACATGAGTTAAATTATGTCAACCGTAGTGAATAAATGAGATGTTTGTGTCAAGGATATTTTTGGCATGGCTATATGGCATTGATTGAGCATGTTTCCTATTCAGTTGGAGTTGGAGCCTTGGTATTAGGCCCCTATACTACTAATGTAACCCCTTATTGTTATTATTACAACCCACTTATTATATTGATGTACCCATTTAGTGCCCATATTGTTACTATTGTGCCCTATAGAAGCCCACTATTGTTATTATTGTGCCCTTACCTTATTATTGTTATGTCGGCTCTAATTATGTTATGACCCCTTAGACTCCTATATATAGAAAGGAGGTATTTTCACTTGTATCATCCAAGAATTGTTCATTTACGTAATGTAAAGGAGGTTTCCCCCTCGAAGAGGCTAAATTCTAAGTCGTTGATCTATATTTTCTATCTTTTTCTTGAGTTGGTTTCATAACATTTGGTATCAGATCTTTGGATTCTAGGGTTTCGCTACTCCAAACAGGCCATCGTGGAATTTTCGCAATAACCTTTTTCCTGCGATGTTTCAGAAGCTAAAAAAAACCCATTTGAGAAGAAATCGCGCTGAATCTCGGTTCCGAATTTCAGAGCTTTTTGAGCTATATTTGTGGAGATATGATCTGAGGAAGTTGGCCTTTTTGCAGACTCCTGAATTTCATTCCAAACAGGTGACCTGGGGAAAATCGTCATAACTTTCTCTCTGAGCATCGAATTGAAATTTAGTAAGAAGGTAAAGAAAGAGGACGGATTTTAGTTTCTTGTATATATTTTTCAGAGCCAAAGGTCAAAACAGTGACACGTGGAACTTCATACAAGTTCGCTCTTCTGTAAAGGTATATAATCAGGTCATCTTGGGAGATTGTGCATAACTCTTTCTTGGAGAATCCAATTTGGATCAGACTGGTGACATTGGAAAGAGGACACAGAGGGCTACTACAGCTTGCAAATTTTGGAACTTAAAGATCCGAAATTATAGATTTACAGTCGTTTCAAGATCGAGCTCCTAAAATCAAGAAAAAGCAAGATGAGGAAGTTTGATGGCAAGGATCCGGTAAATTGGATACTTCAGATGGAGCAATATTTTGATCTACATAGTGTACCACTGTTACAAAAGGTATGTATTGCATCTTCATATTTAGAACCGGATCAATTTTTATGGTATGAAGGGCTTTGTTCTCATAAACAACTTGTTATGTGGTCAGTTTTCACGGAGGAAATGATAGCACATTATGAGAATACAAAGAGCAACACCTTCTTTAGAGCAACAACACAACAACTAGAAAGAGTAAAAAGGCTTTGTGACATAGTGGAAAGCAAAATTATGGAAACTAGGAAGCATACCCCTCACAACTATAAAGATGGAAGTGTTGTTTCTCCTAGCCTTCCACAACCTACAAGGGTTACACCACAACAATTGGAAGAAAAAAGAGAAAAAGGGCTTTGTTACAATTGTGATAGCAAATGCACTAAAGGTCATAAGTGTGCTGAGAAGAAATTATTTTAAATAGAATATGAAGAGGAGGAATAAATGATCAAGAAACATTAAAAGAAGAAGATATACGCCAGGACCCCACCCCAGAGAAAGAAGAAATGAATCAAACCATATCTTGTAAAGCATTAGCAAGAATTACCACTCCTAAAACTCTCAAGATAGAAGGACATATCAAGAAGAAAAAGGTGCAAGAAATGAAATATCACATCGAGAAATAAGAAATGAATCCAACCATATCTTGTAATTCATTGGTCGAAATTACCACTCCTCAAACTATCAAGATAGAAGGACATATCAAGAAGAAAAATGTTCAAGAAGTCAAAGATCACATCGAGCATCAAGAAATGAATCCGACCATATGTTGTAAAGGATTGGAAGAAATTACCACTCCTCAAACTCTAGAGATAGAAGGACATATCAAGAAGAAAAAGGTTCAAGCAGTGAAAGATAGCATCGAGCATCAACAACAAGTTCTCCAACTTTTAAAGGATAACGCCACTTCGGTGCAAAATCAAATGAAACAACAAGTAGATCAACATCGTAGTGAAAATGTTTTGATGTAGGTGATTGGGTATTTTTACTGCTACATCTCAAGCAAGCTATTTATGAGAAGGGAATGTTGATAATACTACATGCACTTAAAAAATGGCGACCTTACCGAATGGGAAGACTCTTCAAGGATGAGGATGTGGAAGCATTGTTTTGTGCTATTTCTATTATCCAAGCAGATTGGATAAATGAAGTAAGGGATGAATGGAAGAAGGATGAAGAATTATGGCCACTTATTCAAAAGTTGCAAAAGATCCCAATTCAAACAATGTTGCCAGAAATTGAAGAGGAAGGAAAAATCATATTGGAACCTCGAGCAGTCACAGAAACAAGTACCCAATAGCTACGAAATCGATCAACTTCAAAGTATCTCATCAAGTGGAAGAACTTACTCGCTAAAGATTCCACATGGGAGGACAAGAATTTATACAGAAGCATCAAGAACTACTCAAGCGTTGAGGACAACGCTTTTTGAAGGAAAGGGGCATGTTAGGCCCCTATACTACTAGTGTAACCCCTTATTATTATTAGTACAACCCACTTATTATATTGATGTACCCATGTAGTGCCCATATTGTTACTATTGTGCCCCATAGAAGCCCACTATTGTTATTATTGTGCCCTTACATTATTATTGTTATGTCGGCTCTGATTATGTTATGACCCCTTAGACTCCTATATATAGAAAGGAGGTCTTTTGATTTTTATCATCCAAGAATTGTTCATTTATGTAATGTAAAGGAGGTTTCCCCCTCGACGAGCCTGAATTCTAAGTCGTTGATCTATCTTTTCTATCTTTTTCTTGAGCTGGTTTCATAACACTTGGTCAGAGCATTAAAGGGTGTTATATATTTGAAGGAATTTTTTCTGTAGTTTATTAGAATAAATTCTCTTTTAAATGGCATAATTGGATATTTCTTAGAAATATCTTTCCAACGATATATGGCACTCTAAAAAATACCTTTAGGATCAAAAGTTATGAAGAGCTAAAGTTCACAGGAGAAAAAGTCAAAGTTCAGGGTTCCAAGCTTATCTGGTTCCACATACAACCAATCAGAGGGCCCCATTAGTGCACACTTAGGTGTACAGTCAAAATCTAGGTGGCACATAGTCATCATTTAGTCTTGTACTATCCACTAGGATTCAGGTCCCATCGAGATGACAACATGGTTACTGAAGGGGGCATACATCCATTGGTGGATCGAATGCCACATATTCCAAGTTGCCATCCAATGATTTTAGGGGACCCAAGCCCCACTACAGTTTAAATGGAGGGGAGGTCTCTCATTTGAATCCATGCTCAAACCACTATCCTAGATCAACAATCCAGATGAGTTGAGGGACAACCCTCCCAGATTTCAAAACTAAAGGAGGGGGGTCTCTCAAAACCACTATGTGTTTCCCATTGGACTTTGGCATTAAAAACTTTACAAAAAAAACCCATCCTCCACACAAGTGATAGGGTGGTGAGATGAAATTAGCACAGAGTGATGTGGCATTCTAGGCATGGGACATGTGACATGCAGTTTTGGAATTTTCAAGTGCCTCAGTGGTTTATTTCCAGGTGACATATGGCACCATGTAGGCATTAATAATTTCAACATGATGCAGTCATAATGTGAGCATGATGATGAAGATATTATTCAATGTTCATGATAGGGGTTTGGTTTGGTGAATGTTTCCCATATTATCGTTTCGGGCTACTCGAGCCTTTGAGCTAGTCGAGGACAAGTGCTGGCATACAACAAGAAAGTGAGATGACCTTTGACCTCCCAAATAATGTGGGACCCAGTGCAGGTAGACATATGGCACATGGAAATTGGCAAGCACCGATGATATGTGGCACCACTTAGAGGTGGACATGTGGTCTTGATAAAGACATCTGGATACTCGACATTTTCTAGACTATTTGTTTATTTGGTCCTTTTAGTCACTTGGGCCTATGCAGCACTAGAAATGTAAAAATATGCTCGGATATTTGGACCCATGAGAAATCACTTTATGACTAAAGGCACAGTCATGGGCCCTAGTTGCATGGAGAAAAGGTGCCAAAGATTTGAATGAATGGAATCCTAATGTGGGTTATTAGAGTTAACCATCGATTGGGCCATTGAACCACATTCAAACTAAAAGGTATCTCGACCTCTAAACCACCGAGTTAAGATCCTTTTGGCTAGCACCTAGTTCTATCCCCTTGGGCATATGACAAAAATTCTATAAGGATTCTAGAGCTGAGTCAGCAAAATAAATTTTGAACTCCTTTGTTGTTTGGCCCACGATCTCAACACCTAGTCATTTACACTGAAGGGATGAATATTGAAAGGGACGAGGTTAAGTTGTTCCAAATTTTGAATCAGACATATTTGGTGGTGAATAGAATAACTTAATGAAATAGCAAGAACCATAACCTACAAGGACTGAGCTCTGTAATATTTTATTTTTGGACTTCAATCTATAATCAAGGAGCATGGGCACGACATTTTTAGGTTGAAGCAAAATAGAGACCAAGTGATTACATAAGTTTAATGGAGTTGGTAGAGGTCGATGGCTTTAGTTATGGCTCTTCACATTGAAATAGAGTCCAAAATATGGGGAGCCATTCCTGAGCACAATGTTTGTACATGTAACCAGCCCATCCCACATTTACCCACTTTCACAAGTTCTCTAGTTAAAAATGAGCTGAGAGTTACTATGACATCACTCAACATCCAAGTTCCAGTTATGGAAGTGGCTTCTACTTGCTAGAAATTTATTGCAACCTCTCAGGGACATTATATCACCTAGGTGTCAAACCACAACCCCTGGTGCTCACACCCTGAGCTAGAACTTCTTTTTATTTAGATTATAACTGAACTACGTTCATAAGCCATTGTGAGTGCAGCTAGAAGGCTGCAACCACATGCATGAGCCTCCCTCCATGCAGTTACAACCAAAATTTCCCAGATCCATGCATGTGGCCACAAAATCAGTGACACATTTTCAGGGCTAGCCTACAAGCTACTTTCCAGAACAACCCAAAACTTTCCACAATCAAGTTTAAGGTGATGACAAGTTTATATGATAATTTATAAGGCTAGATCTTACTCAAAAGTTACCAAACACATATTCCGTCAAACACATTGTAAACATAGTAGCTAAAGGTCATGAATGCATACTTGTTCAAGGTCTCTTTAACTTCATCAAAGAATCGTCAATAAATCTCAATGCCCTCTCAAATTAGTTGCAACAACACTTGTTAGCCCATGCATTCATATAACCATTATTTAACTTAACAATCATGAACAAGATTCATAATCCAAGCACATAATTTAACTAGGCTTATAACCAACATATAACAAGAATAAATCCATGAAAATCAGTCATAACATAACCACAATAATCAACACATGTGGTCATTAATCACAATAACGAATTATCTATTATTAACACATGCAAATGCCAACCAAGTCAGAGACTTCCATGTACCACCCGACCATAAATCGGGCTAAACCAAATATCCCTTTCAACCAATCAACCATGTGCCATATTCCAATCATGAATGTGGGATCATATGGTTAAACCAAAATAAGACCAATAAGGGCTTCTAGATGCCAAATCACCTCAACCCTCAACCATCATGATTTCACCTAAATCAGTCTAAAAATCACTAACACCAAACAAGCTTCAATGCCTACAAATTTCTTCACCATATCCAAAGAAAAATTTCTTTCTCCACCCATCTGTCAAGATTTCCAAGAGAAAGCCTATCTCCGCCATTGACCCTTGGGAATTTACTAAGACCACCTCACCAAGATCCAAAGTCTACCGACCATCTAAAGCTTAAACTAAAATAAGGCATGCACAACACCATGGCTATCTAGGAAATAGCAAGGCAAGGCTGAAACCATTATCATTCTAGTAAAATCCCATGCTAGTGACAACAAATGAACCAAAAAACCAAATGCATGTACCATGTATTCAAATCTCAGCAATGAAATCACACTTGCAACTTGTTACCTACAACGTACACCTATTTTAGTTGTTGTTCCAAGCTTTTCTTGCGCTCCCTTGCTTTTCTTCACTTGCTTTCTTGTCCAAGTTCTTCCTCTCTCTTATCTTAGAGATCTATTCTAAAAGTGGTCAAAGCAAGAACTGGAAAAAGTTGAGCCAAAAGTTGAGCAAAACATGTGAACTATTTCTCTAATTCACTTTTATCATTGATGTCTAGTCTCCTCTTTTCATTTTTCCTTTTTTCTTCATTTTCCTCTAATTTCTCTCTAATTTCCCTTGCATGCATATTTGTGTCTCTTCATCTTCCTTTATCCCTATTTTCCTTTATTTCTCATATTAATTGCCATTTATTGCCTCTTTTCCTCTGTGAATGCCTTTTCCAATTTCCATGGCCATTAATAAACCACAAGTGATTCCCACTATAGTGTTTTTCCCTCCATTCAACTTGAAATACATGTTCCATGACATTGGTTCAATTTTATTTACATGGAAAATCAATCTGGGGCTATTATAGTACAACAATCTAGTTATAGGTAGGGGGGCCATACCAAATAAATTGAGAGTGTTAATAGTGTGTTTTGGTTCTTTCTCCTCAAGTCATGCAAGCCTTACCAAGACCTAGTGGAGACCATACATGTGTCTGTTGTTTGAGTAAATTCTGCACATACTCAAGGTGTTAATGAAGATCAATGATCCATATAATATTAATCCCTCATGTAGTGTGAAGTAGACATGATTCGTTGCATTGTTCCCTGTGTTACAGAGGAAAAAAATACAGGAACATAGAGTGAGACTATGTCAGAATGTAGAAAAATCAAGTGTGAGTATTTATCTATGTAAGAGAAAGTTGCAAAGGAAGGTCGTTGGAGCCTATGGAATAGAGAAAATCAAGTCTAGATTTTATGTAGATTGTATGAGGGTTCAGAGTTGTGAGTGTTTTTGAAGAGGGCTAATCAATATTGGCTAACACCAGATGGAGTTCCTTTTTTAATGGAGCACAGTATGTGTTTTGGAAGGTTAGGATGCAAACATACTTAATGGTTGTTGAGTTAGATATTTGTTTTTATGTAGAATTAGAGTACAAAATGAATACAATATAGAAGCCAAGAAAATTATCTTGAAATGGATACGAAAGTTAGTTGTAGATAAGATGAGACATTGCAAGTCATCCAAAGAAATGCTAGAAAATTTACACTATGAATATGGAAGAGAAGCTCAGTAGACACCAACATAGATTTAAGATCCTTGTTGCTCTTATAGTGAATTATAACTTAAAGAAGATATTCTCACAAGAAGTCATGCAATTGGAGATAAAGACAAGAAAATACAGAAGAAGAAGAATAAAGCATCTTAAAGGAAAGCGACTCAAAAGATTAAATATCTTCTTCCCAATGTGCAAGCTGCTACTCATCACTACAAAGGTGAAGAAGAAGACTGATATGAGAGGTCATGCAGTTTATAAGGTAAGCTCTTGTTCTATCATAAATGTAAAGGAATAGGTCATTTATCTTATAGATTTCCAACTCTATTGTCTGAAGAAAAGGATATATATACATCTAGAAATTGTGAAGATAGACCTATTATCACCCCAAGAAACTCTCCAAGGTTGTATATCAAAGATGCTCGGGAACATTACAAACTCAACAAAAACGTTGGAAAATGGTGGATGAATGGAAAGTATGATGCATATTCAAGCCAAATAACCACTTCTACTATGCTTAACCCGAGACATGGGTGAACACCCCCATACTATAGGGCTTTAGACCACCAATTACTCACAGTTTTAAGGAAAATGTGATGATGGAGAATATTGATCACAACAATAGACGCACAGGTGTTGAGCTTTGAAATTACACACTCCTACACATTTTCCCAAACATTTTCCCCTCACCAGTACTCCATAAGCTATCGGAAATCATTGCATATTGATTCTAAAAGAGCATTTAAGTGGTTTTCTAACTATATTTTTGTGTTTTCTGTTTGACTTAGAATTTGCTCATTAGCCGCGGAACGCAGCCACTTTCTGCAACTGATTCAACTTTCTGCAGTTGTTTTTGTTAAACTCTAGGTTGCAGGTGTCATCAGGCAAAACGGGACACGTGGGTAGATCAGGAATGACCTGGACATGGATCAGGTTCTATTGGTTCAACTAGATTCATCAAGGAAAGCTTTGGTCAACGATGGTCAATCGGTGGTCAAACAGAGGAATCCTACAGCAACAGGACTCTGTCTTCAAGCACGTGAAGGATTCGTGGTTGTTCCTAGATCCTTGGGGTCATGTCGACAGCTGTAGACTGCCCCATGATGCGAATCCAACAGCCACTTTTGTTAGATTGAATAATCTCGGCAACCATTATGCTAAATCCATGGACGTTGTCTTTTACGTGTCCTCTGTTCACGTAGTTTCATAGAAAAACAGTTATGAAACTTTTGCTATAAATAATGCATTTCCAAACGCATACTTTTAGTCTTTGTTAATGTAATTTTGTTGTTAAAGTTTACTGTGCCGTGACATTAGTCCCATTGTGGTAACGAGAGGATTATTCCTCTGTTTTGAATTATAAAGAAGACTCTATTTTTATATGACTGCGTGCGCATAATTTTGGAGTGATAACCTATTGAGCAAGGCCGTGCAGAGGGCCCCTGCATGCTGAGGTTTCATTTCCTTTTTGCTGTACAGTTTTTATGTATCATTTCCTTATTTTGACTACACATGTTTCATAGTTATCCACCTGTGTATATATTTCATCTGCTATAATATTAACATTTCATTCCTGTTTATGATTTTACAAGCTTTGTATATTGCTATTAACGTTGATTAGTGTGTGTATGTTTCAGGATAGAGTAGGCCCGGGCATTTGCATATAATTTTCACAATAACTAGTGACATGGAATTAGCCTCTCTATTGACTTTGCTTTTCTTAGTTTTTTTTAATTCTGGTTCTGTTTTGTTGATTTTAGTCTTATTCACTTGCTTTGTTAGTTAGCTTAGACATCAATTTGCTCATATCATTGACAATTATCTCCGAAAGCCATAGCTTAGATTAACTGGCGAGGAATCGGATTATGAATGATGTGATTTGATTTTAGTTTTACTTTTCTGCAATTAGACATCAACTTGCTCATATCATTGACGATTATCTCCGAAAGCCATAGCTTAGACTAACTGGCGAGGAATCGGACTATGAATGATGTGATTTGATTTTAGTTTTACTTTTCTGCAATTACACATCAACTTGCTCATATCATTGACATTATCTCCGAAAGCCATAGCTTAGACTACCTAGTGAGGTACTGGACTATGAATGATGTGAATTGATTTTACTTTTACTAGATTGCAATTTTTTATTTATTTGAGTGTAGTAGCTTAATTCATTTTTCTGTATTTAGACAGCAGCAAAGATAATAGTTTCATGATCAGTAGTTCATTATTTGTTTAATTGAATAGCAACATATTTTTGTTCAAGTATTAATTTCATCACTAGTATGTTCTAAGACCCTCTGAAGTGTTAAGTTCTGGAAATCATTATAGAGGACATAATTTCCTTAAAAACTATATCCATACTTGCCTTCTAGAGTATTCTTAAAACTTAGGAATAGGATTTCCATTCATATTATGAGATAAACGAAGATAAAAACCTCCAAAACAAAATAAAAATTGAAAATGACAAAAAGATAAGAAAGAGGATGTCTTTCACATATGGTGTGCCATACATCATCATTCTACGACTCCCGGATTGATAATTAATGTAGCAATTTAGGACACACTAAATTGACTAAACATTTTGGCGTCGTTGTCGGGGAAGTGTAACTAGGTAGCTAAACTCTTAAAAAGAAAGGGAAAAATTGATAACTTCTTGAAGTATTCTCCCCTCTTGCACCTAGTGTGATATGGAGGATCAGAAAAGAGAGTTGTTAGTTCAACAATTTCTTGATTATGCTCTCTTCTTGCACCTAGTGTGACCTAGAAGATCAAAAAGAGAATTATTAGCCCGACTTGAAAAATTAAAAAATAAAAAAAATGACATGCATAGAGCAAGAGATTCTAGGGGAAGGTTTATAGCTAGGGCCAAAAGTTCGATTTTCACAACTCTAGCTACTTCAAGGCATAGACAAGATACATCTCCGACTCACACTCCCAGCCTTAGGATTCCTGGAATTCAAGGGGCAACAACCGAATTAGGAGACTCTCCCACACTATCCATTAAATCTGACCTAGGAGAAGAACCTTTCTTCACTTCTACAGGGGAACATATTGTAATCAAAGAAGTAGAATCACCTGAAGAAGAGGAGGGAGAAATTATTCCTCGTTCGCCATTAATAGAAGAACCAGAGGACTCTGAGAACTCTGAGGAAACTATCATGACAGAGGAAGTAGTGAATGGATTTGGAGGAGGGGGTAGAGGTAGAGGTAGAGGAGGAGGAAACAATGGAGGAGGTAGAGGTAACAATGGGGGAAATAGGGATGGAGATAACTCATTTGGATTCCCTATAGCCGATGAGGAAACCCATACAACAATGAAAAACATTTCACCATCTGTCTTCCCAAACTTTTATGGGTTACGAAGTGAGGATCCTGAAACATTTCTATTTGAGTTTGAAGTCTTGTGCCGAACCTATGATTATATGGAAGACTCTCAAAAACTCAAACTGTTTCCTTCAACATTGAAAGGAGCGGCTTTGAAATGGTTCATGGGATTAGTCACTCAATCTATTAGGACTTGGAATGATATGAAACAAACATATTTGGATAGATACTTGGATTATTGTATGCCCACCAATCATAAGGATGAGGTATTCAAGATGATACAAAAAGAAGATGAAAACTTGGAGGATTTACTTGAAAGATTTCAATACAACTTAATGAGAGCAAAAATGGGTAATTTAGATGAGGAAACCTTAAAAGCCCTTCTATTGAAAGCCATTAGAGATGAATGGATAGATATTTTAAACATGATGGGGAAGGGAGATATTTCTCAACTTCCACTCCATCACTTAGCAGAACTATGTGTCCATCTCTCAAGGGGAAAATCTAAAACTGGAAAAGGGCCTAGATATCCTTCTCTTCTTAAAGCAAACAAATCTGCAACTGGATCAATAAGTAGGGCAGAGATTGGAAATATGCTTGATGAGTTCAAAACTAATATTCTAGAGAGCCTTAGTGAACAACTAGACACCCTTAAAATACAAAACAAACAGAAAGCAGAAGCCGAATCCTTAGCCATCTTTTGTCCAAAATGTAGAAAGAAACATGCTTTAAGTGAATGTCCCTTGGATGCAAAAGTTGTAGAAACATGTGTGATTTGCTCATAAAGCCATGAGACCAAGGATTGTCCTTCAATTCTTGGGCTCAAGGCTATCTTTCAGGAAGATCCAAATTCAGTAGAGTCCCTTTGTTTTGTTTCAAGAAGACCATGGCAGGGGCCACAAAATCAAGGATTTAACAATCCTATGAACTTTCAGCTCCCACCAAATTGGAATTCTTGGCAACAACGTTGGCCCCAATCTCAAAATCCATACCAATCATGGGCACAAGGGATGCAAAATCCTTATGGGAGATTTGCTCAATTTTATCAATATCCTCCATCTTTTCAAAATCAACAAAATCCACAAATTCCAAATCAAAACCCACAACTTTCATTACCATTTCCACAACAACAACCTTCTCAACAAAATCCAAATTCTCAACTCTTGCTTCCATTTCAAAAAAAGACAAATAAACTACCAACCTAGCCATTGCCAAATCCCAATAACAAAAATCCTCAGAATGCTTACATGGTAGAAGGACAACAATTTCCTACCTATATGATTGTTCCTCTTAACAATGCACAACTCAGGTCTGGTAGAGTTTTAGAAAAACCTTCTATAGATGTTCAAGAGCAAGATACCTCTGAGGAGGATTCTCTTAAAGCCAATAAAGGTTCTGAGGAATCATCTCTTCAAAACCTAAACATTCAAAAAGAGAAAGAAAAAGAGTCAACCCCCACAAGTCCTGTAGTTGAGCAACCTACATCTTCATCCACACCTCCTTTCCATGAAAGATTACAAATTGACAAAGGGGTGGAAAAACAAATCTTGTTGTCTGACTATGATTTTCTAGATGAATTAAATAATGTTACTACAAGCCATTAGAGAGATTCATATTGTAGCAAAAATAATAAAGGAGTTGAGTCTCAAAAGACCAGGAAGGAAACCAAGAGATACAAGAAGAATCCACCTGGTAGGAAAAATTGCAGATATCATGATGGGAAAAATTACCATGCAGAAATATGTAGATCCAGGTAGTCCAATTGTCAAGACACATATAAATCAGATAGAAATTCCAAATACTTTGATTGACTTAGGGGCTGTTATCAACATTATGAGTAGACAGACTATGGAACAGCTTAAACTTCCTAATCTTCTTTTTACACCCACCTTACTGAAACTTGCAGATAGATCAATAATCAGACCAGATGGTGTATTAGAAGATATTTCAGTCTCCTTAGATTCTTGGGAATATCCAGTAGATTTCATGATTTTGACTCCCAAGAGTAATTTAGGAGGGTACCCACTTATCTCAGGAAGACCTTGGCTAGCCACAGCTGATGCTTTCATTAGTTGTAGATCTGGAGATATGTACATCTCTGATAACAAAAGAAGTTCCAGAAGTAGGAGACAATGAATGGGTCGATGATGAGGACAGTATATAACCTGTCTTTACCATTTCTGAAATTAGTGAAGATAGTCAAATTCTGAACACATTAGAAAATTTTGAAACACCTTCAGAATATGACCACATACAATTTCAGTTAGATTCTGATATTGAGTATTTATCATCGAGACAAATGTCTCTTTACTCTATAGAAGAGTTTGATAGTTATACCATTAAGATTCTTCCAGGTAAAACATTGAATATCAACAAAAATTTGGAAAAATAACAACAGGAAGAGCTGACCAAAATCTTGCAAAAACATTCTATTGCATTTGCATGGGAGTATACTGATATGAAAGGTATTGACCATAAGACTTGCATCCATCATATCTATATCGAGGAAAATAGTAGACCAATCAGACAACCTCAGAGAAGAATGAATCCAAATCTTAGGGAGATAGTGAAAGAAGAGCTACAAAAATTACTCAATGTAAACTTCATTTATCCAATTTCAGATAGCCGATGGGTTTCTCCTTTGGTTATAGTACCCAAGAAGAATGGTAAATGGAGGGTATGCATTGATTACAAGGAATTGAACAAAGCAACTTTGAAGGATCACTTTCCCTTGCCCTTTATCGATCAAGTATTAGATACATTAGCAGGCAAAAACTACTTTTCATTTCTGGATGGTTTTAGTGGTTATAATCAAATTCAGGTAGCTCCTGGAGATCAAGATAAGACCACATTTACCTGTCCATGGGGAACTTTTTCTTATCGAGTGCTTCCTTTTGGATTATGTAATGCACCCGCAACATTCCAAAGAGCAGTACTAGGAATTTTTTCTGATCTAATTCATGATTGTGTAGAGGTTTATATGGATGATTTTACAGTTTAAGGTGATTCGTTTGAAGGGGCATTAGAAAATTTGGAAAAAGTCCTTATAAGATGTAAAGAAACAAACCTTTCATTAAGCCAAGAAAAATTATTTATGATTTTTACTGAAGGTATTGTTTTAGGACATCATATTTCAGGGGATGGGATTAAAGTTGATAGATCAAAAGTTGAAGTCATCTCCAAATTTCCTATTCTAAATTGTCAAAAAGATGTTAGAAGTTTTCTAGGATTTACTAGATATTATAGAATATTTATAGAAAGCTTCACTAAAATAGCATCTCCACTCTTCAAACTGCTTACAAAAGACTGTGAATTCAAATGGGATCCTGATTGTCAATCAGCGTTCGAAACTTTGAAAACAAGAATATCTGAAGCACCTATCTTGAGAGGACCAAATTGGAAACTTCCTTTCCATATTTCTACAGATGCTTCAAATACAGATTTAGGAGCTGTGTTGGGTCAAAAAGATTTAGTTCCTTATGCCATTTACTATACCAGTAAAAATTTAACTCCCACTGAGTTGAACTATACTGTGACTGAAAAAGAGTTCGTAGTTGTTGTTCATGCAATCAATAAGTTTAGACATTATATAACAGGCTATGAAACTTTTATTCATACTGATCATTCTACAATTAGATATCTAATGAACAAACCTATTACTAATGGCAGAGTTACAAGGTGGCCCCTACTTTTACAGGAATTCAATATTATTGTGTTGGATAGACCAGAGAAACAAAATACAGTAGCTGATTTCTTGTCTAGGATTCAGAATACTAAAGAAGATTCTCCTGTAGAGGATAAGTTTCCTGATGAATATTTATTTGCAGTAACTACCAAGACCCCTTGGTATGCAGATATAGCCAACTATTTGGTTACAGGGAAACTACCTCCACATTTATTTCTTGGTGAAAGAAGAAATATTATTCAGGAGAGTTCAAAATATTCATGGATTTCTAACGAATTGTTTAAAACAGGGCCAGATCTTGTGATCAGAATATGTGTTAGGAAAGATGAAATGCCTGATATCCTCAAAGCATGTCATGATGAACCATGCGACGGAAACTTTGCTGACAAAAGGACAGCCTATAAGATCCTCTCTTTAGGATATTATTGGCAATCCCTCTTCAAAGATGCAAAACAATATGTCAAAAGGTGTGACAGTTGCCAAAGAGTAGGGAAACCTACCCTTTCAAATGAAATGCCATTACAGCCACAAATACTCATCGAACCCTTTAAAAAACGGGCTTTAGATTTCATTGGACCTATTAACCCACCATCTAAACAACGAAAGTATATATTGGTATGTACTGATTATGTCACTAAATGGGTAGAAGCCAAAGCATTATTTTCTAGTAATGAACATTCAGATGTTAGTTTTCTTTATGAGGACATTTTTACTCACTTTGGTGTTCCAAGAGAAATTGTGACAGATCAGGGAAGTCAATTCACATCCAACCTGGTGGAGAAGCCGATGGAAGAATACAAAGTCAAGCACAGAAAATCTACTCCTTACCATCCGCAAGAAAATGGACAAGTGGAGTCTACAAACAAATTTATTGAAGGCATCATCACCAAGACTGTTCATCTACATAGAAGAGATTGGGCAGAAAGGCTTCCTGAAGCCTTGTGGGCCTACAGAAATACATGGAGAAATACAACAGGACATTTTCCCTATGAACTTGTTTATGGGAAAGAAGTCCTACTCCCCATTGAGTTCCAAGTCAAAAATTTCAAGATGGCAATTCAGTTGGGAATGGATCTATCAGAAGCCTAAAAGCATAGAATGGAGCAGTTGAATGAGCTAGATGAGATCAGACAAGAGGCAATCCTAAGAACTGATCTAGTTCAATATAAAAGAGCTAAGTGGCATGACAAATACATCAAGGAAAAAAAGTTTCAAGAAGGAGATTGGGCATTGCTATTTGATTCCAAGTTTAAATATTTTAAATGAAAATTTCAAACTCATTGGCTTGGGCCATATGAGATTGACAAATCTTTAGCAATGGAGCGGTAAGAATCAAAACCATTGATGAACATAAAACTCCTCTTATTATGAATAGCCACAGATTAAAGATATATCATAAGCCACTCTCAAAAGAGGAATTTGTCAAAATCTTTCAAGATAGTTCTGCAATAAGGCTGGTGAAGAAGAATCATTCTTCTCCACCAGCCTAGCCTTTGTTCTTTTCTATTTTTATTAAAAAAAAAAAAAAAAAAAACAAACAAAAATGTGTATAAGCCTGAAAACCAATCACTGATTGGCAGTCTTATACAGAAAATACAGGGCGAAAATCAGGAACTCCTGACGCCCTATATTTTCCAAAAAAAAAAAAGAATCCTCTCTCATTGTATTCATAGTTTCATGACATCTCACTTCACTTCATTTCACCTCATTTCACTTCACTTCATTTCATTTCATTTCATCATCTCATTTCGCCAATAAAATTCCTTTTATGACCATTTTCATTCACTCAGTCATCATTTATCCATCTCAATTCAGTCATATGATCACTGTGTAAGTTTCCGCAGCTGAACCCAGTTTCCACAGCTAGAAGTTGATTCCGCAGCCATCACTTTGTTTTTCAACACTGACAGTCAAATGTTAGTTAAATGATCATGAAAATAAAATGCAGGTATGGCAAAAGGAAGATATTCTGAAGATATAAAGCACCTAGAAGCATCATCAGGAAGCAGCCAATCAAAGGTCAGTGGACGGAAGTGGTAAGTCCCAAGGTATGAGCAAAGTTTATTTCAAATAGTGTTTTAAAACACATTTTACATAGTTATGAAACCACTAGCTCCATTATATGTAATGATTCGCCTTGGTAGCTTCCATAACCGCTCCATAGCCTTTTCATAATTCCACCACGAACCTTGCATTAATTCCTTACGACTTTATGATCCATCTCCGAACTTAACTCGTGTTCAATCGTACTTTGACAATCCATTTTTTAAAACCGGGTAATTATGAGGATGTGATCGATTTGGTCATGGCTCTTTTCCACCACACAAATTCCGCAGCCATTTTGTGAGCATGCTAACGTCTATTCCGCAACCGTCTAGTTCAAAACTTTGCCAGGTTCATGCTATTTCCATACTGCCCCATCGAAGTTGCATTTGTATTGTTGGTCTGCTCACATAAGCCCTCATTCTGTGAACCCATTCTAGCCTTCATTCTGTGAACTCATTCTTGCTACCTATTCTCTGTCTCTCCATTTACGACTACTGGTTTTTCTGCACAGTCCTTCTACATTCCCTGCAAGCAGCCGGGTCTCACCTCTGCCAGTCTATCATTCACACAGACATATTTGAAAGTAGGGGAAGGAATGGGTCCTCTGTTGAGATCAGAACTGGAAGGGCCCAAATTTATGGAAGGGTATCCGCAATTAAAAAGCATGCTAAGGAAGGCACGATGGCTACAATTCCTTCAGAAATTTAGAGGCTACAATAAGGAAGTTACGAAGACTTTTGCGAGGTCTTTTGACAGCATGGAAGCTGAGGTTGGAGACCTTAAATTCTCAATCACAGAGGAATCCATAGCAGCTGCAACAGAACTCTCACAAGAGGGAGAACGGTGGTTCAAAAATAAAAGCTTTGACCAGAGAGCATGGAGGGTTATCCTACGAAATCTAGGAATGGATGTAACCATTTTCAAACATGGAATCCCTGTCTCTGCTTTAGAAGAAAAATGGGCTAGTCTATTATTGATAATCCAAAAATTCATTACCTGTGAGGGACGATTCGGGTCAATGTACATGTACCACACCCGGTTGCTGATGAATTTTCTAGAAAACCAAACTATTAATTTGCCCTACTTCTTTTTAAATAGCCTGAAGAAAATGTCCATCACCGTCCAAAAGAATCTGGGGGACGTAGAACCCCACTTGTATCATCACGGCCTTGTGAAAATTTTGATAGAAAAACAATTGAAGGAAAAGAAGGACACCTGGGAGCAGTTTTTAGTTAGAAATTTATTTCAAGATCCACAAGAAACTCCTGAAAGCAGCACATCAAGGAGAAGTAGAAGAAAGAAAACAAGTGATAGAATTCAGGACACTCCTACTAACATAGTTAAAGAAACTAGTAGGGAAGAAAAACTGCCTGAAAGTAGGAAGGAAAAGACTGAGGGTAAGAAGCCAAGAAAATCAAAAGGGAAAAGAAATATTGAGCCTATCTATCAAACCCTAGAACCTTCCTCAGAAGAGGACCACCAAATATTGTCTGAAAGACTAGTTTACCTTCAGGAACAGTTAGCTATAGCAAAGAGAAAAGGGAAAGAAAAACAGAGTGTGGAGAAAGAAGACACTAGTTCACAAAATTTAAGGAGTTCCAGACTTAAAGGAAAATTGAGGAAAGTACAAACGAAAGGGCCCCACTTTATTAATTTAGGAGGGGAAACACTAGAACAACCTTCAGCAATCCCTCCTGGTCGTGGCCCACACCATACTCCTATTCCTCAGCCAGATTTTGAAACTAGTCCTTCTCGGCCAGAGTTTGAAATCAGTCCTTCTCAACCAAATTTTGGGGACAGCCCAAGGAAGACTACACCTGAGATAGATCCAATCCAGCAAGAAATGTATGATTATATTGAGACGTTGGAGAAAACAGCCACAGACCAAGGCACTTCATCTGCCCAGCCTAATACAGCTCAAGAAGCTCAAATCCAATCACTAAAACAGGAAGTTTTTGAGCTGGAGGTCTTAAATAGACACATCAAAAGAGAAAATGAAACATTGAAAGAACAGGGCAGGTTAGATAAGATTATTCACGACAACACCATGTTGCATCTTGGGCTATGGCAGAAGAAAAATAGAAAATTAAAGAAAATGAATAGGAGGTTGAGCAAGGCTCTCATCAACCTCAAATTCAGGTGTCTAATGAGGAAGCCGAGGATGACAGTGGTCCCAAGAAAAAAGAAAAGAAGGCTGGATGTATTGGCAGAGGTCTCAGAACACATGAACTGAAAGGAGGATGATCAAAGTTTTGGTTGCATGGGGACATGCAACACCTTCACAGTGGGGGTATGTTGAGCTTTGAAATTACACCTCTCCTACACATTTTCCCAAACATTTTCCCCTCACCAATACTCCATAAGCTATCAGAAATCATTGCATATTGATTCTAAAAGATCATTTAAGTGGTTTTCTAACCATGTTTTTATGTTTTCTGTTTGACTTAGATTTTGCTCATTAGCTGCGGAATGCAGCCACTTTCCGCAGCTGATTCAACTTTCCGCAGTTGTTTTTGTTAAACTCCAGGTTGCAGGTGTCATCAGGCAAAACGGGACATGTGGGTAGATCAGGAATGACCTGGACATGGATCAGGTCCTATTCGTTCAGCCGGATTCATCAAGGAAAGCTATGGTCAACGGTGGTCAAGCGGTGGTAAAACAGAGGAATCCTACAGAAACAGGACTCCGTCTTCAAGCACGTGAAGGATTCGTGGTTGTTCCTATATCCTTGGGGTCATGTCGACAGCTGTAGACTACCCCACGATGCGAATCCAATGGCTACTTTTGTTAGATTGAATAATCCCGGCAACCATTATGCTAAATCCATGGACGTTGTCTTTTACGTGTCCTCTGTTCACGTAGTTTCATAGGAAAACAGTTATGAAATTTTTGTTATAAATAACGTGTTTCCAAACGCATAGTTTTAGTCTTTGTTAATGTAATTTTGCTGTTAAAGTTTACTGTGCCATGACATTAGTCCCATTGTGGTAACGAGAGGATTATTCCTCTGTTTTGAATTATAAAGAAGACTTTGTTTTTATATGACTGCGTGCACATAATTTTGGAGTGATAACCTGTTGACCAAGGTCGTGAAGAGGGCCCTTGCACGTTGAGGTTTCATTTCCTTTTTGCTGTACAGTTTTTATGTATCGTTTCCTTATTTTCACTGCACATGTTTCATAGTTATCCACCTGTGTATATATTTCATCTGTTATAATATTAACATTTCATTCTTGTTTATGGTTTTACAAACTTTGTATATTGTTGTTAACGCTGATCAATGTGTGTATGTTTCAGGATAGAGTAGGCCCGGGCATTTGCATATAATTTTCGCAATAACTAGTGAAATGGAATTAGCCTCTCTACTGACTTTTCTTTTCTTAGTTTTTTTTAATTCCAGTTCTGTTTTTTTTATTTCAGTCTTATTCACTTGTTTTTTTAGTTAGCTTAGACATCAATTTGCTCATATCATTGACGATTATCTCTGAAAGCCATAGCTTAGACTAACTGGCGAGGAATCGGATTATGAATGATGTGATTTGATTTTAGTTTTACTTTTTTGCAATTAGACATCAACTTGCTCATATCATTGACGATTATCTCTGAAAGCCATAGCTTAGACTAACTGGCGAGGAATCGGACTATGAATGATGTGGTTTGATTTTAGTTTTACTTTTCTGCAATTACACATCAACTTGCTCATATCATTGACATTATCTCCGAAAGCCATAGCTTAGACTACCTGGCGAGGTACTGGACTATGAATGATGTGAATTGATTTTACTTTTACTAGATTGCAATTTTTGATTTATTTGAGTGTAATAGCTTAATTCATTTTTCTGTATTTAGACAGCAGCAGAGGTAATAGTTTCATGATCAGTAGTTCATTATCTTAATTTGAGTAGCAGCATATTTTTGTTCAAGTATTAATTTCATCACTAGTATGTTCTAAGACCCTCTAAAATGTTAAGTTCTAGAAATCATTATAGAGGACATAATTGCCTTAAAATCTATATCCATACTTGCCTTCTAGAGTATTCTTAAAACTCAAGAATAGGATTTCCATTTATATTAGGAGATAAACGAAGATAAAAACCCCCAAAACAAAATAAAAATTGAAAATGACAAAAAGATCAGAAAGAGGTTGTCTTGCACATATAGTGCACCACACTTCATCAGTCTACGACTCCTGGGTTGATAATTAATGTAGCAATTTAGGACACACTAAATTGACTAAACAATAGGACCCTATGATGGCCAACTGGAACCAGTAAGGAGGTCTACAAATCTATTTCCTAATGCATAGAAAGGATGTCAGCTCTCTGGCATTAAAACAATAGAAACCTGCATACATATTAAATAATACCTACTAGATTCTAACACAAAGGTGGGATGATAGCCCCTCTAATGCTAAACATCAAGAGCACATGAAAAATGCATAACAGGAACAGCCTGGAACAAAGAAGAACAAGTGTAAAGTGAGCAATTAACAGCGAAAGAAGCTTGCATTAGCTGAAAATGAAGACCAGAAGCTGCAGGTATCACAGTAGTTACAGTCTCCAGAAGTTGAACTTTACATCAAAACAAAATTCATCAACCATCAACCCCCATTACATCTTCTTTGTGGGTATATATGGAGTTTGTTTACAAAATTGCTCTGATGTTCAAAGCGTGGAGGGGTCATAATGGACCACCAACCACATTTGCAATTAGATATAGTCTTTGATACAATTTGATTATTTTAATGGAAAAAATGACCTTTTTGCTACTCTGTTGTACTTCACGAACAAGTGAAATGTTGTGTTTATCTGCTCAAGGTTGTCCTTCTCTTCCTTGGTTGTGCTGCTCTTTAAATGTGGTTGTTGGGGATTCAATGCGTAGAGTATCAGATCATGGATCCCTTTCTTCTCCGTGTGCACTGGACAGGCCCAAAACATGGAAAATGCATAGAAAATGGATGATGGGCTGGAATGAATATTAGTCGTTGGATGGCTCAGACGGACGGCCAAGATCTCTTGGCGGGCAGCGTCGGGAGGAAACAAAAGCACGATTGAATATAAGCCATTGGATCTAACAAATTGGATGACGGAGATCAGATTACGCGGGCTATTAGAAGGGAATGTGAATGGAGGAACGTGGACCATCGGATCATGGTCGGGCCGATCCGATGACTGATGGGCGGCAACGATGCGAGAGCATTAGCGAGCAGGGACCGTACTGGATGGCCATAAGCAGTTTCCCTGCACCGCTTACGGGAAAAGGTGGTAATCGTACAGTGGGGGCGCGATCCAACATATTTGTGACACATGGCAGGAACTACGGCGGGGAAACCGCTTTTCCCGCGGGCTATCATTCGTGTGGTTTACGGGAGCGGGGGTAGCGTATGACGTTGGATCACAAGGCGGAGGATCGGATGGCGGTGGATAAAGGCACGTGCTTATTGCTTGATGTGACAGGGAAAGGTCCCGCCGATAGTATTTTTTATATGCACGCGGTTATATCGCCAAGGTTTTATAAGTTTAGCTTTGCGCCTGGGATCCCAGGGAAATAGGGTTTAAACGGGGTTTATGAAGGATGGGAGAGGAAACAAAAATAACGAGATTAAGGAAGGAATAAGGAGAATTAAGGGAAAAGAAGAAACGGGGGTAACACATGTAGCGGGGGGTTAAGTAGATACGGGTTTAGGTTGAATTTCAGGGTAAAACAGGGATAGCGGGTTTTAGAGAATTGTAGGGGAAAATGAAGGAGAAGGGGGAGAAACTGCTGCAAGCCCTTTACAACCCAAACCAACACTAGCTCCTTCTAGGGATGAGATCCTCCCTGTGAGGTCTCAAGAACCTGCAGACCATTGCCTTTCTAGTTGAAAACAAATTAGCCAAAATTCCTAGTGTTCCATTGGGCATGGAGTCTACTTTGCCTACAAAACTAATAAAAACAAATATTTACAACTTTTAATGGCAAAAGACCTCAAACAACATAATTTTTCAGAAAACACCCATTAACTGGGCCATCAAAAACTGCTTCTCCTCCCATACTTTTTAGAATGAAGGTGTTGTTCCCTTGAATCTATGAAATAATGAAAGGGCCCATCCAAAAAGCATCAAACTTCCCATGATTTCCTTTCTTTTCTTTCAATGCATCCCATTTCAGAACCAAGTCACCAACCTGAAAATTATCTGTCTTTGCCTTCTTGTCAAAAACTTCCTTGATATTTTTCTGATGTGTTGCGGCCTTTTCAACCAGTTGTTCTCTAATCTGATGTACCTCTTCTAAATCAATAATCATTTTTTCCATGTCTTCTTCTTCATTCTTTTCTGTTTGAAGGAATTTTTCCACATGGATAGTTAGCTAAATTGGGAATACAGCCTCAGTGCCATATACCAGCTTGAAAGGAGAATTCCCTGTGGATTTTTAATAGTCACTCTGCCAGCCCACAAGGCATACTTGAGCTTTGAATCCCAATTCTTTTTGTTGTCTTCCAACAGCGTCTTAATTATCCTTATCAGGCTTTTATTTGAAGATTTTGCTAGACCATTTCCTTGAGGATAATATGAGGTGGAATGAACAAGTTTAATACCCATAGAATCACACATTTCCACCAATTCTTTTGCCCTGAAGGCTACTGCATTATCTGTGACTAATTTATGTGGACAACCAAATCTGCTAAAGATATTCTCTATCAAAAATTTCATGACCACATTATGATCAGCCTTCCTGGTAGGGACTTCTTCAATCCACTTAGTGAAATAATCAGTGGCTACTAATATCCATTTGTGCTGGCCACTGGAATGTGGATTGATTTCTCCAATGAAATCCAAGCCCCACTGCTGAAAAGGTCCTTTTTCCTGTATTGGTTTTAGAGGCAGGGACTTCAACTATTGTTTTCCTTCAAATCTTTGGCACCTTTCACAAAATTTAACAAATGAAAACACACCATAAAATAAAGTGGGCCAATAGTACCCAGCTCTGAGAATTTTATGGGTGTGGTTTTCCAATAATGGTGCCCTCCACACATGCTGGAATGAAATTGTTGCATAACTTCTTTTGATTGTTCTTTGTCCAGACACCTCAAAAGCACTCCAGATGGATCCCTCCAGTAGAGAAAATTTTCATTGATACAATATTTTTCTGCCCTAAGTTGTTCTGGCTTGACTTTGAGTAAATCCTAAAGGGATTTCTAGCTTCAGCAAGAAATTAATTATTTCAGCATACCAATTACAAGAAGTTAGATTCTCGGCCACTGACTGCTTTCTGTCCAGTTCAGCTACTTCCTCTTCTTCTGCCTGACCATTTTCTGCAATTATTCACAGGAAATCAATATCTAAAGATCTGAAATTTTCCTCAGCTAACAATCTGGAAAGAGCCTGACCTCTAACTAGCTTGGTGGGATTCAGTTCTATATTAAACTCTATCATCTTTGCAATCCATTTTTCCCTTCTTCCATCAGCATTAGGTTGTGTTAAGACATCTTTAATTGCAACAGAAGGCACATATGCAATTATCTTGGAATGCAGAGTGTAAACTCTGAAAGCTTTCAAGGATTTGATAAGGGCATATGCATGTTTTTCAATAATATCATACCTCATTTCAGCATCCCTAATGTTCTTGCTGAAAAATGCCATTAGATGTTCTGAACCTTCTTTATCTGCTTGCAATAAAATTGCTGCAATGGTGTCTTCAGAGGCAAAAGAAAATATATGGAACTCCTTGTTATAAACTGGACTTATTAATGTGGGAGCCTCCATAATAGCTTTTTTAATAGACTCAAATGTTTTTCTTGTTGCATCATTCCATTTAACCTCTAACCCTTTCTTCAATATGGAAGTAACATGCTTTACCAATTCTGCAAAGTTTGGGATAAACCTCCTCACAAAATTTATTTTACCCAGAAATGACTGGATATCTTTCTTTGATCTAGGGACAGACAAAATTTGTATTGCTTTTATTCTTTCTGGGTCAATTCGGACACCTGCAGCAGACACAACATGTTCTAGCAGCTTGCCTTCTTCTAAAGAAAATTGTGATTTTTTGGGATTGACTGAAATCCCAAACCTTCTACACTTCGAAAACACTTTTTTCAAATGCTGCAAATGATTTTGATGGCTGCTCGAGTATACAGTTATATCATCAAGGTAGATAAGAACAAATTTATCCTTCTCTCCCACAAACGTTATATCCATAGCTCTCTGAAAGGTGGCTCCGGCATTCATCAGTCCAAAAGGCATCTTGGCATACATAAAGGTGCCCCAAGGAGTAGTAAATGCAGTCTTTTCTTGATCGTCTGGATGCACAACAATCTGATTAAAGCCCGAAAATCCATCCAAGAAAGACATTACTTTGGCTCCTGAGACCTTCTGCAGCAAATGCTCCATCTTGGGCAGAGGATAGTTGTCTTTCTTGGAGCATTTGTTTGAATTTTTGAAATCAACACACAGTCTAATTTCTCCACTCTTCTTCCTTACCACCACCAAATTTTCTACCCATTTTGAATATCTGAGAGGGACTATAATCTTGGCAGCCAACAATTTTTTAATTTCTTTTTCAATTAGAGGAAGAAGCATAGGATTTATTGGTCTCATTTTTTGTTTGAAAGGAATAGTGTCTTTCTCAAGAGGGATTTTATGCTGAATAATCTTCTTATCATACGTTTTTAGATCACTATACTCCTAGGAAAACACATCAACAAGTTGCTTCATTAAATTGCAGTATTCAGAACTTTGATCAGCAGACAAATGAGTGGACAAATTTACATATCTTGGCTGATCTGGACTCCCTATATCATGCTTACAGACTGCAGATTGGTATTCCTTTTGGGTAGCCTTGTAAGGCACATCATTCTGGTCAAACAGTCTTTCAAGAGGAATTAAACCCTTAGGAATATGATTGTTGAGAAGCTGGACAATGCTATCTTTACCAATCTTGTTTCTAAGCTGGGAATGGGGGTTTTCTTGCAAGGCTTCATTATCTTGGTCAATTTGCATTTCAGAAAATTCATCAATGACTTGAAGAAACCTATTTATCTCGTCATCATCTTCAAAAACCTTCCAATGCTAGATATTATCAGGCACGGATGGTCTGTATTTCATTTGGACTTCATAAACTAGTCTGGGAGGCATGGGAGGAATAAATAGACTGGCAGACAAGCAAGGGAATCAACAAGCTGATTTTGGGCTCTAGGAATATATGAAATACATAAATAATCAAAAGAATCTCTGATTCTCCATACCTCATCTCTGTATGCTTTCAGCCTTGGGTGCTTTGTTTGAAATGTTTTATTAACTTGTTGAATGATCAAATCAGCATCTCCAAACACTTTCAGGTTCTTGATTCCTCTGTCTTTTGCTACATTAAGGCCCAACAGCAGAGCCTCATACTCTGTTATATTGTTTGTGACTTGAAATACCAGCTTAAAAGACAGCTTAATGCTTTCTTGTTTTGGGGATACAAGCACCACCCCTGCTCCTGTAGTCTCCTTGGAACATGCTCCATCAAAGAACATCTACCAAACCTGACTTCCTTGCTCTTCCTCGGCCTGAACTGTTGGTTTCCTGATCTGCATTGAGGCCTTTTGAGATTCTTCTATTTGGAGAATACATGCTCCAAAATCAGTATCCACAACATATATGGGATGATTGGTAGGATTCTTCTCATCACTGATGATGTATGCCAACTGTGCTTCTCTATACAATCTCCTGCTTTCTCCTCCAAAAACTGGGACAGTAGCATAAGATAGGTCATTCTGTAATGTCCCACCTAGTCTCTTAATCCATCCTCTGGACAACAGCATGCCAAACTTAGGAGGGACATCTGCTACCACAATATCCATCATCATACTCTTCATGGGAAGCTAAGTTAAGGTAATGGACAGGTCTATGATTAATCCTAGGCACTTCACTTTCCTTGAATCAAAAGAGAATAAATCATGATATGGTGAGGTGATATCAAGGCCCAACTCTTCCATGACAGCTTTAGGCATCAAATTGTGGTTGGCCCCTGTGTCTAGCAAGCAATTGTGGAGGATTTTGTCATGAATGGTCAAGGAGACATAAAAAGATGGAGAATTATTATCAGCAAGTTCAATCACGGGGCTAAGCACAACAACAGACTTATCATTTTACAAATTGACGGAGTCAATGGAGGTTTGTGTGGTTTCTAGCTCAAGGGCCTCAAGGATAGGCTTTTTAAACACTTCACTCTTTACCAACTCTACCAGAGACAAACATTTTCAATTTCTGAACTTCTGACTCAAAGCTGAAAGAAGATGATAACTTATCAAAACCTTTTACCTCTTGAACTGGAGCTTTGAGGATGGTTGGATCAGCTACTGGTCTTCTCTGCCTGATATCTTGTGACTCTGTTTGGATAGCAGCTCTTTGGGCAGGATTGTCTTTGACATTTTTTTACATTGGACCTCAGGTTATATCTCTGCTGTTGTTCAGTTTGTAGGACAGATTCTCTATCCCATTCTTGACTGTCTTGTTCTTGCAGAAATGATTCTTCATAAGCAGCCAAAGTCAAAAATGCAGCGCTGCCTTTATCTTCCATGCAGTGAATTCCATCCTCATCTTCAAATTGTTCCTCCTCCATGACAACATTTTGGAAAGGAGCTTTAACCTTCTGTTCTTCTTTTGATTCTTCACCCCTCTACATAATTTGCAACTGTTCATTTTCTCTTCTGAATGGATTGGGATTTCTTGGAGCAAATGTGTTTTGCTGCCTTGTTTTTCCTAAATTATGTTCAACCTTCAACTTAGTAATTTCAGCAGCTAATGACTCTATCATCTTAGTCATTTTATCTAATTTAGGCTCTGAAGATGATGCAGAAGGAGTAGAAGCCTGACCTCTCTTCCTCCTCCTGTCAGCTTGACTTTTACGCTTTTCTGTAGCCATGATATTATATTCAACTTCTAGGGCTGCATCCTGCATGTATGCCAGAATAGCACATCTCCTTTCTCTCAACAACAGGCAAAAATCAGAGTCAAAAGCATTGGCATAAGTGAGTTTGGCAGAGGTGGGGGTAGGCTTTACCTCAGCTGGTATCTTGCTATACATACGATTGAATCTTTTATTGAACCCAGGCAATGATTCACCATTTTCCCTCTTCAGGTTACCAAACTCAGTATGGTAATACAACAAGTCCTTTTTATCTCCCCAGTGCTTCAAAAATGCATCATCTAATGCTTCATCTAATGCTTCAATATATGTTATAGATCTCCGGGGTAATTCTCTAAACCACTTTCTAGCCTCTCCATCAAGGCTCTATACAAAAACTCTCATCCACACATCATTTTCACTTATATCTAAGTTATCAGCATAACTGTAAAAAGATTCAAGGTGTTCTTCTGTTATCACTCCCTCCGTGCCAGTGAACTTAGGCATATATTCTGATATTCTCCCACAGGCATAGGATTTAAAGGAACAAGCAAGACTAAAGGTCCATATCTAGCAGCAACAATTCTTTCTATCTTCGTGGGTGCTTGTTGGCCTGCCATGATTGGGATATGTGGAAGAATACTAGCAGATTGAATGGTAGGAAGCAATGCAATGGATGGCAAAGACAAAGGGATGTTATGGACTGAATGGGAAGCTTTCTTTGAACTGAGATTCAAAGGGGAACTAACTGAACAAGGGGATGTATTAATCTCTGAAGGAATTTCCTTATTAGCAGTGTTGGGCTTTAAATCTTCAAATTGTATATCTTCGGCTATAACTGCATCTTTCAAAGATGAATGAGATTTGTTGGGCTTACCTGATCTTGATGCCCCTTTCTATGATGCTTTCTTCGATTTAACAGTCCTCTCAGGGTCAGGCACTAGTTCAGCTGGTGAATTCTGAGGATTTCTTTGAGTGTGTCTCACAAACTAAGCCAGAACTTGAATGTGGAGTCACCAAAGGTTGGTCTTCCTCCAATGGAGTCGCCAGATAGATGATTACAACCAAATTATGTGCCCAGACCTTGTCTATCATCAAAATATGGAACTGTGTCGTTCTCCTAGGGAAGTTGAGCTTCAATCTCCTCTCCCCGGCAACGGCACCAATTAATGTTATCACCCCAAGAAACTCTCATAAGTTGTATATCAGAGATGCTCGGGAACATTACAAACTCAACAAAAACATTGGAAAATGGTGGATGAATGGAAGGAATGATGCATATTCAAGCCAGATAACCACTTCTACTATGCTTAACCCCAGACATGGGTGAACACCCCCAGACTACAAGGCTTTAGACCACCAATTACTCACAGTTTTAAGGAAAATGTGATGATGGAGAATGCTGATCACACCAAAAAATGCATAGGACCTTATGATGGCCAACTGCAACCAGTAAGGAGGTCTGCAAATCTATTTCCTAATGCATAGAAAGGATGACAGCTCTCTGGCATTAAAACAATAGAAACCTGCATACATATTCAATAATACCTACTAGATTCTAACACAGAGGTGGGATGACAGCCCCTCTAATGCTAAACATCAAGAGCACATGAAAAATGCATAACAGGCACAACCTGGAACAAAGAAGAAGAAGTGGAAAGTGAGCAATTAACAGCAAAAGAAGCTTGCATTAGCTGAAAATGAAGACCAAAAGCTACAGGTACCACAGTAGTTATAGTCTCCAGAAGTTTAACTTTACATCAAAATAACATTCATTAACCATCAACTCCCATTACATCTTCTTTGTGGGTATATATGGAGTTTGTTTACAAAATTTCTCTTATGTTAAAAGTGTGGAGGGGTCATAATGGACCACCAACCACATTTACAATCATATATAGTCTTTGATACAATTTGATTGTTTTAATGGACAAAATGACCTCTCTGCTGCTCTGTTATACTTCACAAACAGGTGAAATGCCATGTGTTATCTGCTCAAGGCTGTCCTTCTCGTCCTTGGCCGTTCTGCTCTTTAAATGTGGTTACTGAGGATTCAATGCGCAGATTACCAGATCATGGCTCTCTTTCTTCTTTGCGTGCACAGGACAGGCCCAAAACACGAAAAATGCATGGAAAATAGACAATGGGCTGGAATGAATATTAGTCGTTGGATGGCTCAGATGGACAGTTGAGATCTCTTGGCGGACAGCGTCGGGAGGAAACGAAAGCGCGATTGAATATGAGCTGTTGGATCTGACAAATTGGATGGCGGAGATCAGACTACGCAGGCTATCAGAAGGGAATGCGAATGGAGGAACGTGGACCGTCAGATCATGGTCGGGCCGATCCGATGGCTGACGGGCGGCAGAGATGCGAGAGTGTTAGTGAACAAGGACCATACTGGATGGCGGTAAGCAGTTTCCCTGCACCGCTCACGGGAAAAGGTGGTAATCATACAGTGGGGGCACGATCCAACATATTTGTGCCACATGGCAGGAACTACGGCAGGGAAACCACTTTTCCTGCGGGCTATCATTCGTGCGGTTTACGGGAGCAGGGGTAGTGTATGACGTTGGATCACAAGGTGGAGGATCAGACGGCGGTGGATAAAAGAACGTGCTTATTGCTTGATGTGATAGGGAAAGGTCCCACTGATAGTATTTTTTATATGCACATGGTTATATCGCCAAGGTTTTATAAGTTTAGCTTTGCGCCTAGGATACAAGGGAAATAGGGTTTAGACGGGGTTTATGAAGGATTGGAGAGGAAATAGAAATAACAAGATTAAGGAACGAATAAGGAGAATTAAGGGAAAAGAAGAAATGAGGGTAATGCATGCAGCCGGTGGTTAAGTAGATACGAGTTTAGGTTGAATTGCAGGGTAAAACAGGGATAGCGGGTTTTAGAGAAGTGTAGGGAAAAATGGAGGAGAAGGGGGAGAAACTGCTGCAAGCCCTTTGCAATCCAAACCAGCACTGCCTAACCTGATTTTAACCATCAAGTGTTGCAAAATGTATCAGAGCTAACAAGACCTACATTAATATCAAAAGCAGATGAGGATACCTCTCAAGAAGAGGAAAGAACATGCCATGAAGAAAATGAGAAAATATTTTATGAGTGTTCATCTATAGAAGAAAATGCATGCATCCCATGTAGTGAGGAAGAGAGGGTTGAAAGTGGAATATATCTTGGTTGTGGGTCTATCAGTACTTCTAACAAGGCAGAAGAAGATTTAGATGGAAATATATATTTCAGGAGGAAGCTCATATCTACTCTAGAAAGGATAAAGGTGCTTTCAGAAGAAAACCAAAAGAAAAAGGTACAGGTCCAAGAATATGAGCTTCAAAATGATGAGTTGAGCAAGACGATTGTTGATCTCAATGCTCAAGAAGAATAATTCAATGGAATGAATGAAGGTTTAGAGAATCGGTTCACTAAATGAGAAGCTTACTATGAGAGACTAGAAGTTGAGTTAGTATCATTAAGACATGATGTAGAAAAAGCTAATGATTAGTTGTCTCAATATTAAAAGTTTTAAAAGAGAACAATGACCTTGGATGACATCCTCATCATATAGATGTCTATTTTCATCAATACTGGGTTTGGATATAGAAACGATTCAACCTCCAAGAAAGCAGACGTCAAGGAATCATCTAGCTAGGTTGATAAAGTTGAAGGCTCCAACAACAATAAAGGTAAAAGGATTGTTGGATAATAGGTACAAAGGAAATGAACAACAACAATAAAAAATAAATAAAAATTAATAGCAAAGGCAAGCGAATGAAAACCTTATGAAACAATATCAAAGAAATGGATTTGGAAATCACCAGCTACAAAATAAAGGAAAGGAGAATAATATCCAGAACAAGCAGCATTAGCAAATAATAAATGTCCTCTTCCCTTCAAGGAAAAAGACCTCAAAAACAAAGTATCTTCAGGTATCAAAAGCACTTTCAAGTTTATTGTTTTCATTGCAAGAATTACGGGCATAAATACATAGATTGTATATGACATGCAAAAAAGAAAGACATTTTTGGTAGTAGCAATCCAAGAATGCATAGGATGCCCAGGAAAGAGTATAGTATTAGACATAAGAGAATTGATAATTACCCAAGGAGGGCATGATAACAAAAGAAGAAGATATGGTGGAAATGTTGTGATGAATCAAAACCCCTTTGCCCCATTCATCAATCACGTTGAATGCAACAACTGTGGGAATTTCAGGGACAAGGCAGGAGGTTGCAGACATGGTAAAACAAGGCCTTCCTCACAAAATGTGTAATAAAAAAGGGAAACTCAACCATTTAAGGAAATAAGGAATAATGTCACAGAAGAAGATGAGTTCACTTTTAGTTACTCATTATAAAGGAAACACATTGAATATAAGAGGAAGAAATCAACAGGGATTCGGTTTCTATCTAAAGAAAAATTAGAGAAGAATCAAGAGGAATGATCCTCATATTTTAGTGGTGGAGCTCTCTCGGAGTACTAGTTGCATTAAGTGTAAGCTTTATGCAAGAAATATAAGAAATGAAATTAATTACTCTTTGCATATAAAGCAAAAAATAAAGAAAAAGATTTGGCTGAAGAAAGAATAAATTAAGGGGAAGTGCAATTCAGCCTTGCGCATCCAAGATGAAGTCCAATGAAGGGTAAATAAGAAATTGAAAACTTATGTTACCATCAAGACTTAACCCACCAAGATGTGGAAGAAAAAGGAGCATAATCTACTCAAGGGGATTATATCTTTAATTTTTCTTCATTAAAAGAATAGAATGGCTTCAAGTGAAGCCAAAGAAGTCAGAAGCAGACATCAAGAAGGAATAGACAAAGAGGTGCATATGAATTTTGGAGATACGAATGAATCCCTTTGCTGAATACACATATAAATTTGTTTATTTTGATATATTAACACTTTTGGATAAAGGAAAGGGAAACCAATATGATTCAAGGAGGAGTACACAACAACATTTCATGTTGCATGAAGAAGATGGGCCACGTATGAAGTGTGGAGTGTTAAGAGGCCCAAAACAAAAATAGTTTTGTCAGATCAGTTCTTTGATATAAGAAAGATGGAAGATGGTAAGAGATCAAAAAGGACAAGAGTGCATAGACTCAAGGGAGCTTGATAATTAGCAGAAGAAGGCGTCATTCATTGGTCTTAAGAAGAGATGTTTTCTCGAGAAATGAAAGGTATGCATATCTTACATGATATACTTATATTTCATTTAAGTAGTAGATTTGATTATGCCTAGCAGTCATTAGTTCATGAAAAAGATTAGTACAACTTTGTATGTTCCTTGGTTATCAATTGGGATCGTGTTGTAGAAGCTACAACCACCCTCCAAAATTTTGTCTTCGCTTTGTTTTGGAGCCTCCCTCATCAAAATCTTAGCATATTTTCTTGTACTACTCAGGTACTTGTGTTTCATTCAAGTTTATATTTCAATTTGCAACTTGTGTTCGCTTACTTGCTTTGCTGACTAACCACAAGTTGACCCCATGACTTGGTTCACATCTGGTTCTTGTGCTGTCATGGAAAAATACACAGTCCTAGATGGAAGCCTACCTTACTCTCAGGAATTGCACAGAGCAGCTTGGCAGTCAGCCCTACTCCCCATAATTGCACAGAGAAATCTGGTAGACATCCTTGCTTAGAGTGATTGTGCAGAACATCATGGCAGTGAGCATCGGCTCAGAAATTGCACAAACCCAGCAGAAAACTTGTCTTCAACTGGGAAATTATGTAGAACATGAGAGATAACCAAAGCCACTCAGACCAAGAATTGCGCAGAAGCATTCCATCAACTGTTGTCTGATGCATGTGCTGACAAGTTGCCCAGTTCCCTCTAGAATTGTGCAATTTCTCCATGCATGCATGGCAGCCTCTCTCAAAAAAGAAAAAAAAGGAAAAAAGAATCCCTAAAAATAGGGATCTAATTTTAGCATTGTGAGTTACACTCAAGTCGATTTTAGAAACTTCCCGCCACTTGTCACTTTTACCTATATTTTGGGCATGCGTGTCATAAACCCTAAATCTACCAAATCTATTTAAATGATGCCCCAGAGCTCATTCTACACATTTGATCTTGGAGCTTAACATTCCCTAGGCATCTAGGAATCTTCACCACAGTCGACACATCTTTTCTGGGTAAGTTTTTATTTTCAATTCTTTTGCTGCTTTTTCCATTGCTTTTGTTCCTTGGCTTATGTGAGTTCTTTTTTGCATCTTTTACTAAATGATTGTTGGTGTTTTAGTTTTTTTTAACTGGTAGAAGTGCAGTTTCAAGTTTTTCATTATCTTTCTTAAGTGTTGCATGCATAACCATTTTTTTGCACTAACGGTTGTCATTGCGGAAAATCTCCCCAATAGATTCGTTGTTCGTCCATCTGATTGATTCTTGCATTGGTTTTGATTGCATGCATGATAATTCACTCCCATCTGCACCATCCTTCACTCATACATTTAGAACTACTTGTTTCAAGTAACCCTTGGGTAGATCTTGGTTTCCTTGGCTCAAATCTTGCTTTGCCCAACATGCATTGTGCATTCCCAGAACTCAAGGCTCTACCTTGGCTCCAGGAATTGCACGAAAGATTCTTGTTACTAGCCTCCAGTTGTGCTCTACACAGTTCTGGGAAATAGTGCTCAGTCTTGCCCACTAGGATTACGTAATGTGCAGTCGTAGCCAGCAACCCAGTAAGACTGAACTACATATTGCATAGTTCCAGCCCAGAGTCAGCCTCACTAGACTACACTCTACGCAATCCCAGTTAGCATCAAGTCTCACTGGTAGTTGGGAATGTGCAATGCATAGTTCTAGCTGACAGTCTCCCGGCCTTTGAGAGTCACTACTACGCAATATTTCCCAACAGTCACCTAGCTTGTTGCATGCTCAGCCCTTGAAATGCTTTGTATTTTTTAACTGACATTTTCTTGTCATGAGTGTCTGCTTTGTCTTCAGGTACATCAGTTGTTGAGAAGTCTCTCAATAGTACAGGCACCATGATTTTCAAGAGAGATAGATCAAAAGACACTGTAGAGAACAACATTGGATACGTGGTTGAACAGGTGCCAAAGAACTTGCCCATCTATGCAGAAACGCAGTTGTTCATAGAGAAGGACAGGAACATCACATGGCAATAAGTAAAGGACATATTTGCAGGCAATTTCAAGGAAGATATGGAAGATCAACAATTCTATGTCAACATTCACAAGTTAGGCTTGTAAAAGGTTGCATGCAGGTAGCCCGCCTTCCCGTGCGTGGATATAATTCACTAGATTGTCTCACATACCAATCCAGAGATGATGAAATTGAGAAATACTAGTGGGACACAGCTTGTCACCTTTATGATGGAAAACTACCATCAGATGTATCAATTTCCGCAGCCGATGAACTACATGGATGCATTGTTCTTCACTCCCAATAACAATGTAAACACTAGATACATCATGAAGCATTGGGTAAAAGAGCCATCGAAGTTCAAGATGACACCCAACCAGGTATACAAGACAAAGTCACTCAGGAAGGCTTAACAACTCCTGGTCATCTTTTCATGTCGTTTGTATGGACAAGAGAGCACGAAGACCTTCCCACAGAGTTGGGTTGTTATGTTAGATCGGTTGGAAAATGAAGGAAGGTATTTCAACTGGTTGGACATGTTGGCTCTTCAGCTAAAAGTGCATGTGTCAAATGCCTGGAATCCACCTAAGGATGGACAAGCAATATTATATATGTCTGCGTACCTGCTTGATGCAATTTATTCCCAACAGCAGTTCCCTGGCATGGGTTGGGCATGGACACCATTAGAGGAAGTTGTGAACATCTATTGCAAGTTTCTCTCTAAATGTAGCTACCGAGGAGTCATGGAAAGGTTGTCTGACCTCTTCATCACCCTGTTGTATAGGATGATATTTGAATGGGATCCACCTTGCATGTCCCATGAACTGATGTAGGCATGGCTTAACATTGTAGATTGGTATGCCTCACTGAGTGGCACCTTCATCGCGATGTTTGGCACAGAGAATCCTCTACATGAGCTACCGAGGTTTTCCATGGACAAGTTGGTCATGAAAGAGGTCGCATACCACATCTCCACAAGGTTATCAGCAGGAGGAAGAAGGCACCATCGCCTACTCTTCCTTTGCGGATTGGGTTGTATGAGATCCATACCTTGAAAGATGCAGATGTCAAGACCAAAGACTTGAAGAATTTTGGGTTCGGCACCAAGAGTTTCAATGTATATGACCCCCACTACATATGTAAGAACCATTATGCGAAGGTGTACTACCCATGGATCCACAGGGCATGTCATTGGCTAGAGGAATATTCTTAGAGGTATTACTATAATGCCTCTAGGCTCAATGAATTGGTCAGCATGATTGTAGAATGGAAAGTGGCACTGCAGGCAGCAGCACAACAGGAAGAAACAACAATAGCAGTAGTGAGCTAAAAACCAGTGCAAGACAAAGGCAAGAGGAAGATTGTTGAGAGTGTAGAGGATGAGCAAAGCTACAATTTCAAAGAAGATCCACTTTTTGAGAGAGTAGATTTGGAGATAGATGCAAAGAGGCAATAGCGTGAAAGGAGAGTAGAACGGAAGAGAAGAGAGAAGAAAAGGTTGGAAGAGATAGAAAGGAGATTGCAAGAGATGGAGAAGAAGTTGAAAGCAGAACAAGAGGAGAGAAAGGGAAGAAAGCAGGAACAGGAATAGGAATAAGGAAAGGGCACACTAATAGAGAAAACTATGTAGATAGAGGTTGAGATAGCAAAGCAACTAGCAGATGAAGAAGAGGGTGAGTAGGTGTAGGTTCGATAACATACTCAACAGGTTCACAAGTTGGTTGAGGTAATATACATGGAGACAGAAAATGAGATAGAGGACCAAGACATCAATATCATGCCAAGGGAATCCAAGATTGCACCACAATCTCCACCACCTCCAGAATCACAACCAGTCCTGAGCGAGTAAGGATAATTTATTCTCCTTAATGATGATCCAGAGAAGGATGTGCACAGTCTGGAATTTGATGAGACATACCAGAGGATTGTACAGGCATGAGGAAAGCAACTCCTGGATGATCATACATCACCTGTGGACACAGAAGAAAGGGTGATTATACCATATGTTACAAGACATCCAGTTGCCATGGCCAAGACTTTTAAGGCTTATGCAGAAGCCACGAGTTCAATGGTCAAGTTCTTGATGGAAGAGAATGATCAAATGGAAAAGGACTTGCAAGAGGCTAGACAGAGAACATAGCAGTCTGCAAGATTTGCCTTGACATAGATAAAGAAAATAATAGTGGTGGAGATATCAACTTTGGAGGCCACCATGCAGATAGTGTATAGCAGATTTGTCACCATGCACAAAGAGGTTGTCCATCTATATGGATTTTAGAAGCAGTGCACGTAGACATCCCAAACCTCAAAGACATTCACAATGACATTTCGCACATGCAATAATGGAAAATGAGGTAAAAGGGAGCCCCGCTTTACTTTCACAAGAGGATGAAGCCAAAGGCTGAGATAGAATAAGCACGGATTCAAATGTTGATTGGGAACTATAAGCAGCTCCCTTTACTCATCGGTAGCATTGAGGCTTCCTATGCATGGTTGTTTAGGATTCTAGATGTCATAATGCAGATTTATAAGATCCCTTCCATCGGAACCCTCACCCAGGCCATGAGGAATAACCAAGTCAATGTTAGATGTCGACAAGTACATAGAGAAGTTGATGCACGTAGCCACTAACGATGACTTGCATCTCAACTTAGAGAACATGAAAAGGTACATTAGTGGTCCAGCCACACCCAGGACAATGCTATGCATGCTTCAAGATGAGATGGATATAGGTTTCAAAACCATATACCCAAAAGCGATGGAGGAAAGAGTCTACTTCGACAAAGATGTCATCAAACAGTATAAGGACACATTAGCACAGTACCAACCTTCGCATGAGTTCATCACCGAAGACCATCAAGAGGAGAATTAGGGGAGTTTTGAGGTCTAAAATGGGCCCCCTAAGGAAATTATAAAATAATAGTGCAAATAATAAAATAAGATTAGATTACATCATCAAATTTTAGAGGGAAAAAGGAAAATGCTAATTTTTCAACTCGTATTTTCAACTTATCTCCCTATGGGTTTACTCAAAATTTGAGTAGAAACAATTGTTGGATGCATAAATGTATTCCTCATCCAAGGAGTACTTATGTTGCATACTTTCGATGGACCCTTCTACACGAAAAATGAGAAATACATGAAAAAATGTGATTGCAATCACGTTCTTTCATGTATTTCTCATTTTTCATGTACATCATGTTTTTTGATGTATTTCTCATTTTTCATGTAGCAGGGTCCATTGAAACTATGCAATATGGGTACTACTTGGATGAGGAATTAAATTTTTCATCCAACAAGTACTCTTGCTCAAAATTTGAGTGAAAACTCGGGGAGATAAGTTGACAATACGAGTTGCAAAAGTAGTTTTATTATTTTTTAATGTTTTTACTTTTTTACTCCAAAAATGGTGAGTCACCCCCCATGGCTGACATCATCATCTTGAATCCTATTGGTTCTTATAAATTTTATTTTGGTTGTACATTTTTCTTAGGAGGCCCATTTTAGCCCTCAAAATTTCCCTAATGATTATCGAGTTGTTCTTTCCCCAAGACCCCCAGTGATGTTGTCTGTCTTGTTAAGCTAACTCAAGCCTATTTTTGTCCCACATGGGTATATGTGGAAATTGTATTATTTTAAATATGTTGTAAGTGAAATTCCAAGTGTCATTAGTGGAATGTGAACAATCACTGTTGTAATGTGAAGAGTCGTGAGGGTAGTCCAAGAGTCAAAGGGGAATGTCAAAGGTCACCCCACCCTTTGCTACATATAGAACCTCATAACTCATAGTAGAGGCTTTTGGGAGCCAAGCTTTTGGCTAGGCATTGCTTAGAGAAGGCTTGGAGAGTATTTTGATGAGCCTTGGCTTCTCCACAGTGCAGAGTGAGTACATATCTTTAGAGGTGTAGGCGATGTTGGCTATAATGTTCCACTATTGGGACTAGTTGTTGTCAATGGTGTATGTATGGATGGAACTTTCACTATATATATATATAACAGAGCCAACAGGTTTTCACGCATATGTTGTTATTGTAGTTGGACTATTATGGTTTCTTTAGCATGTATGTTATTGAACTTACACATTTGTGTATAAACTATTTTGTATGCAATTATATGAATCTTGTTGCAGACATGTTGTTCGTTTAACCTGTTACTTTAGTTTGTGGAATATTCCACTTTCTAGTTTTGTGATGTCATTCCTCTCATGTGTTCCTTTCAGGTTGCGTACTATTATAGGCTTCGAAAGGACACACTTCCTTTTCCCCTCCATTTGTTAGAACCCCCATGCATCTCACTTGACTCACTGTAAGGTCACACACTTGCTTCTAACAAACTTATCTTGCTTACCTCTGCGCACTATCACAGTCAAGGCATTGCTTTACTACCCACTGCTAGGACTCCTACTCCAAACGGTCTAGGGTCTAGTTGGGACTTCTTATCAGGGAGATCCCTTGACATGCTGGCAGGTCCAACATCACCATCAACATTTCTGGTGCTAGAAGGAGGGCCAGATGACAAGTTGAGTCCTCAAAGTCTTTTTTGAATCTCTGCACATTCTTCATGACTTACATTACAGTTAATCCTCTGAGATGTTTGTCTCATGCACGTGATTTTGAAGTGTCGGGGGATCTCCTTAATGACTTGTCACGTAACACATATGATGGTGAAGGTGGAGCAGCCTTTCTTAGACATGGAGTTACCTTCATGGGTTTCTATGAAAGGAAAGAAATCCATGAGGATCACATTGCCTACTCATTGTTCGCATTGATGTTCCGAGGGCATGCACTGCAATGTTTTGGGACAGGGTCCCCTAGGTCCAATTTTGTTAAGATAATGTAAAAGTCTCTACAATTTAAGGAGTGGAGAATGCAACACGCGGGTTGCTAGGAGTCAAGGGGCTTTAGGAAGGTCAAAGCCCCTTAGTTTTTGTATTTCTTTGAGCTCTACCCATGGTTTATGGACCATGGTATTGTAATAGGAAAGTGTATATAAAGGGATGCTTTATGAAGTAATTAGTTAGATTTTAGATGAGATTTTGATATGTTTTGAGTCTGTAAGGGTATGAATCTTTCTGTATTTTGGGTAAAGGGGAAGGCTCCTGCAACTGTGTGCACGGAGACCTTGGTAAGTCTACAACTGAGTGCAAGGACCCCTGCAGCTGTGTGCACAGGATCTAGAAAGTTTGTATATTGAAGATCTCAAATAATAAAGAGTATTTGAAGCAATTTTTGTGTCCAATTTATATACTTATGTATTTTCTGTATTTACATTCAATTGACTTCCATTTATCTGTATTATTGTCTTAATTTCTCTGCGAAGATCTAGATCTACTGCTATATGTCATTTTGTGCATGACTAGATACTTACGCAAAGTTCATAACTCTATTTAACTGAAAATCGCTTTAAGTTTGGGGATCTCGGGGATAAGGGTTCGCGAAGGTTAAATCAAGCCTGAACTGAAGAAACACCTGACCCCCACATCACATAGCCTTCTAGATGGAGAAACCTAGTTCCAGCATTCCCTAATACTGCCTTGGGTGAGACTGCAACCTGCGCTAAGCAGGTTGTTTCTAAAAGGGCCGGTAGTGTAGGGTTCTGTTTGTTAGCGCAACTAACTCTAAACCTAGTTCCAAGCCCCCTAAAGCCAACAAATGGTTTCATTTTTTGGATCGGGATATATCTGAAGGATGTGTGATGTGGCATAAGTGGATACCAACTAAGAAAGAAATCGAGAAGTGGATCTAGATTGGAATTTGCATGAGTTTGCAGCTCAGGAGAATCAGAATCCATGCTTGTCAAAAGAAAAGTGGTTACAGAGGTATATCTACACAGAAGTATATGAAGTTTTCTTTCCAACGTTCCATTGTGAATTACATGAGTGACTGTCCAAATTAATGGATAGTGAACCCACTTGGAAGCATGACGATCCTATTCTGTGGACTCCACAATTAGTCAAACATCTTGAAGGATGTGATTATAAGGTTGCAAGGGTTGTTGATTACTCAATTAATAGTATTTTGGGCTTAGGATATTCCAACACATAGGAAATAGTTAAGTATAACTTGGTCTAGTGTAGAGTTGGGTAAAGTGTGTTTCTTTACTATGTGCTTTTGTAACTTAAAATCCAATGGTCACGATATGTTCTAGACATGATATGATCCAATGGTTCATTCTCTCCTCGGTATTACCGACACTTGATCCATGGCTTAACACCCAATTGGTCCATGATCTCTATTTAAAGAACATGGAGGTTCATTTGTAGGGTGACCGTTCATGAAAGAAGCTTATGTAAATTTTATTTCTTTTATTAATAAATTGTCTGAAGTGGCTGCGTTGGCTCAGGCGGTGGACTGTTTCCCTCTTTGAGGGTTTTAACCATGTCAAGAATACTAGTGTATTGATCTGTGATTTGTTGGTGAGCGGTGTCCTTTGGTGCTCTATCTGAGGAACTTACCCTATAAATTCCTACATGATATCAGAGTTATTTCAGGGTCGCATCCGTTGGTGATCCAAATCCGAAGCCGGTACAACTGCATCCAATTGTCATTTCCTATATTTATTGTTTCTAACTCCTTTCGGGTCCAGAAGACTACTCTATTGTGTTAGGAGAATTTGTTCCAGTGAGGAACCCCTTTTGTTTCACACGAAAAGGTTTCTAGTAGCCCTAGCTACGTCATTTTTAAGATCTGGAGGTACAGAGTATTTATTTGCGGTTTTAGTTATTCATCTCTCTGTTTATTTTGCTTTATTTAGCTCTCTATTTTTTAGTACCAAAACTATACCTTTCATTTCTATGTATTTTCTTTGACCCACGACTCTGTGCGATCAGGGCAAATTAGAAACAGAAAGGAAGGATTTTTCTCTTGCGTATGCTCTCTTCCACCACGCCTTAGTGTGATCTCGAAAATCATAAACATTGAGGAAAATATTTACTTTTTGGCGAAAGCTAACTTTAAGCCATAGGGTTTGGTTTTTTTTGTATGTCTGCGTTGGGTTGTGTGGTTTTTTGTTTTGTAGGTAAAAAGGGATTTTCCAAGTAAGCACGCACCCCAAAGCTCCGGTGACTAAAAAAAAAACCTTTTCCTCTTTTCCAAAATTTACTAACCTTTTAAACTAGCTCACTTGGTCCAAAGTTACTTTATGAGAATAGAGGCCTAGGTTCAAGTCTTTCTTTTTGTTGAGTAACATTTTCAAAAAGCACATGTAGCTTATGTTTTAAATTTAATTTATGTAAAAGTGTTCTCACCCATTATAAAAAGTGAGTCACTTATAATTCTAAAGTCTCTTTATCTTTTATTTAAGTTAGAATTTAGTGAGTAGCTCATAAAGTACCATTGTAAAAGTGACTTTGACTTATTTATAAAAGTGGGTCACACAAAATCTTTTTTTTAAGTGAGCTAATTAGATTAAGTTTGGAAAGGAGGGGGGAATTTAAGTATAACATTATCATTCACTTCTGCACATTCATGCACTTCGTCGGCATATTCAACAACTTTTCTTCAAAAAACCATAATTTCTTCATCCAGAAGCCGTTTTTAGAGCCGTTTTTTTTAATCAGCCTAATTTTTCGAGATATTTCCATTGGTACACTTAGTTTCAACATCTATAGCTTTAGTTTCTGTTAAAATGGAAAGTCCATGCAAATTTATTTTTGACAGCACCAACTACTTCTAATGGTCGTCCTACATTGTGGATTTACTTAGAAGTAAAGGTCTTTACAAAATAGCCTCAAGCCAAGAAACTAAACCTAAAGATGAAGATAAGGCAGTCAAATGGGAAAATAGACAAGATTAAGCGTGTGGGTTGATAGGGATGTCTATTTCTCCAGACCTTAGATTTCATATCGTAGAACTTAATACCCCTAATGAAGCAATGAAACAACTCACTAAAATTTTTGGAATTAAAAATGAAATTAGAGCCCATCAACTAAAAAATGAGTTGCTTACGTTGGACCCCAATAATTTTTCTTCATTGAAGATTTTTTGTCCAAGTTCAATACCCTTAGACTTCTCTTGGAAGGTGTTAAGGTTAAGAAAGAAGATGGTAGCCTTATCTATTCCATTCTTACTAAGTTGGGACCAACCTACTCTGTGTTTGTTTCCACCTTCCATTCTACTAGAAAAGCCTTTATTTCTCAAGGACAAGACTACAAGTCCCTCTCTTTTGATGCCTTTTGTGATTCTTTAATAAGTGAACAAGAAAAACTCTTACATATTGGTCTTATTAATCTTGAAAACTCTTCTAAGAAATCCTTAGCCGCCCAGCACCAACCAAATTCGAAGAATCCTAAGAAGCAGTATCCTAAAAATAATGGTCCTAAACCAAACAAGGGTCCCAAGCAATTTCAGTCTCAAAATGAAAAATCATTTCAACAAAATGATAATGAAAAAAAAAAGGGAAGAAGAATGATAGACATTGCCACTTTTGTAATCAAGATGGCCACTTAGAATCCAAATGCTTTAAGAAGATGGAAGCCTTGGAAGCAGCAATGAAGAAGCATAACAACCATTTGGAGCACTCTTCAACTTCAACTTCATCTTCAGGAATAATACTTTTTGCATGTGGTTGTCAAGCATCTCGGTCACATTATGCACTAAATGTATCCTCTTCTTCTCATTCTCATGAGTGGTTCATTGATTCTGGAGCTTCTTATCACATGGCCAAAAACAAAGCCATCTTTTCTTATTTAAATGATTGTAACACCAAAAATATATATGTTGGTGATGATAGATCTCTTAGTGTTATAGGGTCTAGAACTGTTCATCTAGACAATGGTCAATTTAATGATGTATTATGTGTTCCAACCTTATCCTACAACCTTCTATCTATATATCAGATAACTCATTTAGGTGAAGGTAAAACCATTGAATTTTCACCTCACGATGTTGTAATTAAGGACCTAAGGGATCCTAAATAGATTTTAGATACTGGCATTGCTGATGATTCTACAAGGTTGTTTAAGTTTAACAACATTGGGTCATCAACTCTTCCCTCGGTATTTGTCGCTCATAATGATGAAGTGAGCAAACTTTGGCATGAAAAATTTGGTCACTTAAACTATTGCTCCCTTCAAAATATATGTAAAGAAAATATGGTGACAGGTCTTCCTAGGTATCTTGTAGAGATGGTGTTTGTTCTGGATGTGTACTCGAAAAACATCATCGGTATAGTTTTGAAACACGTGCCTCTTGGCATGCCTCAGCCCCTTTACATCTTGTGCATAGTGATTTATGTGGTCCACTTCCAGTTGTTTCATTCTCTGGCTACAAGTATTTCTTAACTTTCATTGATAATTTCTCCAGACGCACTTGGGTATACTTCTTAAAACTCAAGAGTGAAGTATCTAACATGTTCTTGGCCTTTAAGGGCTTTGTTGAGAAACAATCTAGACATCAAATTCTTAAGTTAAGATCTGATAATGGCGGAGAATATTTTAACAACAATTTCATCAACTTTTGCATTGAGCATGGAATTCAAATGAAACATACTATTCCATATACTCCATAACAAAATGGTGTAGTTGAAAGGAAGAATCGCACCTTAAATGAAATGGCTAATGGTATGCTTCAATCTAAAGGACTTAGTCTTAATTTTTTGGCAGAAGCAATTAACTGTGCAAATTACATAGTAAATCGCACTCCTACTAAGGTTTTAAATAATATCACTCTAGAAGAAGCATGGAGCTCAACTAAACCAGATCTAAGTCACTTTCGTGTTTTTGGAAATGAAGCATGGGCCCATATTCCAGATCAAAAACATAAAGCTTTAGAGCCTAAGAGTGAAAAATGTATTTTTGTTGGATAGTCTAAAGATGCCAAAGGATATAGACTTATTCCACTTAAGTCCAAAAATGTTATCATTAGAAGAGATGTAAAGTTTGCTGAAAAGATATCGGCCTACGAGCCTAGTTCGGCAGATTTTCCACCTCTCTCTATCACTTCAACTTCTGAAAATATTTCTTCTTCAAATGATGGCAGCAAGGATGACAATCCTCCCCCACCTTATAAGGATCCTCCTTCAGCTCCTCAGCTTCAAAAATGGGTCTGTGCTACTCGGGATGCAGCAGGTGCTCTTGCAGGTGATCCTACAGATCAACGTCACACTCGCTCTCAGTTTGATAGAGCCTCTTCTTTACTGGCTCAAGCTCCAGCGAATTATGATCCTTACACCTTTGCAGAAGCTTCATTCCATCCATATTGGGATGCAACTATGAATGAATAATATCGTTCATTATTGGAAAATGATACATGGGATCTTGTTCCTCTTCCAAAGGGACAAAAACTTATTAAATGCAAATGGGTTTATAGAACCAAGTATGGACCAGATGGAAAAGTTGATAAACATAAAGCTCATCTTGTTGCTAAAGTTTTTTCACAATTTGAAGGCATTGAGTATACTAAAACCTTCTCCCCTATTACCAAAATGAACTCTATATGCCTTGTTCTTTCCCTTGATGCCTCTTTCAAATGGGAAGTCCATCAAATAGATGTTAAATATGCCTTCTTGCATGGGGACTTGCATGAGGAAATCTATATGGAACAACCTCCTGGCTTTATACAAACAGACTCCAGCCTTGTATGTCAGCTTAAGAAATCCCTCTATGGTCTCAAGCAAGCCCCTAGGGCTTGGTATACCAAAATGGATAGCTTTATTTTAGATACTGGCCTTTCTAGGTGTCATTCTGACAATACTGTCTACACCAAGAAAGTGGGTAAGTCTCTTATCATTATTTTTCTTTATGTTGATGATATTATCCTTACTAGTAGTGATCCCAACCTTATAAACCATGTGAATTCTAGCATTAAAAAGTAGTTTGAAATGATAGACTTATGACACTTGCATTATTTTCTTGGTCTTCAAGTCTTGCAATCCAAGGAAGGTATTTCCCTTTCCCAGTCCAAGTATGCATGTGATCTTCTACGCCACTTTCACATGGAAGACTGTAAGCCAACCCCTTCTCCCTTTCAGTCTAGAGCCAAACTTTCAGTCACTTGTACTTCCCCTGAAGTTGATTCTACCTTATATCGTCAGCTTGTAGGAAAAAAATTTGTATCTGACCCATACTCGTCCTAGCCTTTCCTTTGTTGTTGGCCTTATTGCCCGACTTATGAAAAACCCACATGAAAGTCATTGGAAAGCAGCTAAAATAATACTTAATTATGTTCGAGGTATAGATCAGTTTGGGATTCATTACAGTGCATAAGCATCTCCTCTGTTGGTTGGTTTCACTGATTTCGATTGGGCTGGTGACCCTGGTGATCGGAAGTCTACTGCAGGTTATGTCTTCACTCTTGGTTCTTTACCTATTACATGGGCTTGCAAGAAACAAAGTGCCATTTCTCTTTCTTCAGCGGAAGTAGAGTATCGTGGTGTCATAGAAGTTAGTAAGGAAGTCCTATGGCTTCGTTAGATCCTGTCAGAGTTTGGCTTTCAGCAAAAACATCCAACTACACTTTGGTGTGATAATCAAAGTTCCATTCAACTATGCAAAGATCCAATCCAACATAAGCGTAGCAAACACATTGAACTACACATGCACTTCATCAAAAAGCTCATTCATGACCATGTTCTTGAAGTGAAAAATTGTTCAACTGATGATCAAGTTGAATACATCTTTACAAATGCTCTCACAGAGGTGAAGTTTACTAAACTTAAATTTATGGTTGGAATTCAGGAAGTTGTCACTAAAGGGGGATAAGCTCTAATTCCTCCTTCCTTCTCCTATTGTGTCATATTTGTACATCCTTCAATCCTATCCCAAGTTGTTCTTAAAGGGGGATGTTAGGATATTCCGACACATAGGAAATAGTTAAGTATAACTTGGTCTAGTGTAGAGTTAGGTAAAGTGTGTTTCTTTACTATATAATTTCGTAACTTACAATCCAACAGTCATGATATGTTCTAGACATGAAGTGATCTAATGATTCATTCTCTCCTCGGTATTACCGACACTTGATCTGTGGCTTAACACCCGATTGGTCCACGATATTTAAAGAACATGGAGGGTCATTTGTAGGGTGACCATTCATGAGAGACGCTTATGTAAATTTTATTTCTTTTATTAATAAATTGCCTGAAGTGGCCACGTTGGCTTAGGTCGTGGATGGTTTCCCTCTTTAAGGGTTTTAACCACGTCAAGAATACTAGTGTATTGATCTGTAATCTATTTGTGAGTGGTGTCCTCTAGTGTTCTATCTAAAGAACTTACCCTGTAAATTCCTATAGGTTTCATCACTTAATTTGCGATATATACATTTGTGTCTTATAGCGAAGCTGAACGCCAATTCTTCAAAGTTCTGAGAGTTAAGTACCTGAATTTGCTAAAAACCTGGATTAAAATTATATTGTGTGAAAAAGGGATTATTCCTTTACATTAATGTTTAAGAGAGGTCAGACTGGATCTATGTGAAGTGGAAAGTGATTCATAGTAGATCTAAACAAAGTTGTCGAAAGTGAATACAATCCCTTATTTGGAGAGTCTGAAAGTGAGGAAGAAAGAAGTAGTCCTAGTACACCCAGGGGTGCAACGCGGTCAATAAATCTTGGTACTTTTGGGATTCCACATCCATCCACTCCACTTCTGCCTTCACCTCCACCTCATACACCTACAACTTCACCTCTACCTCCAATGTTTAGTATGGAGAATACAATAAAAATGCCTATATTTAGGGGTCATGGATCAGAGGATTCCGATCAATTTTGGTTCATCACAAAAGTTGTGTGGAAAGTGTAGTAGGTCAAAAATGACGACATGAATAAAGTGAAACTGGTTACAATGCTACAAGACAGAGTGCTTACCTCGTACATCAGATACAATATGACTGATCTAGTTGCTTTGTTAGATAACATGAAGTATGTGTTCAATGCAGAATTTAGGAAGCCCAAGTCGCAAGCTCAGTGTGTGACCGAAATCAAGGAGATCAAGGAGAAGGTTAATGATTCTACATGGGATATAGATCAACAACTAAAGTGCTTACTGATCCAATCTAATCTTCATATTTCAGATGAAAAACATAGGGACTGGTACATAGCCTCATTATTACCTCACTTAAGATTGTCATTATCTTAGCAGAAGATTGGGTCTTAGGTCGAATCGTTGGAAATTGTGATGAAGCTAGAAGCTTTGTCAAACCAAGACACAAATATAGGAGTTCAATAGATCCAGTCACAGTTAGTAAGCTTGCATATGGAGTTGTAGAATCTAAAGAAGGGAAAGGAGGTTAAGTCGAAAACACATTCTAAAGATTGGTCCACAAAGTGCAAGGCTGGACATCATCATAAACATCAGTACCTTGTATTCTGAGATTATATAGCTACGGGAGGTCCTAAACCGCTAAAGCTAGAATCTTCCATCGGATCAAGCACAATCGCAAGTGCCTGGTGTAGCATCTGCTAAGTATCAAGACAACATTCGACAAAGAATTGTTCTCTATTACAAAAGTTTATACAGTCTCCAAAGAAACTCTTTTGTAACTTTTGTAAATTGGTTGGTCATGACGAAAGGAATTGTCAAAGTTATCAATTAAGGATGGACAAGACTCCATTGTATAGAATGCAGGCGAAAAACTGTGCACAAAATGATCAAGGCTCACCTACATCTCACGGAGGATTCCAAAGATGGGGAAGAGGATGAGGAGGAGAAGTTGGAAGAGGTTGGGGCCAAATTATTTGTTACAACTACCGAGAACCAGGACACTTTGCGCATGACTATTAGAATCCAACGCACCCTTCTTGTCAGTATTGTCATCAATTTGATCATGTTATAGAAGATTTCTCGTTCTTAATAGTGAAGATGCGGGAGAAGAAGAACCAACAGCTAACGTAGAACATTTATGTGATGAGATCCGAGCCACGTGAACATGATCCCAGTATCAGCATAGTCACGCGAATCATTGTAGCCACTGGTGGAGACAAGTTCGAAGGAAAATAACCAGAATCAGATCTATGGTTTCAAAAAGACGGTGAGAATAATGTTGGATTTTATCTACATAGAGAAAAACAAATTCTCATGGAGGCACTAAAACATTTTATGGATCCAGGTGCTTTTACGTCTAAGAATTAGATACCACTAGTTCCACAAAAGAGAAACCTGGAGAAGCTACTGCGGGGCGGGATTCAGATCCCATAGTGTTAAAATCATTTCTACAAACCTACATGAAGTTACTACAGGATTAGAAGGAAGTTGAAGGACTGCAAGAACTGATAGATAACTGTGCCAACAAGGATTAGTTGTTACCAGAACAATGCACAGTAAATAAGGTGAACCGAAGTAAGAAGAGAACTGGTAGGTAGATGCAGTTGACAATGCATATTGGTGATTTTGAAATGGACTACATAATCCTAGACTTGGGCTCTGATGCTAACGTACTTCCAAATAAAACTTGGGAATGTATGGGGAAGCCTAAGTTACAGTGGTCACCAATTCAGTTGCACATGGCGAATCAGCAAAAGATAATTCCAATGGGTCACCTGCATGGAGTAACTGTAGATATTGAAGGTGCAAGAGAAGTGGCAGATTTCAAAGTTATTGATGATAGTAATCCAGACCCATTGTTGCTCGGGATTGATTGGGCCTTTGACATGAATGTAATCATTAATTTAAAGAATAAAAGCATGGTATTTTAAAATAATGATCTTCGAGTGATTGTTCTGTTGGATCCAGCAGAAGGTGCACAATACACAGAACTGAACCCTGATTACTATAAAGATGAAGACATTGAACACATATATAAGCTAACTATGCAAAATTAATATTGGATCAATCCTACTGTGGGTGGAAGGATCAACTGGGAGAAGGACAGTTCTTGCCAATTAGATTCAGACGAAGAGTTAAACAACTGGGAGAATCAGTTGCATGAGAGCTCTACATTGCGATGTAATCGGCTTACAAAGTCACTACGTTGTATATCTATTGAGGTATGTAAGTTACCCTATTATGATGGCTTGGATGATGTCAATATTTTTCTTGACCATTTTGAAAAGGACATCCTAGAGGAAAATCGATTCTAGGCCTTAGATCTAGTGTTGAGAGTTATGCCTGCAAGATAGTGGGGTATGCACAAGGATAATTTTGTTGACTGGAAGGAATATCGTAGAATGATGCGATTAAGATTTGGATATGCAAACACCCGACTCACTGAAAAGTACACGGGAAAGGATGATCTGCGTGAACATCTAGCTTGATGGACTAAGGCATGGGGTGAAGTACCTCCACCATAGTGGGTGTATATCTTTGTTCATACATTGGATGTTATCCCAAGGAACCGGTATTTAGAGACAGAGCTACGACATGGGACTGTTTATTGGGATGAAATGAAGGAGATTTTCTTGCTGACATTTAGTTTTGAAGATGGGATCGAATGCATTGATGAAGCGCTTCAGGATATTAAAGCAGCAATATTTTGAACGCCCATAGAGCCTATCACTTAGATACAACCTGACTGGAGTATGCAACAACAACATGCTTTATAATGTTGCAAGGTTACTACAGAAGAAGGTGATGAGGATCTGTAGAATATTAATATCCATGAGTTAAAGGGACTGCGCTAAATTGCTGGACCTAACATGAGGATCCCTGATACCTCGCAATCAATGTGCACAAAATAGGTAAATATTGGCTCAGAATAAGAACCAAAATTCGTGAACATTGGTGACTATTGGGATGAAGACACAGTGGATAAGGTCGTTGAATTATTACATGAATACTAGGATTTATTTCCAACTAAGTTCTTTGACTTGAAAGGGATAGTAGGAGATTTGGGTATGATGAAGATCAATCTAAAACCAGATGCAAAACCGGTCAAGTAGAGCCCTTATCAGTTGAATCCAAAATACAAGGAAACGGTAAGAGAGGAACTCGATAAGATGCTCACGGTAGGAACAATTGAGCTAGTAGAAGAATATGAATGGGTCATTCCTATGGTGGTCCAACAAAAGAAAATTAAGGGTGATATCAAGATCTACATAGATTTATGGAAGTTAAATGATGCATGCGTACATGATCCATTCCCTATGCCATTTACAGATGAAGTTCTTGAAAATTTTGGTGGACATGAAGCTTATTCATTTATAGATGGATTTTGAGGATATAACCAAATTAAGAATGCATCAAAGGATAGAAGCAAGACTACCTTCACTACAAAATGGGGGTCGTTCCAATATATAGTCATGCTTTCTGGACTAAAAAATGCTCCTGCAGTCTTCTCAAGGGTGGTAGTCACAGCGTTCAAGGAATTCATTCATAAATTTTTGGAATTCTACTTCAATGATTGGATAGTGTTTGGGCTGGTCAAGAAACATGTCTCTAATATGTGCCTAATGTTGGATAAATGTAGAAAGTATCAAATCTCCTTGAACTTGAAGAAATCTTTTTTTTGTGTACCTTATGCAATACTTTTGGGACATGTTTTCTGTAAGTAGGGATTGATGGTAGACCCTGCTAAGATTTTTGTAATTATCAATTTGGAGCCCCCTACGAACATAAAGCAGCTACACATGACTTTGGGTCATACTGGGTACTACAGGAAGTTTATTAAGGCATATGCACAGATCACTGCGTCCACAGATAAGTTGTTGAAGAAGGATGCTACGTTTTACTGGGTGATGACTATCAGAAGAGCTTGGATACCCTGAAGGAAAAGATGGTTATGACACCAATCCTAGTATTCTTGGATTGGAAGAAAGAATTTCATGTGCATGTGGATGCGTATTGTATAGCGCTGGGAGCCATCTTAACTCAACCAAGGGCAAGAGATATTGATCACCTGATTTCCTTCTCCAATCGAATATTACATAAGGCCAAGAAGAAATATTCAACCACAAAGCACGAAGGATTGGCCATGGTTTATGCACTATAGAAATTTAGGCATTATCTGCACTTTAAAATGTACACAAACCATTCTAATTTGAAGTACTTGGTCAATAAACCTGTGTTGGGGGGCAAATCTATAGATGGTTTCTCCATTTCCAAGAATATGATTTTGAAGTGATAGTGAAGCCCGAGAAATTGAATTTTGGATTGAACCACCTCTCTCGGATCAAGAATGGTGAAGATCCCACAAATATTGATGAAGGATTACCTAACGTGAAGCTCTTTACTGTCAGGGTTGCACATGAGCATTTGCAGACATTATTCAGTTTTTTTCTGCAGCGTAGCTCCTAAAGGTTATACGATAAATCAAAAGAAGGAATTAGTTGTCTGGGTTGCAGATTTTTCTTTGATTTCAGGGCAATTATATAAGATAGGGTCAGATGAAGTTCTACATCGATATGTGCCTGAATATGAAAGGCACAATATTCTAGATGAAGCACATGGTGGTGTCATTGGAGGACACTATGCAAGCAAGGAAAATGCACAAAATATCCTATGAGCAGGATTATGGTGGCCTGCGGTACATAAGGATTCTAAGGAGTACTGCAGCGCGTGCGATGTGTGTCAAAGGACCAGGATGCCATCGCGAAGGGACGAACTGCCATTAAATCCACAAGTCACGCTACAATCATTTCATAAATGGGAAATTTACTTTGTTGGACCTATTCAACCACCAGGGAAGAAGACGGGAGCACGTTATATTATCACTCCGACATAGTACTTAACCAAGTGAGCCGAGGCACAGCTTGTGAAGTATTGGCATGCGGACACTACTGCGAAGTTCATATTTGAGTTTATTCTGACAAGGTTTGGATGGTTGAAGATTCCAATGAGTGACAGAGGTTCACACTTTTTGAATGAGACAATTGCAGCTTTAACAGAAGAATTCGAGGTGTACCATCAGAAGAGTACGTTGTATCATCCCCAGGTGAATGGAACTGTCGAGGCTTTCAACAAGATCTTGGAGAATTCCCTCACAAATGTATGCAAAGCTAATAAGAATTATTGGGATGTGTTCATACTAGCGGTTCTATGGGCATATAGGACAACCTGTAAGAAATTGACTGGGAAAACGTTATTTTGACTAGTTTATGGACAAGAAGAAGTGATGTCGATGGAATACATAGTTCCTAGCCTAAGGATCGTAGCAGTAACCGAGATGGAAGATCACAACGTAATGGAGAAACGCCTAGTGCAACTACTTGCATTAGAGGAAGACCGCTTTTATGTTGACTTTCATCAACAGGTGCAAAAATCTAGAGAAAAGGCATGGCACAATCATCACATTAAGTAGCATGCTTTCAAGAATGGTGATTTGGTCCTGATGCATGACAACAAGTTTACCAAATTTCTGGGGAATTTTCAGATGCATTGGCTAGGACCATATGTAATTAAGGATATTTCATGTGGTGGTGTAGTTTAGCTCACGAAAATGAATGGGGGAATATTTCCTAACAGGATTAATGGGAGCAGATTGAAGGTTTATAGTGAAATTACGCCTCTACGCAATGACTACATGACAGCAGGAAAGTCTTAGTGCTTCTGGAAGTTGAAAGAGAGCACACGACTATAAACTACTCTATCAGGGAAAAATTCTATCAAATGAGGGTTGCGCGATGTTTTGGAAGATGGCACAGGTGGAAGCTTCAACAAGGTAACTGCGCCATAAGGAAGGGTCTCGCGCAATCTACCCAGAAAGTGACTGTTGGAACAACTACTGTTGATTTGACATGGAGTTTTCTGTTAAAAGGAGCAGGGGAAATTCATTTAAGGTGAAAATCTAGGAAAATATGTCACCAAATTTTCATTTATGAGGAAGATCTGAGGGGGAACAGATATTTTTAATTTGAATAAGGTTATAAATATTGCACCTCACTCCACATTTGGACACTTTGCATCTTGAGAATTTACTATGTGCTTTTGCGCTTAAAGAGCCGAGTGTGTTGCTACATGTCTGGTTACCTGAGTTGGGAGGAAGTTGAGCAAGAGTTCTTGAGGAGAGGATTAGGGAACATCATGACTACAACACCACCATTCCATGCTACAACACCCAGGTCGCCGAGGCCAAAGCTTACTACCTCTGCAGCAGGAGAAAAAAGGGAGAAAAAACTGCAGCAGATCCCAGTTTAGTAATCGTCGCGAAAAATTCCATCCAAGCAAAGACAAAAAGGAAAAATGGATAAAAACAAGCAACCAATGGAGCCACAGGATTTGGATGAAGAAGAGCTTAATGAGGGGCTCTCCAATATCACGATGAGGCAGCTACAAGAAGGGCACATATGGAGCAGGCCATTTCCAGAGTATGCAATGAGCTTCCAGAGCTCCAAATTAAGTCTGAGGCCACTTTAGAAGACAAAGTGCAGCATCTGGCATATGCATTCATATAATCGAAGGCATAGGTGGATAAAGTTCATTTGATCTACAGATGTAAATTATTAATCTTCAATTAAAACTGAAGCCCACAACACCACCGAAGATTCGAGAGAAACACGAGGTTGCCATCAGAACAGATAGGGAAAAGCTCGACGTTACAATCAAGGACTGCAGTGAATTGTTTTAAGACATGCTAGAACTATGGGCGTCACTGTTGGAGGACCCATAGGTGAAAATTATTGAAGTATAAATCTAGGATAAGCAATTGCACTATGATGAGATCAAGGCAATGGTACACACCTTATCACCTGTGCAACGGTTTGCTCGATTGAAAGAAGGGACATCCTTGCAAGCACGGACCAAGGAGTTGTGGAAGAAGATGCAGATTATCACTACACGGATGCAACATAAGGAGGAAGAGGCGGGGAATCTCTCACAAACTGTGGAAGGCAGGCTCAAGATTATGCAACAAACACAACGGACAATCGGCTTAGCAGCAGAAGGATCGACTATAGAAAAGTTAGTCGAAGAAGTTCGCTAAGCAACAGTATACTGAATGGAGGCGCTTCACCCAGTTAAGTCTTTGTTCAGCAGCCTAAAAGAAAAAATATAGAGCATACCAACGGAATGAATCGGGGACAAGTCACATCTCTGTGTTGGGGGCTTGTTGGGACATGGTTCCCTTAGTCCAATTTTGTTAAGATATTGTAAAAGTATCCATAATTTAAGGAGTGGAGCATGTAACACACATGTTACTAGGAGTAAAGGGGATTTAGGAAGGTCAAAGCCCCTTAGAGTTTGTATTGTTTTGAGCTCCGCCTATTGTTTGCGGACCATGGTATTGTAATAGGAAAGTGTATATAAAGGGATGCCTTATCAAGTTAATTAGTCATATTTTAGATGATATTTTGATATGTTTTGATTCTGTAAGGGTATGATCTTTCTGTATTTTGGGTGAAGAGGGAGGCTCCTGCAGCTATGTGGGCAAAGACCTTGGTAAGTCCACAACTGAGTGCGCGCGATCTAGAAAGTCTATATATTGAAAATATGAAATAATAAAGACTATTTGAAGAAATTCCATGTCCAATTTATATACTTATGTATTTTTTGTATTTACACTCAATGACTACCATTTATCTATATTATTGTATTAATTCCTCCGTGAAGATCTGGATCTACTATTATACATTATTTTATGCATAACTATATGCTTACGCAAAGATCTGGATCTACTATTACACATTATTTTATGCATGACTCTACGCTTACGTGAAGTTCATAACTCTGTTTAACTAAAAATCGTTTTAAGTTTAGGGATCTCATGGATAAGGGTTCGCGAAGGTCAGATAAAGTCGAAACTAAAGAAATTCAAAACCCCCACATCACATAGCCTTCTGGATGCAGAAACCTAGTTCCTGCATCCCCCAGTAATACCTCGAGTGAGGTTGCAGCCTACACTAAGCGATCTGTTGCCGAAAGGGCTAGTAGTGTAGGTTTTTGTTAGTTAGCGTAGCTAACTCTGAACCTAGGTCCAAGCCCCCTCAAGCCAACACAATGGTGTGTCACATTTCCTGAAACATCTATCCACTTTTATGATTAGATGATCAAAGAGTTGGCCCATGCTTTCTATCATTATTAGTGTAAAGTACTCAATAAAAAAATTCTGCAATTATGGAAAGCACCTGATGAATCCATTTTGCAATTTTGGGATCGCTTTCATGATCTCGCTTTTCAAATCCCAGAAGATGAAATTGATTGGAAATTTCTCAATGGAAGATTTCAGTATCTTCTTCACATATCTACAAATCCACATGTGTTAGAGTCATTCGAACCCCTCCCAGCATACCTCGGTGTTAAAGTTGTCAAACCCAAGACAAACAATATTTCTATCACAGGTGACCCTCCATCTGGTTCTCATCAAACAACTCTAGCTCCACAGTGCGAGGTGGGAGAGGTTGTGAACCCATCTATTGAACCTTGACATCCTCCCACCCCACGTACCCTAGATATCTACATAGATTTTGCATGTAAGCCTGTTGGTTTTCACATGAACTCGTTTTCTCAACCTCTGTCTTTTCGTTCTGTTGATCCTCTCGATTGTACTGTGTTGTGTTCTCCCGCTCCAAACTCCACATTGATTTTTCACAAGGATCAAGTTGTCGATGGAGTTGGTGTTGAGAAACTAACCTGTGTTGTCATTTATGATGAGTATGTGTGGTAATCTAAAGAAGAACATGTGGTGAAGGATGACCTCCTTTCGTCTACGCCTCATTCGATTTTTCTTGACATCTTTTGTGATTCTTCCATTTCTAATTTGTCTTTTGAAAATCCATCCCCAGATGTTTTTACTTCCGATCATTCACAGAACACACCAGATGTCAGTTTGTCATTTGATTGCGGAGAGGACACATCTTTCTTTCTGAATCCACCCAATCTATCATATTTTCTTTCTAAAAACTCATAGGTGAACATTCTTGTTTCTGATCAACCCCTATGTATGATGCATCAGATCATGAGGATGTCAATGAACATCTTTGATTTTATGATCATGGATGTCGTGATCTCTTCACTTCTTCATTCGATCATGATGTTGATTCATTTGTTGTTGATCTTTCTAAGCCACCAATCTTTGATGATCTACCCACTAATGAAATGGAAACCCCTCAAGTTTTCGAGGCACTTCAGCCCGCACTGATGGTTATGTCAGGTCCTCGCTTTCTTGAACTCACTTCCACTTCCGATCAAAAAATTGTTGAAACACACGAGGCTCCTCATCAATCTCCTATTTGTATTAAATATTAATCTAGTTTACATATTTTACATCCTCCACCACAATCACATGATCCTATCTCTCATGCATTGGAGGATCATACACAATGAGCATTCTAACGAAACTTAATTTTTCTTCCTTTTTCTTGTTTTCTCATTTGTCATGGTCAAAAGAGTGTACATGGTCATTTTTTTTTTACAGTTTGTTGCAACACCATGGTATGTCCGTAGAGTGTTTGTCTTGCACTTTCATTCTTTTCTTTTCTGTGGATGATTTTAAATTCAAGCGTGTTGGTCTTTCCTATCTTATCTTTTTTGTGTGCTAGTTCAATTGAATATCTTTCTAGTCAACCATGCATTCACCGACATGGGTCAACCAATGCGCCGATGGTTGCATTGGAAATATCACTTCACACGAATAGGCCCATGAACTGTTTAGTTTAGGAGTAGGAGTATTTCTTTCTTTATCATTTGCTTTTACTTTATTGTTTTCTTTGCTTGCATGTTTTTCTTTGCTTTCATGTTTTTATTTCATTTACTTTTGTTCTTTTCCTGTTTGTTTGTTTGCTTGTTATGCACCCATAGGTTTAGCTTCACGTGAAACCATGTTTGGCTCTTGAGACAATGTTATGAAACCAGCTCACAAAAAGATAGAAAAGAGAGATCCACGCCTTAGAATTCAGCCTCTTCGAGGGGGCAACCTCCTTTACATTACATAGATGAACAATTCTTGGATGATACAAATGAAAATACCTCCTTTCTATACATAGGAGTCTAAGTGGTCCCAATACAATCAAAGCCTACATAACAATAATATTGTAGGGCACAACAATAACAATAGTGGGCTTCTATGTGGCACAATAGTAACAATATGGGCACTACATGGGTACATCAATATAAATAAGGGGTATAACTACAATAGTAATGGGGTAATCACTAGTATTATAGGGACCCAACATGCCCCTCTCCTTCAAAAAAGTGTTGTCCTCAACGCTTGAGTAGTTCAGGATACTTCTGCATAAAATTCTCGTCCTCCCATGTGGAATCTTCAGCGGATAAGTTCTTCCACTTGATAAGGTACTCTGAAATTGATCGATTTCGTAGCTGTCGAGTTCTTGTTTCTATAACTGCTTTCGGTTCCAATATAATTTTTCCTTCTTCATCAAGTTCTGGCAATATTGTTTGAACTGGGAGCTTGTCGCCTATAACCTTCTTTAAGCATGAAACATGGAAAACTGGGTGCAATCGAGAAGCTGCAGAAAGCTCCAATTTGTATGCCATAGTACCAATCTTTTGCAACACCTTGTACAGACCATAATACTTTGGTGATAATTTATTATCCTTCTTAGCTTGCTTGAGGGACATTTGCTTATATGGTTGTAGCCGTAGGAATACCCAATCACCTACATCAAAACTTCTTTCACTGCGATGCTGATCTGCCTGTTGTTTCATTCTATTCTGTGCCAACACAAGGTTAACATTTCTTTTATTCTCATCATGAGTTTCCTTTACTACCTTTTCACCATTAGTGACCCTTTCTTGTAGCAACTTCTTCAATTCATCCATCTTATCATCCATGCCATCAATTTTAGCGTCCATGCCATCAATTTTAGCGTCAATCTTAGCTTCCATGCCATCCATCTTAGCTTCCATTCCCTTTATCTTAGATTCCACGCCATTTACCTTAGATTCCACGCCACTTATCTTAGCTTCTGTTAGCTTTTGTGAGCGTGACATTTGTTGCACTTGTTCTTGTAATTTTGATATATCATGTAGCATTTCTTCCTCTTCTTCATGAGTCATGCTAGAGCTTTCAGGTTCCTTACTAGGTGTTTGCATTTTCTTTCCTTGGGGCATCAGTTACCGATAATAAAGTTTTACTATGCCCTTTGAATTCCGTTAAACCAAGCTTACACAAAAATTAAAAAAAAAACTACACACCTTTTTTCACTTTATAGAAGCCTGATATTGAATCTGATGTATCTCTGTAATTTCGGATCATCCAATTCTGAAATTGCTACCTGCAGTAGCCTTCTGCGTCCTCTTTCCAATGCCACAAGTCTGAGCCAAATTGGATTCTCCAAGGAAGAGTTATGTGAAATCTCCCACAGTGACTTGCTTTTAGACTGGTTCAGTAGAGCGAACTTGTACGACGTGCCACGAGTCACTGTTTCAACTTTTGAATCTGAAACACACATACAAGAAACTACAGTCCGTCCTCTTTCTGTACCTTTTTACTAAATTTCAATCCGATCCTCAGAGAGAGAGTTATGACGATTTTCCCCAGGTCCCCTGGTTTGAATGTAATTCAGGAGTCTGCAAAAAGGCCAACTTCCTCAGATCATATCTCCGAAAATATCACGCGAAGCGCTCTGAAATTCGGACCCAAGGTTCAACGCCAATTATTCTCAAATGGGTTTTTTTTGCGACTTCTGAAACGTCACAGAAAAAAATTTATAGCGAAAATGCCACGATGACCTGTTTGGAGCAGCGAAACCCTAGAATCCAAAGCTCTGATACCAAATGTTATGAACCCAGCTCACAAAAAGATAGAAAAGAGAGATCCACGCCTTAGAATTCAGCCTCTTCGAAGGGGCAACCTCCTTTACATTACATAGATGAACAATTCTTGGATGATACAAATGAAAATACCTCCTTTCTATACATAGGAGTCTAAGTGGTCCCAATACAATCAAAGCCTACATAACAATAATATTGTAGGGCACAACAATAACAATAGTGGGCTTCTATGTGGCACAATAGTAACAATATGGGCACTAGATGGGTACATCAATATAAATAAGGGGTATAACTACAATAGTAATGGGGTAATCACTAGTATTATAGGGACCCAACAGACAAGCAAGGTGAAGTATAAGAGGACTTTACAACTATCAAGAAATTGGTTACCTATTGTCCTCTCTTTTTATGAAGAGATTTTTGTCTTCAGTCAATGATACCTTGATGGAAAATACGTTATGTTTAGAGTGAGTCTTGGTGAAAACACAACACTTGCACTTTTAACTAGTGTTTCCTACTCTAATTGGTTTTTCTATATTCGGTTAACCCTTGTCAGCTCAATCAAGTAGATTATGGTGAGGAGGAAAACCTTAACAATTATGTTAGAGGTATATATAACATACTTCTCTGAAATGACAACCTTTTCTTCTCTCAATAAGTTGGGATCCCTCTTTCGCCTCATGAAAATAAATAAGTGCCTATGCACAGTTCTAAAAAAATAAAATAAAAATGAAAATAAAAAAAATAAAAAATAAAGGCAAAAAAAGAGAAAGGATTCCTGCGCAGAGAGGTGTTGCAAGTAAATCCGTCGGGGTACTGACCAGTATCACTCCCAGTGGAGCGATGCTAGTGTTCCTACGTGACTCCATCAGGGTATTGTCTAGGCTTGCTAGCAATGGAGCAACTCCAAAGATGAAACTAAATCTCTAATATTTATATTACTTGTGCATCAATATACCCCTCTTCCCCAATCGAAACAACTTGGTTGACTTGGCTTGCTATGTTTGTTGACCGATCAAGAGAATGACAGGGACTATATCTTTAACTCAAGTTAGTGAGGAAGCCATGATGATCAAAGAATCAAACAATACTTCTGGAGAAATTAGACTCACTTTACAAGAAACAAGGTCCAATAGAGAGTCAGAGTTCTACCAGTGTGTCTCCAATGTTGTATCGACTACAACCACCCTTCAAAATTTTGCCTTCGCTTTGTTTTGGAGCCTCCCTCATCAAAACCTTAGCATCTTTTCTTGTACTACTTAGGTGCTTGTGTTTCATTCAAGTTTATCTTTCACTTTGCAGCTTGTGTTCTCTTACATGTTTTGTTGACTAACCGCAATCTAACCCCATGACTTCATACACATCCGGTTCTTGTGCTGTCTTGGAAAATTGTGCAGTCCTAGAGGGCAGTCTCCTTTGCTTTCAGGGATTTTGGAAAGCAACCCAACAGTCATCCCTGCTCTCCAGAATTGTGTAGAGAAGTCTGACAAACAACCTTGCTAAAAGAAATTGTGTAGAACATCCCGGCAGTGATCTTCGGCTCAAAAATTGCTCAAACCTAGCCGACAGCTTGTCTTCACCTGGGAAATTGCACAGAGCAAGAGAGGTAGCCAGAGCCACTCAACCGAGGAATTGCACAAAAGCATTCCATCAGCTGTTGTCTGATGTATGTGTCGAAACATTGCTTGGTTCCCTCCAAAACTATGCAGTTTCTCCAGGCATGCATGGAATCCTTTCCCAAAAAAGCAAAAAGAAAAAGTATCCCTAAAAAATAGGGATCTAATTTTAGCACTGGGAGTTACACTCAAGTTTATTTTATAAACTTCCCGCCACTTGTCACATTTTCCTAGATTTTTGGCATGCGTGTCATAAACCCTGTGTTGGTGTTCAGATATGAATCATACAATTCACCCAATAACACATTAATTGTCAGCCTAGGGCTTGACTTGTTATTTCAAGGCTATCATGCAAGGTATATGCAGGCCACAGTTTCCCTACCCAACATTGAACATCAATCATAACATAACAATGTGTAACAACAAGTAATAATTGTAAAAACAAGTTAAGACTCATAGAAACACACAGAAATCATTACACAACAGAGAAATAACACACAAAAATAAACCTACGCACACATCTAATCCAACAATGCCTAATCAGGAGAGTGGGCCCAACTCCCTGATCAGGGCTGTTGCAAGAGCAAAGCTATAAAATGCTCAAAAGATCAGGAATTGTATTAATCAAAATAAAATTACAGAGGTTTGTTGTTACAACTCAGAATTCTCGTATATCTCCTAGTGGTGGCTTTCCCAGCCTCAGAACACTACTTATACATTTCATTTAACAACTAAAAGTGCCTAAGATTATGGCAGTTTTTTGCTTACAAACGCACAGTGATTCTTGAGATATAACATAATATAAAGATATCACTTGTGTTGGTCGATAAGTTGAACCACCGTTGCAGCTGATATCCAAAGATAGCGCTGCCAACTCAATAGTCAGCATACACTGAATCATGGTCTTGATCACCATTCCTTCAAATCTGAATGGAAACTTAAGTTAGCAAGCTGCTTAAGGAAATAATCCCCTACGGCTACACTTCATTGACTAACAATTCACAAAGAGATGACAATAGGTATACATTTGTTGTTTAGAATACAAATTGACCAACAAGGACATGAAATGAGTACATGAAAGGGATAAAAAGGTGGTTAAAAAGTGGGAAATTTAGCAATCAACATCTCCCCCCAAGTAGCCTTTCTGCATGTCCTCATGCAACTCGTCTTCTACGCAGATCTAAGTTAGAGCTACTATGGTCAGTATGGAGTTATGTGAGGTCATATTTTGTGGACATTTCTACTCCAAGAACCTTATATCCATCTGTATGAAGGACTTCCTTCCACCAATCCTTGTGTACCACATAAGCTGGTGTGTATTACTTAGTTGGAAGCCAAACAATGGGAAATTGAAATTTCAGACCCATCCATCGAGTCCCATAGGTCTGAAGACATGAAATATATCGTGGTATTCTATCCAAAACCTGAACAAAATTAGGGACCCCAAAATGTTCGCATATCCTTACTATAGATGATGGCAACACCCACCATTTTTGATAGTCAGCCCGAACCTGCTCTTGACAAATAAATATTTTCTTTGTACACATGTCAGTGCACCACTTATGTGTTGCTAGCATCTGACCATTTCGTCCTTCTATTCCCAAGAAGGTACAATGTTTGTTGAAAACATTCACAACCTAAAAATGCTCCGCTCGAGCTACAAGTGGCATGTTCGCTTAGTTCTCTTCGAACGTGTCGAAGGCTTTCTTCCACTTAACCTGGTTAATCATGAAGGATATCAACTAAATATCCCCAACATATGGCACTAGACTGAACAATTGATTGGTCCCCAGAAAATAATCGTGCATGTAGAGTTCGCACATCAACTGTTGGTTCAGGATATTGTGACCCCTCAGGATCCGCAGAAACTGTATCAGATCTTGGATTTCATGGCTTATATCTTGATGGATGCTCTCCAAACATTAGAACAGGTATTGTTCATGGAGGAGTAGAGCATAACTATGAGCAGGTGGTTGGCACACCATCACCTACTGCGCCAGAGCAAACATTTCATCTTTGTCAGCCTTTAATAGTTGCACTTTCTCTTCTAGTTCCTCAATATTTTTCTATTGCTTTTCCTGTTTCTACTTTTCTTTCTCCGTCTGGGTCATGTAACCAGTCACTACTTTCATAGCTTGCTCCTGAATTCCTCTCACTCCTTCCTGGTGGGCTTCCAAAGAGATAAACCTCATTGAAGGCGAGATGCGGTGGCCTGCCATTTCTGAATTTCTACGGTGAACAAGAATTCCCACGACTCAAACAAATGCAAAAATGGTTGGGTCTGTACTACTGCTGAAGTTGTTTCGACTCTAGGATTTACAACAGCCTGACCAAAATTCCTCTTATGTTGCCTCACCCATCTCCATAAGCATAGCACCTTCTTCCTTAGATTAATAATTTCCATTTTTAATTGCATATTCTCCTTAAATTGCGAATGGTACCTTTCTTGGATGGGGGCCCTTCTCTTTGTGCATTTTTCAATGAATTCTTGTTTGATAATGAGCTCCTCCATTGGTCTCATGGCTGGTGTTGGATTTGGTGGATTGATGTTAGGAAAATCATCAATTAGCTTTTGTTTCACCCTTATTTCTTCTCTCTGCTCCTTAACTCAGGGGACGGCCCCAACATTTTCTTTCGTAGGTCTTAGAACCTCCACATATTCCTTGAATGACTCCAGAGCCATCGCAGACCCTCACAGAGTAGCATTTTCAACACGCTTTTCCTATGGCTACTATGTTTCCCATCATCTTTTTCCATTTTCTCAAAAACTGCTTCTAGCCCTTGTGGGTTGGTACCAACAACAATGTTTTCTTCCAATGGCTTTGTGCAAACTATTGGGTGTGGATTCTGATTATCTTTTGTATTCAAAGGTATCGCCGCATTGGACCCCAGTTCGTAATGGGGTGGCAACTTCACTTGTAAAATATTCGATGCAGGGGGGTCCAGGGGGGGTGGCTACGACCTTTGGGAGCGCCCCCCGCCCTGACCCCCCCCCCCCCCCCCCCACCCGTGGGATCGAGGGCAGCACCCCCGAAGCTAAAAATAGATGTAAAATTTCCTTGTAAAATGTTGTAATTTCATAATCAATCTGGGTTGTTCATTAGGCGGAGATCTGACGGTAGAATCTATGTGTAACTTAGGGTTTTTTGCCCTAGAAGGCAACCCCTTGCTATATATGAGGGAATTGTATTGCATCTATGTAGATCTGTATTCTGAGTGAGGAAGAGAGAGGAGATTGAGAGCGAAGAGGGAATTATAACGGATCTGTTGTAGGTTGTATCTCTTCAATTTGCTGGATAATATAAAAGGAAGGACTGATTGTTTCTCCGTGGATGTAGTCCAAACTAGGTGAACCATGTATATCCATCTCTCTTGTTTTATGCGTTTTCTATGTTTATATTTCTGCAATATTTTATGTGTTCCATTTCTTTGTAATATATAATTTTATAACAACTGATATCAGATCCGAAGGTCTATTTGGCTGATAAACTCGCAGGAGAGAAGGGTTCTTGGTTCGAGTGGGAGCAATGGCGAAAGATGGTAGGTTTAGGGTCGAAAAAATCAACGGTCAAAACTACCAACTGTGGAAGATGCAATTGGAAGATTATCCGTATCAAAGAGATCTATACCAACCATTGAGTGGAAAGGAAAATAAGCCGACAAGTATGACAGAAACAGAATGGAATATTCTTGACAGAAAGACACTTGGAACAATACGACTGTGCCTAGCAGCATCGGTAGCGTTTAATATTTCAAAGGAAACGACAACAGAGGGTTTAATGTCGACATTGGACAAACTATATGAAAAACCCTCGGCCTCAAATTAGGTATTTCTTATGAAGCGTTTATTTAATATGAAAATGTCAGAAGTTGGATTAGTTACTGATCATTTAAATGAATTTAATACAGTTACCAATCAGTTAAGTTTTGTAGGGGTAACTTTTGATGATGAAGTTAGGGCTCTGTTATTTCTGTGCTCATTGCTAGAAATTTGGAATGGTTTAGTTATGGCCATTAGTAACTCTGTCTCTGGATCTAGTACTTTAAAGTTTGGTGATGTTGTCAGTGAAATCCTTAGCAAGGAAATGCGACGGAAAAGCTCCAGTGAGACATCAGGTAATGCTTTGACTACAGAGACTAGGAGAATAAATATGGAAAGAGGAAAGAGCCCTAGATATTTCAGTAAGTCAAGAAAAGGTAGATCCAACTCCAGATCGGGGATAGTGTGCTAGAAATGCGGGAAGAAAGGACACCTGAAGAAAGACTACAAGTATTAGAAGCAAGAAAATAATCATGAAACGAATGTAACAGGTGATGTGTTGCAAGATGCTTTGATTCTCTCTTTAGAAAATATTATTGATGCCTGGGTGGTAGATTTAGGGACCTTATTCCATGCCACACCTGATAGGAAACATTTTCATGATTATGTTCAAGGAGATTTTGGACAGGTTCGATTGGGCGATGATAAACCCTGTAAAATCATTGGAATGGGTACAGTTTTCATAAAATAGCAAAATGGAAATCAATGGCTATTGAAGGAGGTAAAGCATGTTCCAGATCTAAAGAAAAATCTTATTTCAACAGGGCAGTTGGGAGGTGAATGTTGTGTGACTACTTTTAGAGATAAAACCTGGAAGGTCACTAAAGGATCCCTGGTAATAGAAAAAGGAGAAAAGGTTGGTACATTGTATTTATGCAATGGTATTTCTAATTTTGTTAATGCTTTAACCTCTACAGGAGAAGATACAGCATTGTGGCATTATAAGCTCGGGCACATGAGTGAGAAGGGGATGCAGATTCTTCACTCAAAAAAAAAAATCCAGGTTCCAAGCATGTTGATTTAAAATTCTTTGAGAATTGTGTTTATGGAAAATAGAAGAAAGTCAGATTCCTTAGAGTTGGGAAAGAAAAGAAGAGCGAAAAATTAGAGCTTGTGCATACAGATGTATGGGGACCTACTCAGGTATCATCTCTTGGTGGATCTTGTTATTATGTTACTTTTATTGATGATGCAACCAGAAAAACTTGGATTTATTGTATTCGAAATAAATCTGATGTATTTGATAATTTCAAGAAATGGAAAGCTTTGGTTGAAAATGAGACAGGAAAAAGGTTGAAGTGTCTCAGATCAGACAATGGAGATGAATATTGCAACAAAGAGTTTGATAGGTATTGTTCATAGAATGGAATTCGCAGAGAGAAAATAGTTCCAGGAACACCACAAGAAAATGGTGTGCCAGAAAGGATGAACAAGACAATCATGGAGCGTGCAAGGTTCAGGAGATTGTATGCAGGATTGCCTTTACAATTTTGGGCCGATGTTGTAGATATTGTTGTTTATCTAATAAACAAAGGGCCTTCACGTTCCTTGGATGGTGGTATTCCAAAGGAAGCATGGACAGGTAAAAAGGTAAACTACTCATTTTTTAAAACTTTTGGTTGTGAAGCCTTTGTCCACATTAATAAAGAAAATAGAACAAAGATTGAGGAAAAATCGAAGAAATGTACTTTTATTAGATATGGTGTTGATGATTTTGGTTATCACTTTTATGATTATGAAAAACACAAAATAATTAGGAGTAGAGATGTCATATTCAATGAAAAGGTTTTGTATAAGGATCGGTTGTAGGAAAATAAACAAGAAAAGGAAAACAGAGAATACACAATGCTTGATGAGATCAAAGAAAAAAGTGATGGTGCCTGAAAATCATAATGATCAACGGCCAGAAAAATAACACAACAACAACAAGCACCTCAAACACCTGAAAGTGGTGTTAGAAGATCTACCCGGATAAGTAGACCCCTTGAACAATACTCTCTTTCATTATATTATGTACTGGTGACTGATTCTGGTGAACCAGAATGTTATGAAGAAGCAGTGCAGGTAGAAACCAGGAAGAAGTGGGAGCAAGCCAAGAAAGAAGAGATGGACTCCTTAGCACATAACCAGACTTGGGACTTAGTCAAGTTGCCTACAGGTAAAACAACATTGCAGAATAAATGGGTTTACAAGTTGAAGGAAGAAGATGGAGGTAGAAAAAGGTATAAAGCTAGACTTGTGGTGAAAGGGTTTGCACAGAAAAAGGGCATAGAATTTGATGAGATATTTTCTCCTATTGTAAAATGACTTCAATCAAAACTATTTTAAGTCTAGTAGTAGCCGAAGATTTGCATCTTGATCAGTTAGATGTAAAGATAGCCTTTCTCCATGGGGATTTGGAGGAAGAGATATATATGCAGCAGCCACAAGGATATGAGGTAAAAGGGAAGGAGAAACTAGTGTGTAGGTTGAAGAAGAGCTTGTATGGCTTAAAACAGGCTCCAAGGCAATGGTATCTAAAATTTGATAGGTTTATGTCTGAACAAGGATATACTAGATGTCACTCTGATCATTGTGTTTATCTCAAAATGCAAAATGATGGAAGCTATATTATATTGTTATTGTATGTAGATGACATTCTTGTTGGAGGTTCTAACATGCAGGAAATAAATGTGCTCAAAAGAAAATTGGCGAATTCATTTGCAATGAAGGATTTGGGTGCTGCAAAACAAATCCTTGGTATCAAAGTAACTAGAGACAGGAAGAATCACAAATTAACATTGTCTCAAAGTGAGTACATAGAAAAGGTTTTGAAAAGGTTTAATATGCAGAATGCAAAACTAGTTAGTATACCTTTGGCTAGCCATTTCAAATTAAGTAAGGAGGAGTGTCCCAAGACTCAGGAAGAAATGGCTCATATGTCTAAAGTTCCATATGCATCAGCAGTTGGAAGCCTAATGTATAAAATGGTCTACACAAGGTCTGATATTGCACATGCAGTGGGAGTTGTAAGCAGGTACATGAACAATCTAGGAAAAGAACATTGGATGGTAGTGAAGTGGATTCTCAGGTATTTTAGAGGTACCACAAATCAAGCAGTATGATTTGGTGGTTCAAACATTGCTCTACAGGGATATGTTGATGCAGATATGGTGGGTGATAGAGATAACAGGAGGAGCACAACAGGGTATGTGTTTACTGTGGGTGGAACAGCTGCCAGTTGGGTCTCAAAACTGTAAAGTGTTGTTTCACTCTCAACAACAGAAGCAAAGTATGTTGTTGCTACAAAGGCTAGTAAAGAAATGATTTGGTTACAAAGGTTTATGGATGAATTGGGTAAGAAGCAGGAGTTGGGCAAGTTATACAGTGACAACCAGAGTTCCATACATCTTGCAAAGAACTCTACATTTCATTCCAATACTAAACCTATACAACTCAAGTACCATTTCATACGGTCGGCATTGGAAGACAGACAGTTGAAGCTGGAAAAGATACACACTAGCCAGAATCCTGCAGATATGTTAACAAAAGTTGTAACCAGGAAGAAACTGAGAGTCTGCTAAGTTTCAATAGGTCTTAAAGTATGATGAAGAAGATGAGAAACAACTAGGTCCAAACTTGAGTCATTGTCCAGCAAATGAAGCAACGGTAGAGTTGCTATAATCAGTCTCCAATTGGGAGACTATTAGGTGTGGAGCCTGATTATCTTTTGTATTCAAAGGTATCATTGCATTGGACCCCAGTTCGTAATGGAACGACAACGTCACTCGTAAAATATTCACTGTAGGGGGGGTCTAAGGGGGGCCGGTTGCGACCTTTGGGAGCCCCCCCCCCCGGGGGATTAGGTACATCACCCCCGAAGCTATAAATAGATGTAAAATTGCCTTTTAAAATGTTGTAATTTCGTAGTCAATCTAGGTCATTCATTAGGCGGAGATCTGATGGTAGAAGTTATGTTTAATTTAGGGTTTTTTCCCCTATAAGGCAACCCATCATTATATATGAGGGAATTGTATTGCATCTATGTAGATCTGTATTCTGAGTGAGCAAGAGAGCGGAGATTGAGAGCGAAGAGGGAATTACCACAGATCTGTTGTAGGTTGTATCTCTTCAGTTTTTTGGATAATATAAAAGGAAGGACTGGTTGTTTCTTCGTGGACTCATACTCATAATGGTCTGAGTTCTAATTGGGACTTCTTACTAGGGAGATCCCCTGACATGTTGGCAGGTCCAACACCATCAAAAGAACCTTCAGCACTGTCACCACAACTTTTCCGGGTAAGTTTTTCTTTTCAAGTCTTTTGTTGCTTTTTCTATCGCTTTTGTTTCCTTGGCTTGTGTGAGTGTTATTTTGAATGTTTTACTGAATGACTACTGGTTTTTTAGTTTGTTTTAACTTGTAGAAGTGTTGTTTCAAGTTTTTCATTGTCTTTCTTAAGTGTCGCATGCATAACATTGTTTTTGCACTAAAGGTTGTCGTTGCAGCGACTCTACCCACCAACTTTGTTATTCATCTGTTTGACTAAATCCTGCATTGGTTTTGATTGCATGCATGATAATTCACCCCCATCTACACCATCCTTCACTCATACATTCACATCTACTCATTTTCAAGCTACCCTTGGGAAGATCTTGGCTGCCTTGGCTCAGATCTTGTTTTGCCCAGCATGCATTGTGCAATCCCAGAACTCAAGGCTCTACCTTAGCTCTAGGTATTGCGTAGAAGTTGCTTGTCACTGGGCTCCAGATGTGCTCTACACAGTTCTGGGAAACGATGCCTAGTCTTTCCCACTGGGATTACATAATGCACAGTCCCAACTAACAACCCAATTAGACCGAACTGCACTGCGCAGTTCCAATCCACGGTCAGCCTCATTGGATTGTGCTCTGTGCAATCCCAGTTAGCAGTAGGTCTCACTGGTAGCTGCAACTGCGCAATGTGCAATTCCAACTGACAATCTCCCACCCTTTGAGAGTCACGGGATCCCCCAAGGCAAGTTTTGGGGCTTAATGCCCAGATTTTGACCAAATCTGATGTAAAGACTCCGTGTTTTGTGGGCGCAAAGCACGCAGATTGTAAATGAGTCATAGGGTTGTCCGCTCTCATTTTTTTAATGTAATTTCGGCTTTAGAAATCTACCCATGGCACGCGGACCATGGGATTGTATAAATAGAGCAAGGCTCTAAGTTGTAAATCAACGAAGAATCAATGGGAAATAGATGAAGAATTGAGTCTTATCTTAGTGTAGAGTCGAGTCCTTGGGTCGTATAGTAGGAGAAGGCTCTGCAGCTGATTGCACAAAGGCCTAGTAGTTCGCAGCTAAGTGCGCAGAACCCTACAATTGAGTGTGCAGGGCAAGTCGAGTCTGTTACCTTTGGAGAAGTAATAAAGAGAAGTTTTACATCATTTTTGTGTATCTTTTTCGTATTTTGTGCATTGAATGTATCAAATATAAATTGTGTTACTATTGTCTATATAATGCACAAACTTATATGAATGTGTTGATAAAGTGAATATAATATTAAGTATCTGTTTACATGAAGATAACAAACTGTTATAAGAATATAAGTAATATCCACGGTATAACTTGGGGAAGAGTACATATCGTTGCTAGGGCAACGCGAAATCACCTCAGCCCCTGGTTAGGGTTGCACGAAGGCAATTATAATAGATCGTGAAGGCTTCACGAGCCAAGATAATGTGTGAAGTGACCTGTGTGAAGGTATTTACAGTTGGACTAAACTGACCCCTCGGACATCTCAAGGGTGCGGAAACTTGGTTCCAGCATCCCCCCATACTGCTTCGGGTGAGACCTCAGTCCGTGCTCTGTGGGTTGTTGCCAAAAGGGCCAGTAGTACAAGGATTTATTTGGCTAATTAACTCTGAACTTGGGTCAGGCCCCCTCAAGCCAACAAATGGTTTCGTTGTTGGGACTGGAATCTGCATAGAGATGTCTGATGTCGTATCATTGGAATCCAACTAAGAATGAAATTGAAGGTTGGTTGGACAAAAGAATTCATGAGTTCGCCATGCAGGAAAATAGGAATCCCCGACTGACAAAAGAAGAGTGGTTAGATTGCTACCTGTACATAGAGATCCACGAAATCTTTTTTGCGTCTTTCCCTACTGAGTTGTACGAGTGGATCATGAAGCTAGCAGATAGCCAAGGAAGGTGAAAACTCGACAATCCTATTGTGTGGACCCCAAATTTGGTGCACATATTGGAAGCATCAGAGGATAAGATCGTGCTCGTTCTTGATCACTGGCTCAATCAGATTATAGGAGGATTCATTATTGAGTTCGCAGTAAATACTTCAGTCAGCTATAGCGAAGCAGAGCAACGCTTTCTCAAAGGACCACGAGGTAAGTACGTAAAGTCTTTGAATACTTGGATTAAAATTTTATTGTGTGAAAAGAGGTTTATGCAATTACCTTGATGTCTGGAACTACATGAAGTGGAAAAACCTACAGAAACGAAGGAAGTAAGGGACCAGAGAATAACCCTTTGATTTCACCTCCATGAGGGGACGAGGAAGAGCTTGCAAAGGTCTCTCCACAAAGTGCGATCCATTTGATAAGGCAGAGGATTCCACGCATACCACCCCCACCCACACCGCCACTAGTTTCACCCCCTTCACCTCCATCTTCACCTGTACCACCTCCACTACCACCAGGAGTCAATATGGCAAGCACGATAAAGTTTCTGTGTTTAAGGGAGTAGGAAATGAAGATCCGTACTAGTTTTGGTTTGTGATAAGAGCCGTATGGGAAGCGCAGGGAGTTACGGATGATAATATAAAGAAAGCGATGCTAGTCAGTGCTCTGCAGGATCGCACGCTGACCTGGTATATTAAGAATTCTAATGACAATCTGAATGTGGGAATCGTGGATATCCAAATTGCGCTAAACGGAGAATTTAGCAGGCTGAAGTCAAAAGCGCATTCGATCATTGGATTCAAAGAGATCACAATGCTACTAGGTGAGACTCCTTGGGAGCTGGATCAGAGACTGAAGTGTACAATTTGCGAAGCTAATATGACTTTGACAAATGGACAACACTGCGAATGGTTTGTAGCATCGCTAACTCCGAATTTGAGGAACACACTGTCGCAACAGAGGTTAACAATTCAGGCAAAGGCCTTGGAGATCACGATGAGGCTGCATGAAACCCTAATGCAAGATCCTAACTTGGGAGTTTAGCAGATCCACACACAGTTGAAAAACTTGTGCCTTGAGATGCAGAGTCTGAAACAGGATAGGACAACCCGACTAGAAGTGCACGAAGAGGTGTGGTGCGTAAAATGAAAGGGTCAGGGTCATGATAAGGACCACTGCCCTGTGTTCGCGAATTACCTCACAGGAGGAGGACCGATGCCGTTAAGGCCGGAAGCGAAAGTAGGACCTAGTGCGACACCTGCTTTGTGGTGTGCGATTTGTCAAATAGGAGGAAAGCATACTACGGACAACTACCATTTGTTATAGAAGTACACGCAGAATTCGAAACAGTTGTTCTGTAATTTTTGTAGATCGATTAGACACGATGAGCACACTTGTAGAAGCTATGAGCTAATGATGGATAGAACTCCCAACTATAGAGTTCAGGCTTAAACACAGCCCTAGACTAGAATGCAGGAGTGGCACGAACCAGATTTCAGGGGCGCGAACGAGGCTGAGGTGGAGGAGTACCTAGAAGAGGTCACGGACAACTGATATGTTATAATTGCGGAGGGCTAGGACATTATGCCCATGATTGTACGAACCCAATGCGCCCATCATGTCTGTATTGTACCTTGTTTGATCATGAGATGGAAGATTGTCTTACGCTGATAGCTAGGATACGTGACAAGGGAGTGCTACTACCTCCCTCAACTCAGTACCTATAGATGATGAGGTCTTAGATACGTGAGGAAGATCCAAATATGAAAATTGTGCTTCGAAGTGGAATCATGATAGGAGATGATAAAGGAAAACAACCCGAAGATAGTAGTTGGGTTCGCAAGGCTCTGATGAAAGAAGTAGAGTTTGCTTTGGAGCGTGCTAAGGAAACCTTCATTGAAGCTAAGAAGAGCTTCGTTGATGCCTCCACTTCAGAAAGCAAAGATAGAATAGAGCTGAAAATGGACCCATCTATGCTTACGATGTTCCTAGAAACATGCATGAAGCTACTGAGAGACAATAAGGCTGTAAAAGGATTGCAGGAACTCATTAAAAGATGCGCTGGGACCACGCCAGGAGAACCACATGTAGTCCGGAAGATTGGAAAACACAAGGCAAGGACAGGGAGAGAAATGAAGCTAACTGCGTAGATTGGAGAGTATGAGATGGACCAAGTAATTTTGGACTTAGGATCGGATGCGAACGTTCTGCCGAAGCAGATATGGGAGTGCATGGGGAGGCCTACACTGCAATGGTCTCCTATCCAGCTGTGAATGGTGAACCAGCAAAAGATAATACCTATGGGGAGATTGCAGGGAATCACCATAGATATTGAGAGAGCGAGCACACTAGAAAAATTTGAAGTGATAGAGATTGTTGATGATAGCAATCCCTACCCCGTAATTTTAGGAATTGATTGGGCCACTGGCATGAATGGGGTGATTAATTTGAAGAAGCGCAAGATGATTTTTGAGAAGAATTCTTTGCGCGTAGTTATACCCTTAGACACTATTGAGGGATCACGCTATACAGAGCCAGTGCGCGACTATGAAAGTGATGACGATCTGGACTACATCTACAAGATAACTGCACGAGAGCAAGATTGGGTAAATCCCACCATGGACAAAAAAATTTCATGGGAGCACGAAATCTCCTATACGTTGGATTTTGATGAGGAGATAGAGCGATGGCAAAATCGGTTACACAAGGTAAACACGCTGAACTATAATATGATGGCAAGATTGCTATACTTTGAATCGATAGAAGCGAGGGATCTGCCTACTTATGATGGGTTAGGTGAGGTAGATGCTTTCTTGGGAAAATTTGAAAGGGAGGTGTTGGAAAAGCAACGTTTCTAGGCCTTGAATTGGGTAATGCACACTACGCCTGCAAGGTGGTGGGGTACACACAAAGGGAGCTTTGAGGATTGGCGCGAATGCAGGAGAATGATGTGCACATGGTTTGGGAAGCCTAATATGTGGCTAGTAGACAAGTATGATGGACAGGATGATCCACGCTCACACCTAGCCAAGTGGACAAAGGTCTATGGAGAAAAGCCACAACCTGAGTGTGTGCACCTATTCTGTCATACCCTAGATGTTATACCCATGAATTAGTATATAGAGATAAGCTCTGCCATGGGATAAGTGAATGGGATATCCTACACGAAGGGTTCATAATGACCTTTAGTTTTGAGGATAGATGGTGGGAAAACGTTGATGAAGTACTACAAGATGTAAAGGCATCTATCTTTAGGATACCACAGGAGCAGTAGAATTGATTCATCCTTAATGGGCTACTCAATTGAGCTGTGCGCTGGAATGTTATAATGTAAGAGCTGAAGAAGAAGATGAAGATCGGCCAAAAATTAACATTCCAGAAACAAAAGGCCATCGCAAGGTTCAAGGACCACTGATTGAGAACCCTAACATCACCGCGTCGGTAAATACGAAGTGGGTGAACATTGGTACAGAGGCCGAACCTTATTTTGCAATGCTCGACAACTATTGGGATGATGCGACGGTGGATAAGGTCGTTGAGTTACTCCACGAGTACCAAGACGTATTTCCAACCAATTTTATGGATTTAAAGGGAATAATCAGAGATTTAGGAATGATGAGGATCATGTTAAAACCTGACGCGAAGCCAGTTAAGCAGAGGCCTAACCGCTTAAATCAAAAATACAAGGCGTAGAACTAGACAAAACACTCACAGTAGGAATCCTTGAGCCGATGGAAGAATCCGATTGGGTAAGTCCAATGGTGGTGCAGGAAAAGAAGCAAAAGGACGAGATAAGAATATGTGTGGATCTCATAAAATTGAATGACGCTTGTGTGCATGATCCATTCCCATCTCCATTCACAGATGAGGTGTTGGACAATGTTAGTGGGCAAGAAGCATATCATTTCACTAACGGGTTCTCAGGGTACCACCAGATCAAAATCACGCCAGAAGCTAGGAGAAAGACAACCTTCACGACTGAGTGGAGCTACTTTCAATACATTGTCATGCCATTTCGGTTGAAGAACGTGTCAACCATCTTTTAGCGTGTGGTTGTTGTAGCATTTAAGGAATCTATTCACAAGTTCTTGGAAGTTTATTTTGATGATTGGATTGTATTTAGGCTGGTTAAGCACCATGTAGCGAGCTTACGCTTGATGCTAGATACATATCAAAGATACCAAATCGTGCTTAACCTAAAGAAGTGTATGTTCCTCGTTCCTTCCGGAACCTGTTGGGACATGTGGTTTGCATACAGGGACTGATGGTAGATCCCACGAATATTGCGATGATTCTGAATTTAGAAGCACTGTGAAGTGTGAAACAGCTGCGCTTTACCCTGGGACATACGGGGTACTACAGGAAGTTCATCAAAAGCTATGCCCAGATCACTGCACCGATGGAAAAGTTGTTGAAAAAATGTGTCACGTTCTGCTGGAATGATGACTGTAAGAAAAGCATGGATGTATTGAAAGAAAAGATGGTCATTGTGCTGATCCAGGTCTTCCCGAACTAGGACAAGGAGTTTCATGTCCATGTTGACGCATCATGTATAATGCTAGGAGCGATACTGACACAGGATGGTGGCGAGGACTTGGAGCAACCTATCGCATTTGCGAGTCACAAATTGTCTAAAGTAGAAAATAACATTCCACCAGTCAACACGAGGGACTGGCTATGGTATATGCGCTCTAGAAATATCGACACTACTTGTTAGGGGGACACTTCAAAATGTATACAAATCATTCTATGCTGAAATACTTGGTCAATAAGCTTGTGTTGGGGGGGCACATATGCAAGTGGATTTTATTATTCCAAGAATATGATTTTGAAGTTGTTGTGAAGCCTAGACGACTAAACACCTTACCTGATCACTTGTTGTGCATTGAGACAGGAGAGGAACCCACTAGTCTGGAGGAAGGATTACCTGACACACAACTCTTTGTTGTGTGTGTAGCAGATGGACATTTTGAAGATATAATCCACTTTCTTACGACTGCAACTACGCTGAAAGAGTACTCCATCCAGCAGAAGAAGGAACTAGTGGTACGCGTAGCAAATTTCTTTGTCATTGCAGGGCACCTATATAAGATGGGCAATGATGAGATACTATGAAGGTATGTACTTGAATTTGAAAGAAGCCATATCCTCGCAGACACGCATGGGGGCACTGCAAGAGGACATTATGCAGGGAGAGTGACAGCGCAAAACATTCTTCGCACAAGGTTGTGGTGGCCGACCCTTCCTCAGGATTCAAAATCACATTACAAGGCTTGTGATGTATGTTAAAGAACAGGTAAACCATCACAGAGGGACAAGATGCCTTTGAATCCGAAAATAAAGCTACAACCCTTTGAGAAGTGGGCGATCGACTTCGTAGGAACTATCAAACCTCAAGGAAAAACAAGCGCGAGAATATTATCACTGTGACAGAGTACCTGACTCGTTGGGCAGAAACGCAACTGATAAAAGATTGCACATCCGCCATGGCTGCGAAGTCTCTATTTGAACACGTATTGACACGATTTGGATGTCTGAAGATCTTGATGAGCGACCACGGTACACATTTACGATCAGCGTGCTAACAGAAGAGTTTCAGGTGTATCATTAGAAAATCACACCGTATCACCCACAAGTCAACGGGACAGTAGAAGCATTTAACAAAGTACTGGAGACTACACTGACCAAAGTATGCAATGCGCAGTGAAGTGTTTGGGACCTACACATACCTTCATTATTATGGGCTTATAGGATGACATGTAAGAAACTAATGGGACAAACACCTTTCCAGCTGGTCTATGGAGTGGAAGCCATAATGTCGATGGGATACATCATGCCTAGTCTGCGCATAGCAGTGCTCACAAGTATGATGGACCGCGGAGCCCTGAAAGAAAGACTCGCACAGTTGGAGGAACTCGAGGAAGAACAATTTCTGGTTGGCTTTCACCAATAGGTACAAAAGCAGTGCGAAAAGGCATGGCACGGTCAACATATTAAGTTGCGCACCTTCAAGGTGAACAATTTGGTGTTACTGTATGATAGAAAGTTTGATAAATTCCTGGGAAAATTTAGAATGCATTGGCTGAGACCGTATGTTATTAAAGAGGTCACATACAGAAGCGCGGTGCAGTTGGTAAAGTTAAATGGAGAACATTTCCCAAGAAGAGTGAATGGCAGTTGGTTGAAACCATAAATGGGTGGCCCAACTATCTGACTAGCCCATCGAAGTACAGTCTTAGCGCTCCAGGTAGCTGAAAGGAGGTGCGGGACTATAAACAGATGCAGGGAATGTAGGAGAAGATACAAGTAAGCACTTCAGATACAATAATCTCTGAACAACACATCCAGGAGATACAACAGGCAGCCGCTCAGTGCACTGCCGACCTTGCAGCGGTTCAGACAGAATTGGGAGGTCTCCGCACGAAGATCTCCTCACTGACAGAGTGACTCGAGGGCAAGTCACGATGTTTGTGTTAGGGGCCTGTTGGGTGCGAGATCCCCCAAGGAAAGTTTTGGGGCTTAAAGCCCATATTTTGACCAAATCCGATGTAAAGACTCCGTGTTTTGTGGGTGTGGAGCGCAAATATTGTAAATGAGTTATAGGGTTATTTGCCTTCATTTTTGTAATGTAATGTCAGCTTTAGAAATCTAGTGAGACTCTAAGTTGTAAATCAGTGAAGAATCAATGGGAAATAGATGAAGAATTGAGTCTTATCTTAGTGTAGATTCAAGTCTTTGGGTCGTAGAGTAGGAGAAGGCTCCACATCTGAGTGCGCAGAGGCCTAGTAGTTCACAGCTGAGTGTGCAGACCCCTGCAGCTGAGTGTGCAGAGGCCTAGTAGTCTGTAGCTGAGTGCGCTGGACCCCTGCAGCTGAGTGCGCAAGGCGAGTTGATTTTGTAACCTTTAGAGAAGTAATAGAGAGAAGTTTTAAATCATTTCTACGTATCTTTTTCATGTTTTATGCATTGAATGTATCAGATATAAATTGTATTTCTATTGTTTATATAATGCACGAACTTATATTAATGTGTTGATAAAGTGAATATAAGATTAAGTATTTGTTTACATGAAGATAACTAACTATTATAAGAAGATAAGTAAGATCTGTGGCATAACTTGGGGAAGTAGCACAAATCACTTCAAGGGCAGTGCAAAATCACCTCAGCCCCTGGTTAGGGCTACGTGAAGGCAATTATAACAGATTGCGAAGGCCTCACGAGTCAGGATAGTGCGCAAAGCGACCTGCGCGAAGGTATTTACAGTTGGACTAAATCGACCCCTCAGACATCTCAAGGGTGTGGAAACTTGGTTCTAGCATCCCCCCATACTGCTTCGGGTGAGACCTCAGTCCGCACTCCACGAGCTATTGCTGAAAGGGCCAGTATTACAGGGATTTGTTTGGCTAATTAACTCTAAACTTGGGTCAGGCCCCCTCAAGCCAACACATTTGCTTGGCATGAGTGTCCACTCTATCTCAAGGTACATGAGTTATTGAGCAGTCTCTCAGTAGTATAGGTATCATGGTTTCCAAGAGATATGGATCAAAGGACACTGTAGAGAGAAGCACTGGATACATGGTTGAACAAGTTCCAATGAACTTGCCCATCTATGTAGCATGCAATTATTCGTAGAGAAGGAAATGAAGATCACATGGCAAGAAATAAAGGACATATTTGTAGGTGGTTTCAAGGAAGATTTGGAAGATCGACAAGTCTATGTCAACATTCACAAGTTAGGCTTGTATAGGATTGCATACACGTACCCTGCCTTCCAATGCACAAATATAATTCACTGGATTGTCTCACATACCAATCCCAAGATGATGACATTGAGCAATACTAGTGGGACACAACTTGCCACCTTCAAGACGGAAAACTGCCATCATATGTATCACGTTCTGCAGTCGGTGAACTAAATGGATGCAATGTTCTTCACTCCAAATAGCAATGTAAACACTAGAGACATCATGAAGTGTAGGGTAAAAGAACCATTGAAGTTCAGGACGAAACCCAACCAGGTCTATAAGACGAAGTCACTCATGAAGGCTTACCAACTCTTGGTCATCTTCACATGTCATGTGTATGGCCAAGAGAGCATGGAGACCTTCCCATAGAGTTGGGTTGTTATGTTAGATCAGTTGGAAAATGAAGGAAGGCCTTTCAGATAGTCAAACATGTTGGCTCTTTAGCTAAAAGTGCATGTGTCAAATGCCCGAAATCTGCCTACGGATGGACAAGTAAGATTCTATATGTCTGTGTACCTCCTTGATGTAATTTGTGCCCAACAACAATTCCTTGGCATGGGTTGGACATGGACACCATCAGAGGAAGATATGAACATATATTGGAAGTTCCTCTTTGGGTGCAGCTATCGAGGAGTCATGGCGAGGTTGGCTGACCACTTCATTGACCTGTTGTACAGGATGATATTTGAACAAGATCCACCTTGCATGTCCCAAGAAGTGATGCAAGCATTGCTTAACATTGCGGATTGGTATGCCTCACCCAGTGGCACCCTCATCAGGATGTTTGGTGCAGAGAAGCCTCTGCATGAGCTACTAAGGTTTTCCACAGACAAGCTGGTCATGTAAGAGGTTGCATACCACATCTCCATAGGGTTATCAGCGGGACTACATAGGAGGAAGAAGGCACCATGGCCTACTCTTCCTTTGTGGATTGGGTTGTATGATATCTGTACCTTGAAAGATACAAATTTTGAGACCAAAGACTTGAAGAAGTTTGTGTTCAACACCAAGAGCTTAAATCCATATGACCCCCACTACATATGCAAGAACCACTATGCGAAGGTGTACTACCCATGGACGCACGGGGCATGTCATTGGCCAGAGGACTATCCTTGGAGGTACTGCTATAACTCTTCTAGACTCAATGAATTAGTCAGCATGGATGTAGAATGGAAAGCATCAATGTAGGCAATAGCACCACAGGAAGGAACACACCAACAACAGTGAGCAGCAAACCGGCGTAAGAAAAAGGCAAGAGGAAGATTGGCAAGAGCGTAGAGGCTAAGCAAAGCTACAAGTTCAAAGACGAACCACTTGTAGAGAGAGTAGCTTTGGAGATAGATGCAAAGAGCCGACAGTGCGATAGGAGAGTAGAACAGAAGAGAAGAGAGAAGCAAAGGTTGGAAGAGACAGAAAGGAGATTGTAGTAGACGACGAAGAAGTTGAAAGCAGAATAAGAGCTTAGGAGGAGAGAAATGGAAGAAAGGAAAAACCAGGAACAGGAAGAAGGATAGGGTGCACTGACAGAGAAAACTGCACAGATACAGGTTGAGACAACAGAGAAGCTAGCAAATGAAGAACAGGGCGAGAAGGTACATGTTCAGGAACTTGCTCAGCAGGTTGAGAAGTTGGTTGAGGTAACAGACATGGAGACAGAATAAGAGCTAGAGGACAAAGACATCGATCTCATGCCGAGGGCATCTGAGATCACACCACAGTCTCTGCTACCTCTAGAATCACAACTAGTCCCAAGTGAGCAAGGAGAAGTTGTTATCCTTTATCATGATCCGAATATGGATGTGTACAATCTGACATTTGACGATACACAACAGAGGATTGTACATGCACAAAGAAAGGAGCTCCTAGATGATCGTACATCACATACACACACAGAAGAAAGGGTGATTGTACCAGATGTTAGAAGACATCCAGTTTCCATGACTGAGGCTTCTAAGGCTTATGCAGAAGCCACGAGTTCAACGGTCAAGTTCTTGATAGCAGAGAATGATCAAATGGCGAAGGACTTGCAAGAGGCCAAGCAGAGAACAGAGTAGTGTGTAGGATCCATCATGAAAGAGATGAAGAAAGCAATAGTGGTAGAGATATCAACTTTGGAGGCCACCATGTAGACAGTGTATAACATATTTGTCACTGTGCACAAAGTGGTTGTTCATCTATATGCCTTACAATAGTAGTGCGCACAGACAACCCAAACTCTCAAAGACATTCACACTACTATTGCGCACATGCAAGAATGGACAATGAGTTATAAGGGAGCCCCTCTTTACTTGCACAAGAGGATGAAGCCAGGTGCTGATCTAGACAAATCACAGATTCAGATGTTGATCCGAAACTATGAGTAGCTCCCTCTGCTCATCACTAGCATTAAGGCTTCTTATGCATGTTGTTCAGGAGTCCAGATGTCATAGTGCGAACGCAAAATATCCCTTCCATCGGAACCATCACCCAGGCCATGAGGAAGAACCAAGTCATGTTGGATGTCGACAAGTACATAGAGTAGTTGATGCGTGTAGCCACCAACAATGAATTGCAGCTCGGTGCAGAGAACATGCAAAGGTACATTAGTGGTACAACCACATTCAGGAAAATTTTGTGCATGCTTCAGGATGAGCTGGACAAAGGTTTCATAACCATATACCTGGAAGCCGTAGAGGCAAGAGTCCGCTTCAACAAAGATGTCATCAAAGAGTACGGGGACACAAAAGCGCAATACCAAGCTTGGTATCAGTTCGTCACTGAAGACCATCGTGAGGAGGTTACCAATTTGGCCTTTCCCCCAGACCCCGAGTGGTGTTGCTTGTCTTTATTAAGTTGAGGCTTCTGTGATCCATATCAATGTTGAGAAGATTTTTCGACGAAATCACATCATGATATATTTGTTGACACATTTCATACCTACAAGTGTGGTTCATCGTCAGGACAAGTTGAAGAATCAGACTAAGGCAGCAAATTAAATAGAGAGAGTAGATCATCCAATGGTATATTGGAACAAGAACGACTATATTTGACCAGGAAACAATTAAATTTGACCAACACATTTTCATGCATATGTTGTTATTATAGTTGGACTATTCTGATTTCTTTAGAAATGTATGTTATTTAGCTTACGCATCTATGTATGAACTATTTTGTATGCAATTTTATGAATCTTTTTGCAGACGCGTTGTTGGTTTAACCCATCACTTTGGTTTGTGGACTATTCCACTTTCCGGCTTGTGATGTCATTCCCCTTGTTTGTTCCTTTTATGTTGCATACTATTATAGGCTTCTAAGGGACACACTTTCTTTTCCCCTCCATGTTTTAGAACCCCCATGCATCTCACTTGACTCGCTACAAGGTCACGCACTTGCTTCTGACAAAGATATCACACTTACCTTTGCGCGCTATCGCAATCAAGGCATTTCTTTACTACCCATTGTTGGGACTCCTACTCCAAACGATCTGAGGTCTAGTTGGTACTTCTTACTAGGGATATCCCCTGACATGTTGGCTCGTCCAACATTGTCAATAGATCGTTATGTCAATTAATAGTCTTTGGTTTGGTTGGAGAAACCTTTTATATATTGGACATCTCTTTTTGAGAAGAAGTCATGGGAGTTTTATTAGTGCATCCTTCAATTGGTATCAAAATTTTGGTGCATTTGATGGTATTTAAGAAGCAATTCCTAGTTGAAGTAGCTTTGCCTTAAAGCAAAAAGAGTTGATGGCCAGTATGCTCAGTATGAGTGAACATAGTCACTCAAGCAAAAACAACAGTGGAAGATTAAGCCAAAGTTGCATCATAAATAATAACAATTGGTATTTGCAGTAGTAGTTGTACCACTTGCAACTTGTATTGGTGAAAATAGGTATTGGTAAATAAGAGTGATTGGCCATTGTTCCTCACGTGTAGATTCAACAACCATAGAGTGTCTAGAACTCGATGAACATTCAAAAGAGATAATATATGTTTAGGGGGATCATATCATATATATCTAGTGATCTAGAGAAGAGCAACATCTATAAAGAGACACAAGGACGTTTTTTATTAATAGTAGTCATTGTTATCCCTAACATCGATGTCAAAGAGGGAAGTTTTTCCTCCTTGGAGAAATAAAAATAAAATCAAATATTAGGAGGTTTGTCTGTTGATGCTTGTTTTGCAGATGTCTTTGGCCAAGATTGAAAATCATCGTGATTGTAGTTGAGATTGGATGGTAGCCTTCAAGTGCCTCATCAGAGAGATATTAGCTCTTGAAGAAAGAGGAGTTTACAAATGAAAAGCGTAAGGAAACTTTGGTTGCTCATAAGGAGAATGCACATAAGGAAAGTGATGAATCTAACCCATTTCCATTGATGTTAAAGGGGGAGATAAAGTCATCGTCCATAGGGGGAGAGAAATACATCAGCCACAAGGGGGGATAGAGACATCATTGGATGTAACTTGTAGGAGAATGAGTTATTATGATGGCTTGATGTAGCATAATGAGGTTCCATCAATGCCAAAGGCGGAGATTGTTGGCATTGTTAAGTTGGAAGATGGCATTGGTGTGTTGGCATTGATGTCAACTTGATGCATTGATGTGTTAAAATTGATCTCAAACTAAGTGTAGTGATGTCAACCCTAATGCATAGATGAGATGTTTGTGTCAAGGAGATTGTTAGCATGGCCATGTGCCATTGATTGAGCATCTTGCATGTTCAGTTGGAGTTGGAGCCTTGGTTCAAGCATTAAAGGGTGTTATATATTTGAAGGATTTTATGCCATAAGATATTAGCCTAGATGCTACTAGAAATGGCATAGTTGGATAGTTCTTAGAAAGAGCTTTCTAATGGTGTATGCCACTCTAAAAAATACCTACAGGATTAACAGTTATGAATAGTCAAAGTTCAGGGTTCAAGGCTTATATGGTTCCGCATACGACCAATCAGAGGGCCCCATTAGCACACAGGTGGGTGCATAGTCAACATTCAAGCTAGCAATATCCACTAGGATTTAGGTCCCACCAAGATGACAACATGGCTTCGAAAGGTGGGATACATCCACTAAAAGATCGAATGACACGTATTCCAAGTCACCATCTAATGGTTTGAGGGGGGCCAAGCCCCACTGCGATTTAAATGGAGGAGGGGTCTCTCATTTAGATCTATACCCAAACCACTCTCTTAGATCAATGGTCAACATGAGTTGAGGGACCCCCCTCCTAGATTTCAAAATTGGAGGGGGGGGGGGGGTCTCTCGAAACCACTCAGTGGTTTCCACTGGAATTCAACCTTAAACACTTTATGAAGAAACCCCTCCTCTGCATAAGTGATAGGGTGGAAAGATGACATCAGCACAGACTGACATGACATCCTAGGGATGGGACACGTAACATGCACTTTCAAAGCTTTTGGGTGCCTAAGTGGCTTATTTCTAGGTGACACATGGCACCATGTCGGCATTGATGATGTCAACATGAATGTAGATGTAACATAAGTATGATGATGTGAAACAAATATTTAATGTTCATGCCATGGGTTTGGTAGAAGTCTTCACATTTTATCATTTCAGGATATTCGAGTCTTTAGGCTAGTCAGGGACAAGTGTTGGCACACAACAGAAAAGTGGGCTGACCTCCGAGCTCCCAACCAATGTGGGGCCTAGTGCAAGTAGAAAGATGGAACATGATAATTAGTTAGCAATGATGATATGTGGCACCACTAGGAGGTGGCCACATGGTCTCGATGATGTCATCTAGCTATTCGAAATTTTCAGGACTATTCATTTACTCGAGATTTTTGGTCACTTGGGCCTACATAGCACTGGAAAGGAAAATAATGTTCAAACCTCCAAACCCACAAGAAAGAAAATTATGACTAAATGCATTATCATGGGTCCCATTGTATGGAGAAAAAGGTCCCAAAGAGTTAAAGGCATGGGAACTTGATCCCTTCGAACCACATACAAACTAAAAGGTCTCTCGTCCTTCAAATCACTGAGTTAAGCTCCTTTCAGTTAGCTCCTAGTTCTAGCCCCTCAAGCATATGACTCCAAGTTTGTATGGGTGTGGGAGCTCAGTCAATGGAATAAAGTTTGAGCTCCTATGTTGTTTGTCCTAGGTCTCAACACTTGATCATTTGCACTAAAGGGCTAAAGATTGAAATGGATGAGGTTAAGGTGCTCCAAAGTTTGAATCAAGTGTTATTTTCGGTGAATACAATAGTGTAATAAAATAGCGAGGACCATGATCTACAAAGACTCAACTTTGTAACAATTTGTGTTTGGACTTCAATATACAATTAAGGAGCATGGGCACAACATTATTAGGTTGAAGGAAAATAATGATCAAGCAAGTATAGAAGTTTAATGGAGTTGGTAGAGGTTGATGGATTTAGTTATGGCTCTCTTCACATTGAAACAAAGTCCACAATAAGGGGAGCCATTCCTGAGCATAGTGTTTATACAACAATCCAGTTACAGGCAAGGGGAGCCATTCCAAAGAATTTAAGAGTGTTTATAGCGTGATGTAGTTCTTTCTTCTCAAGTCATGTGAACCTTCCCAAGCACCAATGGAGACCATAACCGTGCCTATTGTTGTAGTAAATTATGCCCATACTCTAGTTGTTAATGAAGATTAGCGAGCCATGTTGTATTACTCCCTCAACAGTGTGAAGCAGACATGAGCCCATGCCGAATCCCTATGTTACATAGGAACAAGACATAGGAATGTAGAGTGACACTGGGTGGGAATGCAACCTAATCGAGTGTGAGGATAACTCTATGTGAGAGAGAGCTATAGAGAAAGGTCAAGAGAGCCTGTGGAGTAGAGCAGGCTGAGTTCAATTTTTATGCAGAATTTATGAGGGCTGAGAGCTATAAGTGTTGTCGAGAGGGTTGAGAACAAAGGGCCAAGTGTTGAGGATGTTGCTGAAGAGAAGAGGCTTACTAAGTGTGTCCGCTGAGGAGAACAAAGGGTTAAGAATTGGTTATTACATATTTGAAATCAGACCAAGTGGGAGCCAAAACAGAGAGCAATAAGTTCATTATGAATAGTGGGTTGGTTCCTACAAAACAAGGAGTTGGTGCTTCCATTTGAGTGGGTGTCTAAAGAAAAACTTGGGGGTTGGTGCCTCCTACAAGTTGGAAATCAAGGAGTTAGTGCTTCTTATAAGTTGATCAGGTGTCTGTAAAGAGGGAGTGGGTGCTTCCAGCTAGTGGGAGCTAGAAAAACACATAAGGGAGTTGGTGCTTCCTGTGAGTCGATGCTCATGAAAATAAATGATGCAATTTGAGTGGTGGCTTAAGATTTGCATCATAATAAGCAAATATTGGTGGTTTTTCCCTTTATGGGTTTCCACATTAAATCTCCTTGTTCATATGTGTACACTGCACATGGTGTTGTCATGAAGTTCATGTGTTGATTTAATTTATTGTTCACATAGTATGTTGCTAATAGATCACATGAGTAGTTACCAAAGTAAATGTAAGTATATATTGACATTAAAATTAAAAGTAGCCTTAATACTAATTCACCCCCTCTGAGTATTAATTATTGTTTCCAACATCATTATCCTTAAAGTCATCCAGAACACTAAGTGGGGTTATTTATTTCAATAGTGTAGTGCAAAATCAACTACTCACCAAATGTAAACTTTGAAGATCACTTTAAGTGATCATCAACATTAATGACCATTTCCTTACCATGAAAATGCAGCAATAATGAAAGAGAAAAAAATCTACAACTTTTATTCTCTTGTTCCACCCCAGTAATGGTAGCCTTGTTAATTAATAAGGTTGCAATCTTTTAAAATTAACTATTATTAAGATAGCTTTGTTAATTAATAAGATTGCAATCTTTTAAAATTAACTGCTATTAGAGTTTTAAGAGCTAATGCTAAGCATGATCAAAGCCTTAAGGTAAGTTAATCCACATCTAACTTAATAAAATAATCTCAAAAAAAGCTCACTCAATTCAATACCTCCCCATCTAACTTAATAAAATAATCTCAAAAAAAGCTCTCTCAATTCAATACCTCAAGATTGAACTTGTCTCAAACTAAATATAATATTTATTTGAAACTTAAAAAATGGATATAAGTTTGAGATAAAGATTCATCACCTGATACTTGGAAAGAAATTTCCACAGGGTTTTGGAAGTTATCATCCAAATTAGTTGTAATCATTTGCCAAAACAATTGACAATGACACTTTATGAGAAAGAAACCACCCTAACTCCCCCATTGACACTTTATGAGAAAGAAACCACCCTAACTACCCCATTGTCATTTTTTATTTTCAATATTCTCAAATTTAACCTACAGCTAAATTGCTAGTTGTTTTCTTTCCTCTCTTGACCGTTGTAGATGGCACTTCCATGTCTCATCATCTCGCATTCACTCATCATAATTTCCCCTTTGTTCATACACTTTATCCCAAAATTAAAAGTGGACCCTACATAGGCCCTTTAAATATTTGTGGCATGGGCTTCCTATTCTAGTCATGTACAAGGTGGGCAATCAATAAAAGAACCTAAAGCAATAGGATTATTTCGTAAGTCCCTATCACTATGGAAGCTAACATTTCACTTTTGTTTCCCGAGAAGGTAGAAAGGTACCATTGTCCTCCAATGATATACTTCACATAGAGAGAATCTCTTCATTTTGCATGTTCTATAGGGCATTGGTTAGATGTGAGGAGACCTAATCACAGAACCTTGACCATTTAAAAAAACTAATTCGAATGTTGTAGGGCCCGCATAAACGCTACTAACGTGGAGGCACGAGCTAGCAACAATAAATGAAGAGGGGAACCTTTGTTTTAAGGAGGAGGCCCCATTCATCCATTGTGGGCTTAGGACCATGATAATAGATTTCATTGGGCTTAGGATCACGATAATAGATTTCATTCGTCATTGTTTTGCATGGGATTTTTCCAGATGCTCTGGTTAATATATGGTTACATGGATAATGATATATATATATTTTAACAATTATATATTCTTAACAATTATGTAAATATGAATTAATGACTCTTAGCTACAAAAAAGAAACACAAAAGTTATAACACCAAATCATGAAAGCTCATAGCAAATATTGGAGTAATTTTTAAGTGTGATTTTTTTGGAGTTTTTGGAAGATTTCTAGTATGAATTCGGTGAAAAAAATTGTGGTCAAATCTTGATTTGTGTTATTTAAATGGTTTTCGACTGCATAACTTGTCTTGACGATGAACCAAACTAGCTGGTGAAAAAAATTGTGGTCAAATCTTGATTTGTGTTATTTAAATGGTTTTCGACTACATAACTTGTCCTATGAACCACACTAGCTGGTTCGAAACGCCTGGACAAATGATTTATCTTGTGATTTTTGTCAAAAATATTCTCTTAAACTTGATATGGATCACAGAAACCTCAATTCAACAAAAATTTACATATGAAACTTGTGATTTAAATAAATCCTTACCAAATTCTAAACAAATTAAATCAAAAAATAAAATTTTCCAAAAAATTCACAATTAAAAACCACTCTCTAATTATTACATAAACCCCACTAACCATGGAAGGTAAGACTAAATATTACATAAACCACCCTCAACGAGGAACCCGATGCAAAGAGGAATTAGGTTAATGGTGGACAACTAGACATCACAAGATGAATCGTTGAAATAGTCAAAGCCAATAAATCATCCCTCAAGCATTTCTCGTCGTGAGGCCCCCGGCGAATACAATGGGCCGGTTGTACTTGCAAGTTGCCCTTCCCTTGTACACACCACTCCCCAACGGAATCTTGCTCGTCTTCGTTGGACAATGCGACTGCGATTCCCTCTTCTCTTAGCGTACGTGGAGGCAGTTATATAGCGGATTCTCCCGGTCACGGCCTCTTCTCGCCACGCGTCGCGCTCCGACTGGCTGTCACGCCCATAGCATATCTGGCTCGTCTGCACAAGACTGACACGTGGCGCGAGGCAGGCACGTTCAACAATATTATATAAATACAGTATAACGGGAAAGGTTTTTGGTAGGAAATGAATTTCATATTATTATTAATTGAGTAAAAAATTCAGTGGGACGCGGTCCCCCCTAACCTCGTGCGTCACGCTATTCGCGAAATTAAAAAATCCGCAAAAAATTGAATTTTGTTAATACAAAATTACTATTATTTCGGGGGGAGTGAGAGCAGGGCCGGGGATTAAGGAGATTGGCATTAAACAACGTGCACGTACTTTTCATCGAGTGGATAGCAAAGACAGTTGGTCGGTAAGATGGGCTGAAGTTGCGGGTTATTTATGAAGGCTAGGTGTGTGACAAGGTGGTAAGGATGCTTGATTGTCTCTGAAAATGATGAATATGTAGTAAATGCGCTGATTTAATGCACAAAATCCTCGCAATCCACTGGGAAATGATTTTTCAGAGGTTGTTTTAGGTGGAGTCTCTTCGGCTAGAATCTACCATTTGTATATATCGACATGGACAGATATACAAAAAAATATATTATACATATATATGTAATGTATATATGTATGTATAGAGATTTATTTATTTTATGGTGAACGGACAGTAAATAATATATATAGATTGCCCATCTCATGGGCTGGCTGGCTCGTTGCTGCATGGTTTAAATGGATGTTCTGATCCTGCAAGTGATTGCCAGCAGCTGCTAAGCTTTTCTCATGGCGATGAGTCAGTTGTTTTAATAAGTATACATATAGTCTGGAGACTTGGTGTTTTCTTGCTTTATAGATCCTTGCATATTCAAGCTCATAGGACTGCGGGCATTTGCTGTTGTGCTGTTTATGCTGGCATAGACGACCTAAATTATTAATTTATGAGCAGAGAGAATAATAGCATGTGGCAAGAAAAAGGTGCAGTGGGTATGAATTGTTTTATGAGGTCTCTGGGATTGAACAGGTGGGCAAGCAAGGATATGAGGCTGGCAAATTGATTAGTTTAGTGTTCTGAAGCTGCCCCTTTGGGCAGGCCGGTTTTATACTTGTTTGTGGTGTGGGTGAATCTCAAGGTAAGTTTAGATCACTGGAAGGAGGAGGGTGTTAGGGCAGAGAATAGGAAGGATTTTATAGGGATGGCACACCAGCAGTACATGAGAACAACAGGTGGTTCACAGCAGTTTGGGGATACAACTCTTACAAAGGTGTTCGTTGGGGGTCTGGCATGGGAGACCCAAAGAGAGACCATGCGTCGTTATTTTGAGCAATTTGGGGAGATTCTGGAGGCTGTGGTGATTACTGACAAGAACACTGGACGCTCCAAAGGCTATGGTTTTGTGAGTGTTTTTTAACCTTTTTTTTTTTTCCTTTGGGTTTTAGCATATGTGGAGGTTTTCAATTTTCTTTCAGATTTGCATGGCTGCAATGGTTTCCTCTTTTGGGGTACAGATTGGCCTTATGGGCTTGTTTTGTTATTTTCCTGTGCTATGGGTTTAGGTGACCTTCCGAGATCCTGAGGCTGCAAGGAGAGCATGCATGGATCCAACCCCTGTCATAGATGGAAGAAGGGCCAACTGCAACATAGCTTCTCTTGGCCGGCCTCGGCCCTCCACTCCTCAAGGTAGGGCTGGTAGTTTCTTTTTCTAGTATTTTGGTGTGCCTGTTTGTAACATTTGCAAGCCCTGAGTTTTGGATCCTGGTAATTACTAAGATTGACGAAGATTGCTCTAGTTGTTTTTTGCCAGGCTCACATTTTTGCATCATTTTTCAGCCTTATTGAATGAGAAGGATTATCAATGCTCCTGGCTTCCTTCCAGTCTCATAGTCAACACTGAACATTGCGTCCTTTTCCAGCGCCCTGAATACATATTATATGGAAAATCACTAGCAATGCTGCCAGCTCTTCATTAATTGCCAGAACTGGTCTTATTGTCGAGTTCTTGATGGATTTGCAGAAATGCCCACCCTCTGCTTCTGTGGTGGGCTAAATGACCTTTGGACACTGGCAGAGCTTGAAGATTCGTTTTTTCTACTAATTGCATTGATAAATTGGAACAGCGTATTTCTTGAAATGCTACTTTGAATGAAATTTTTGTTCATCAGAACAGATGTTACATCGGAAGAGACCTGATATTGCCTTAAGGGAGAGGCTTATTACTGAGTATAGAAAATAGCAGAGTAGCCTTTTTTAGTGTTTATAATTACCGGGTTTAAGTGGATGTACAAGAACAGGAGTGATTATGGTTTGAATAAGAGACAATAGAAAACTGGAAATCTTTTCTGCATTTTAACTGGCATTCCTTGAACCTCCACCTATAACTTCTTAGACTATATTGCAGAGGTCTGCCACTTGTGCTTGCACATCATCCTGAGCGATAATCAGGCCTCTCTGACTTGGAATTTCATAACTGGTGGTGTGCTTGCAATGCCTCCTGAAACAAACGTAAACACTGATCAATAGCTGCAAGGGTACCTCTCTGCCCATTGTTTTTCTCTCCATGGTCTCATGTAGCTATCTGGACCAGTTTGGTGAACACTACAAACTAGCTTGTTGATATCTTTTTGATGAGGGTACAGGTCATAGGAAAAGATTGTGTTTATGCATTTGAAGATATTTCTCCTTATCTTTACAGGTTCACGGCTATCCGCTCTTCCAATTAGGCACCAACACATCCATCCTTAAATTGAAAGGAAGGTTTTGGATAAACAATCTTTTACTTTAGTGCTGGAAAATTTGCATATTTTAATGAATTCTATTAATATATTAGCTGGAACATCCAGGTCAGCTGGACATTTCTATATTCAATTTCTGGTTCTGGAATTTCGGAATGATTCCAGCAAGCTATGCATTCTGCAACATTTTTGACAGTCTTAGTTCGCATGTAGAAGCATCAAAGGGCATTTTCCATGTTCAATATATATATATATATATATGAACTCGCATCTAGATACATATTTGCTTTGAAAACCCTTGGAACATTAGATGAGAAATTGCTTGTCTCTGTCTCTGGTGATAGTCTAGTCATAGCCTCTGTAAATTTGATCATGGTTACCCTTGGTGAGAAATGTGGTGCTTCAATCATTCCAAGAGAGTTGTAAACAAATAGTTCGTAACTTTCCTCTGAAAATGTGCACATACAAGTATACCTTAATTGCCCCACAGTCATGTTGGACGAAAGTGTGGGGGGAGACATTGCTTACATTCTTATGTTTCTGAATACAATAGAGAGAAAACTTGTTTTAAAAATCTTCTCTCTCTCTTAGAGAACTATTTCAACATTGAGATGATGCCTATTATCTTGTAGGACGGCTGCACCTTGCGAGCCCCTATTCTGGGGTTTCTCAACCTGGACAAGCCTATGCTGGAGGCCCAACTCTGCCCCCATCTTATCCATATACCTATCAGCAGGGCATTGCATATCCTCCATACGGGTGTGTTCATTTTCTCTCACATTTTTTGTTTACAGATAATTTTATGTACAGTGATGTAAATCAGGTTGTTGCTCAACCACTTACGTTCTCCTTTAACATGGTATGGCAGGTATACGACCTATGTGCCAGACATTGCTTACCATCAGGTGCAGCTCTGTTCTCAGAAAAGGGCTTTTTGTACCCCAAGACCAGGATTCAATTTGGAAAATTTTGGTTCTTTATTCCCGCCTTCTACTACCATATATTGTTAACAAATATCTTTCTGACCATCTTATTATGAATTTCGGCCTTTATCTTTGCAGAATATTTACAATCCTTATCTTGCACCTCAATATCCTCAGATATATGGTGCATCTGGAACTGTTAGTCCTCCAGTATATCCTTACACTCATATGGGCCAAGCTTTGCAAGCTGGATCTGCTTTTCCCACCCATCAAGGTTATGGAGTTCAGGGACCTCATCTTGTGCATTTTCCTGGGCCTGGAGGTGGTGCCATGACATCTATGCCTCAACAGTACGCTGCAGCTGTACCAGTTATACAGGGACCAGTTCCATCAGCAGGTATGATTAACATGGATGCTATTTGATTTAAGAATTTGTTCCTACATTGTTTCCATACAAGATGGGGTCTTGTACTGACAGGTGAAGGTGTTGTACCTTCTGCAGCACCTGCCCCAGGCCCATCGCATCCACAGTTGGCAGGGCATACACAATCTCAGCAGAAGTTCACACAAGGTGATGGTGGCCCAGAGCATCCATCCGGTTCATAGGATCATCTCAGTTTGGGGAACAGCTCTATGTTAAAAGAATGCATATTTGCAGTCACTAGGGAAGAGGTTTTTGGGGGTACCGAGCAGGAGCTTCTTGGCATTTGAACATGTCAGCTTACACAAGGTCATTGGCTTGAATGCACTTTCAGTGGGATTCTTGGAGCAAAATTTTATGTAGAGTATTTTCGGACGATTCATATTGTATTCATTTGAATGCCGCCTTAACAGTTAAAACAGTTATTCTTTTTGAGAACACAATTTTGACCAGCTACAGGATCCAACATTGAGCCGTTTCTTTTAAGAAGCACACGTGTTCTTGCAGTGAAGTAGGTTGACAGCAACTTCATCACAATTTCTTTCTGGATCACAAACATCCAATATTCCTTCCAAGAGAAGCAAACTGGAGTTGGTACTTCAATAACAAGCTTCAAAGATCTATTTTTTGTATTGCTGGTTCCCCACTATAGAGGTGATGACTGTATTGGCATCGTGTCATATCGTACAGAACATTAATTTGAGCACTGAATTGAAAAAGGCAGGAAAATCGAAGTCGGACCTACGAAATTAGACAATCTTGACTTATTTTTTAATTTTTTAACTGCCCAGCTTAAAGCATGTAATAGAAGAGGAACTTGGATCACCTGGGAGTATTTGTTTCCCATACTTTCATCGCCCTTTATCATGGCAAAGTGGTGGACAAGTATTCCTTTTTTCACTGGCTTGGGTTCGGGTAGGTATTCATTTTAACATTGGGAATTACTACATAAAAATATAATCTGTCAAAACTTGAGAGGTGGGCTACATTTGTTAATTTAATTGATTATATTCTTGTACTTCATTGGCCATTTCACTGTAGTAAATATGCCTCACAGTTTATTGCTAATTGCTTTTGTGGTAATCAAATCGATTACATTCTTGTACGTTAATCCACACGAGGTGATAGATGTGCATCCGAGATCGACTGCTGATATAGTTCCAGTTCAAAGCTTGAATTCCTAGGATTCTGTTTTTCAGATAATGTTGATAGCAAGTCATGCCAATTCTTTTGTCATGCATGGTAGTCACTAGGTTTCAATTCTATGTATAAATTGATAACACCCTCTTTTTGTGAAGAACATTTCATTAAATTTTGCTTATATTTCTATATGTCCTTGTACCCATAGTGTAACTCGTCGTTTATCATGTGTTTTTGGAAGCTGTTGTGTCTTTCAGTCTTCCATGTGTCTTCCAGTCCTCCATGTTTTTCCAGTCTTCAATGTGTCTTCCAGTCCTCCATCTTTCACCATGTTTGGCTATTTGGTAGATTCCATAGATTAGTCCTCCATCTTCGACCATGTTTGGCTATCCATGTTTGGCTATTTGGTAGATTCCATAGATTATATAGTTTGCACATTAGTTATATTTAATTATTATTATTATCCAATTTTAAGGTCACTGCCAAGCCAGACACCAAATTGGTGTATGAGACAAGGGGTCCACCTCTGCGTAGCGATTTGACTGCTAAGTCTATGAAGGCATACATACTCTACCCCCCTCTGGTTTTGAATCTGTGACATCTTACGAGGAAACACTTACTCTTAACCATTGGAGCTCACTCAAGTTGTTAACTCTAGGGTTCAACTATTTGAATAAGCCACCCTTGGGATTATATATATTATATATATCCGAGGAAAATACAGGCAAATCCATCCAAAGGGATCACATCTTGCTGGTCAAACTAACCAGATCCTAACCCCTAGGGTGTTGAGGCAGAATTGAACCTGTGGCTGGTAATTCTAGGTTTCAACTATTTGAATTAGCCCACCCTTGGGATTATATATCTTATATATATCCGAGGAAAATCCAGGCAAATCCACCCAAAGGGATCACATCTTGCTGGTCAAACTAATCAGATCCTAACCCCTAGGGTGTTGAGGCAGAATTGAACCTGCAGCTGGTAACTCTAGGGTTCAACTATTTGAACTAACCCACCCTTGGGATTATATATTATATATATCCGAGGAAAATCCAGGTAGATCCACTCAAAGGGATCACATCTTGCTGGTCAAACTAATCAGAGCCTAACCCCTAGGGTGTCAAGGAAAATTGAACTTGTGACCTCCCAATGACAAAACGCTTTAGCAACGAGATCTCAATCAATTGAACTAACCCTCGGGGATCAACAGTGAGCTAAACATTTTCCTGCAAACTGAAGTGTTTGACTCATTCTAATCTTTCTGTTGGTTCTAATCTTTCTGTTGGTTGGTTGGTTGAAGGAGAGGGCACATGCCCACTAATGGTTTTGTTGTCAAGATAAGTATTACACTACAGTTCATGGCATTGAAGTAGTTCATGAGATTGGGTTGTGGATTGAATGAGCTGTCTTTCAAAGGTCTAATGAGATGATTTGTTCTTCAAACTTAGTATTGAATACTCGATAGATTCCATTAGCCGTTTACAAGTACAGAAAACAATTGCTAAGGCTAAGTAGAAAGGAATCAGGACAGGGACTCCGTTACGCATCATAATATTACTGTACTTTCAATTACTTTTCATTTTCTCTATTTTGAAAATTAATTGTGTTCTAATGAAAAATCCTACCATCATGGTACAGTAGAGAATTCATGATATGTTGAGTTAGGATTGACCATTTGGCTAAGCCATGATTCAACAAACATTGCACACAAAAGGACTTTCATTAGTGGTCAACCCTATGTATAACGTCTTCTCCCTTAGTTCGTGCTGCAGACCAGGGGCCTGCAATCAACTTAACACAACGGAAGTACTCACAATACAATAATACTGCAATTTCATTAAATACTTTTACCAACAGACTCAGTCCCATAGTCTGTAATGACACCATCAGCCGCAGAAATATAAAAACAATCTCATCTATTCTCTTTACTCATCAAATCGATGTCCACTATTCGTTATTATTACATAAGACATCAGCAATTTAATTAATATATAGATGTTTGGGTTCTTTTCAAGTTTAAAAAAGAATTTTTAAAATGGGTTTGAGTTTTGTGATTGGTATAATTCGAATGCTAGAAAAGTTTTTTTGAGCCATGAATTTATTTTATGCATTAAAAACACATTTAAAAATAATAAATTATAATCTTACTCAAAAGTGTATCACTAAATTCATAAAAAAAAATCAAAACTACTACTTAAATTAGCCATTTTACAAAGTGTATTATTTAAATTACTCATTTTGTAAAGGTGTTTATTTAAATATGGTGAAATTTTAATTTTTGTTGTTTAAAATCTATTTTAACTACATTTATGGATTCAACACTCTGAAAAAACCCTAAGATACTTCCCTGAAGTACTCCAAAAATAATCCAGAAAATTTTCCAAAACTTGTATAAATAAATTAAGACTTTGTAAAATGCTCATTCACCATTATACTCTCAAGTGTCTGGCAAAGTGTCCAATGCTCATTCACCATTATACTTGTCTATCAAAGTGTTCAATGCTCATTCACCATTATATTCTCAAGTGTCAGAGAAACTGTCATTTTCTTCGAAGTCCCTAGTGGGTCTTTTTAATGGACTCCTTTTGTTTGGCATTGTCTATTGTGCGGTCAGGAATTTTTTTTTCAAAAACTCTGAGAGCAGAAGTGCTTAAATTCTGTTTTTGATAATGAAACTGGATTCAACAACATAAAAAAACCTTGGGTCATCCAAAATCTTGAAGCTTGACAACAAAAAGATTTTTATTTTTTATTTCCAAAAACTGACCATAAAAATGCTTGAATCCTGTTTTTAATGGTGAAAATAGATTCAACCACATCAAAAACCCTTAAATCATCCAAATCTTAAAATTTAACAACTAAAACCCGATTTTTTGAAAAATTTATCAACATTAAATCAAAATTTCCAATATTTTGTGGGCCAAATTTACACCTCACTACGCTCGTTTGTTTCCCTCTTTACATTCACATTTACAAATTATACGGTCAACTTTGATAACGGTATAAATCTCGGAAGTTGAACCGATCTGGTGGTTACCATGTCAAACAACCCAACAAGTCTTCTTAATTTGTAATGTGTTGATCCATGTCTCGTACTGTGGTCTTCTTAATTTGTAATTTGTTGATCCATGTCTGTTACTGTGTTCTTCTTAATTTGTAATTTGTTGTTACTGTGTTCTTCTTAATTTGTAATTTGTTGATCCATGTCTGGTACTGTGTTAGCGTCTGATGTTGGCTCACTAACAGTTGAATCCGGAACTCCAGATACGCCTGGACGGCATACCGAGCGATTCTCCTAACCATCTACGTACCCCGTTTTTTATTTTTGTTTTAGTTGTGCGTTGGAGAAATGGGGGCGTAAAGGGCCGTAAAGGGACAGCAACCAGTCATGCCGCGATTGTGTAACTGATAACTAATCCACTTCTTGTTGTCCCTCTGGGACTTTTCCTTCCTTATTCTAATGAATGAATGAATATGCAATGAAATATTTGAAATTTTCTGTCAGTGTAGTAATTTTTTTAAAATTAATTTATCTTTCTATAAAAAAAATGCTGCAACTTACTTTTATTATATAAGATAAAAGAGGTTGTATAGGCTAAACATTCTTATGGCATATAGCTTTGTCTTAACAAAATCATATAATATTGTTCAAAAATTTTGTTGCGCTATTTGGAAATAATTGTTATAAATCAACAAGATGCTAATACCATACAAAAATATGAAAAAATTATGTCTCAAAACTGTTTCTTCTTAAGAGGTTACAGGTTCAAAACTGGAGGGGGTAGAGTATGTATGTCTTTGTAGACTTAGTAGGCAAAATCGTTGTGGGGAGATGGGTCTCATACCTTAAAATTGGATAATGTTAATAACAGTAATAATAATAATAATATATAAAGATAACTAGTCTTTTTAATCCATCAGAGTAATACAAACCCCTACACAATATGTCCATCCCGAAAAAGGAAATAAGTGCACAAAAATATTTGCAATTGAAAATGAACTCCTGTAAAGAGTTCCATGACGTGTAAGTATCCCTCATAAATAAGTCAAACCAAAAGGGTCAAAAATAAATTATGTTTTGTGGCCTTATTTATTTTCAATAACTATGCATGTGCCTCCATCGAAATCCAATCCATTCATTGAGAGACGATTTGCTTCTTCATTCTTGTGCCTATAAATATGGTCAAATGAGATATGTGAGGAATTTGTGATTTTTAGATTTATTTTTTCCATAAGCAATTGTAGTGTGAAAGTCCTTAGTAGTGCTTTCTTTTGCATCCAAATTTCCAATGTATGACCACCTAAGATCACCACAGATATGAATGGATCTGATATTTTTGGAGATAACTAGAAGTATAACGATATAAAGAGCTTATAGTTCAACGAGATTGTTCATAGTAGAACCAATGTTTGTAGAAAAGGAGAGAGTGAGAAGTTGATTAGTGCAATATTCCCGTAGCACCTATAGTGGATGGAGGGACTTGTGTTGAACTGCCAAAGTATGCCCATGGAGAGTCTGTTAGAATGTCAATAGAATCAGGGGGGGAAAGACCACTTGAGGAGGATGAAGAGGGGAACAAAGCAAAGATAGCCAGACTCCGAGAATGGACTTTTAGAGCATTAGGGGGATTGTTTTCAAAGATAGTTTCATTTCATTCAAACCAACTGCCCCAACTAACATACAGGGGCAATCCTTTGATATTATCAGGCAAATGACTTGAGATCCAAGGTTTTAATCACTGAGATATATTTTCAATAGTCCACTCCAATGCTTGGAGGCATGAGCGCTTGATTTTTGTCCAAACTTGCTTTGTAAAAGGACAATTTATGAAGAGGTGAGATATTGACTCTACATTCGATTTGTGGAGAAAATAGATGTAAGGCCTTGAAAGGATCTTTTTTGTAATATGTCACAAGTAGGAACCTTCCCTTTTAGCATGAATCACATAAATAAAACTTATTTTGGAGGACAACAAAGTTCCAAAGGATTTCCTCCACCATGGAGGATTTTCAACTTCAGAGATAAGAGATAGGTATCCAAAATTTGGATCATATTGTCTGTTGGGACTTTTTGCCCATATGAGTTGATCATCATTGTCGGAGATGGAGACATTTGCAAATTTGAGGGTCTTGGCATAATTTTCCCATGCTACAATGTTCTCACCCTCTGATTATAGATCAATGGCTAACTTCCAAGATTGACCAATAGATACTTGAGTAAGAGTAAACATATTTTTATTTTCAGCCAGGGGATTGATAAGTGGGTCATGTAGGCCATACCCGTGTAGACTACCTATCCATGGATCCTTTCCAAGGACATTTTGTCCATTCTCGACCTTCTAGCAAAGGTGATCACCTATAATATAGAATGCCTTGAGGATTTCTTTCCAAGCTATAAAGGCATTTCGGTTAGGTTTATGGGAGGTGTGGATCTAATTTCCATTGTTTTCATAAATAAATTTGCACAATCACTAGTAGCTAAAGGTGTTTGGCACCTCATTCAAGGAAATGGACTATGGGTGAACACCATGATTCAAAAATACCTTCGACCCTTATTTTGGCACATTTATTTATGAAAATAATGGAAATTAGGAGAAAAGGAAGGTGAAGGTTCACAGGTTGCATGTTAGGAAGAAATTGAAGGAAAATAATGGAAAATGAAAAAAATTAGAGACCTCATTAATAAAAAGGCTTATGTGGATCAGTGGGCAAGACTTGGTTAGTTCAGTGTTGGAGCTCTCTTCTATTCTCTCTCTCTCTCTCATACTCTTGGATACTTAGATTTTTCTTGGAGCACTCTTGGAGGGTGTGGCATATTTGGATTATTGGAGCAAGAAGGAAAAGGAAGAGAAGGAAAGCACAAGAGGACATCAGGATCAATAACTACATTAGATTTGTTTGCAGGTACCAAGTTACGTGTATGGTTTCTTCACTAGTTTTGGCATGCATGACATATGCATGTGGTTTCTTGGTTTTGATCTGTCATTGACATGGAGGATTGCCTGGATCGATAGTGGATTACCTAGCCTTGCCATTTCCTAGATAGCCGTGGAGTTTGTGGGCTTATTCCATTGTTTTGTTTTGGTTGGTTCTCATGTTCCTTAGCTTGGGTTGAGTTATTAGTTCCTGGAAGCCTTGGTTGGACAAACGCTTTGGAAGTGTTGCAACGGCTTTGGTTGAGTTACTAGTCTTGGAAGCTTTGTTTGGAGAAATGCTCTTAAAGCCTTATAACAACTTGGGTTGAGGTACTAGTCCTAGAAGCCTTGGGTTGAGTTACTAGTCCTGGGAGTCGGATTGGAACAAACACTCTAAAGCCTTGGAAGGCTGGTATAGAGACCGATATGATGTTGGTTTTGGTGATGTCTGACTGTGAGGTGGAATCACTTTTTGATGGGTTTAGGTGAATGGCCTCTGGAAGCCCTGGATGGTTTTTTATTGATGTGTTCTATGAGATCCCACTTTCCTGCTTCGAATATGGCGCGGTGGTGAATGGTTGAAGAAAGATTTGGCTCAACCATTCTATGTTTGAGTGGAATGTGGAAGTCCCATCTGGGTTTGGATTTTGCATCATAATGTAAGGTTATTTCTCTTTGTATCTTTATGAGCATTATGATGGATTATATGGTTCTGATTTCATTGGTATTTCTGTCCCTACTATGTTGGTTATGTATGTATTTTATGACAAAAGTTATGTATGGCTCTCATCATGTTATTACTTGTTATTGAATGAATAATGTATCTATGACCTAATGGATGAAATGGAAACTAATGTGATAAGGAGACAATGCTTCATAGTGAATCTCAGATAAGTATGAGACCCCTATGCTCAAATATGTTATTTACACATGTAGGTTGCATATTTAATAAGTGTTTGAAAAAATGCCTGTTATGGTTAGGCTTGGTTAGATCAAACCCTTGATCATGTTTTGTGTTAGAACCTTTTCCTTAGTGTCATTTAATGTCTTAGAGAGTCTCATCAAGTTCTAGGCATTGGTTTGGAGACTAGCACTGAAAAAGTGGCTTAAATATCGTAGTCTCTCGCACAGAAATGACTGATAAACACTGTAGTATCTTCCTTGCATGCACTGTGGGAGCGACTATAGGTTTATAGTCACATGCATGCCTTGTCATGGGAGCGATCTGGGTTTATTTCATGTAAATGCTATGCTAACTTAGGAATTGGGCACCTGGAGTGGTGGATTAGCTCCCGGGGGTCCTGAAGCACCGGAGGGAGGTCTGTGTGTTGTGTTTCTGTCAATTACATTTCCTTAAGGTTACCTAGGAGGTTGAATCATATCATAGTATCCTCTCGTCACATGTTTACCCCGATTGGCCGATTGCTTGGGTAAATGTGGGAGGAGGGTGTTACAAAGTGGTATTAGAGTGTGGTTGCACTCTCCTTGGGCTGTGTGTTGATCATGATTTCATGTTGGTTGCATATGTGTTGCTTATGCTTGTAGTCCATGTGCTTGTTGCATTTGCATGGTGTTGATCATGGTTGTAGTGATGTCACCATGTGAAGGTTGAAGGTGTTGTTGTGGAGTATGTCTTCATGTGTGTATGGTTGATTATGCATTGATTTCATGTTAGTGTTCACATATTATCAAGTGCACGTGATGAGGTTGTTGTTGTCACACATGAGGTCATGATTTGTGTAGTTGAGATGGACATGCATTGATGGCTGGACTCTAGCTCAAATTATGTGTATATGGCCTTGCACTCATTTGTTATATCTCTATATACAATTGTTATGCATGTATGGTCTTGGTTATAGTTATGCATGAATAGTAGGTCAACACATGTCTTGTGAAGTCATGGTATGAAATGTAGGTCATCATGATTCTAATGTGTTGAATGAAGTAAAACAAGAGATGCAGATCATCAAAGTGAAGTTGCAGCATTGGACCTCGAGGTGAGAACATGTCATCATACAGGTTTGTATGTTGGGCATGCAGGTATGTAGGTTAAGGATTGTTACATGCATTAGGGTTATATACATTAGGTTCATTTACATGCCTTTTGATGTTATGGTTACATACATTATCTATGATAGTTGATTAGCATAGTCGTATGCACATGAGTCAGATAGTCAAGAATAATAGTAGCATGTGGTTGTAAGCATTGCTATTGTTGGTTAGGTTAGATAACTTGATGATTATGTTATATGATATGTTGTTGATGAGTATGTTATAGGTTAACTTGTTGCTATATGACAGTTAGCTCAACGAATAGGTTTTATGTTGTTGATGAGCATGATATATAGCTTATTGTTGTTATGTGTTATTAACTTGATGATTAAGGCTATTTCATTGAGATCTTGATGTAGTAATTTGGATTGGTCATATGTGTGATGGTTATGTTCATTGCATTGAAGATCATAATGTTATATGTATTGTGTTAACTTGGTTTGACCTATGTAGATGGTTATGGTTGCGATATTAAGGTATGAGCCGACATATTTGTGATATGGTGTCGTACTAATCTAGATTGATTGTACAAATGTGATTGTTATGCATGAACAAAAAATGCTTATAAGCTTATGACATTGACATGTTAGTTACTGTTATGGATATCATGATTTATGTTTGAGTTGATATGTTGTGAAGTTGTATCGTGCTAACCTAGTTTTATTGTGTAGACAAGATAGCCTCTCCTGATATACATTAAGGTATGCATTTTCTTATGTGGCATATTTGGTGCTTGGTTGTTTGATTATGATGTCTATTTGGTGTTTGAGTGTTTGTTGCCTAGTTGATTTATTTAACATGGTATGTTTGCAAGTTGGTTGAATGTTTGATGAATTTCATAATATGAGTATGCGTTCCAATGATCTTGCTTTAAGATGGTTTTACTAACACATATTTTTTGAGACAGTTGATATGTACTTGAGTATAGTAGGTGACAGTTGTAGCGTTATGTCTAATGAATATGAGTTGACTATGGATTATGACATGATTGTTAGTATTGGTATAGATTTATTTTAAACTGATAGATATGATTGTCTTGATGTTTGGAACATGTGGTTAACATGTATGAACAATTGCAAGAAACATGTTTGGTATTAGCGTGGCAAGGTAATAAGTGATTTGTCTATATAACTAACAATTGATTGAGTGATGGTACATAGTAAGACTCAATTGCAGCAAGATAAATAGTAAAATAAAGGATTGGGGTAATAATTCCTTTGGCTATGTTTGGAAACCCTAATTCCAAACGAATGAGTGCTTTGCATACATGAAGCCTTCTTAACCTTAATCTTGTCTGACATTATGCGGATACACGCTATATTCATGAACATGCACTTGACAGGTATATTAGCTAGTCTTTAGGTACAGGTGGATCTGTCAAAGGTTTGGAGTCTCTTGAGAGATGACGTGGATGTGTTCAGTTGCAAGAAATATGCTTGGCACAACAAGATGAGGTAACTGGTGTATTCTTATATTTATTTATGCAATAACAATTATGTGTTAATGACAACATGATACAGGGAGTTGCATGGCAAGAGAAATTTCCATGAAATCTTGAGGAAGGCTCAGTTCGAGCTATTCTAGGGAACCATGGGGATTGAGTCATGGTGTCTATTGTTAGTCTTGTGCTTTTGGTTTTTTGCGATTGTTGCACTTGATTTGTGATTTTGTGTGTGTTTGGTGCATAGCTATGCCACTTTATTGCGGTGTCGTGTTGTTATTGGTTTTCACGGTTTTGCTTCTTGTTTGTTTCTTGGCTTGCCTTTTATGTTTTGACTCTTGGGAATTGGTTTGGGGAAGAGGAAGAATTGATGGAGCTCGGGGAAAGTTGTGTGGTACCTGACAGGTGATGTAAGACTCAGAAGAAGCTCGGTGCATGAGTAAGCATAGTGGAAGGTAAAACTATGACAGTTGGTTGGATTGGTTGGGTCCATTATGGTAAATGGACAGTGGCAACAAAAACATGAGAAAGGTAACCGAAAAGGTAAATTGAATGGATTTGAGGTGTCGAATGCCTTGGTTATGTTGGGAACGATTGTTCTCAATGTTGTGCATGGATAAATGAAGTTATCTTAACCTAGACCTTATGTTATATGGTAATTATTTTATAATCATGATCATACTGATGTTTATATATATACATGTAGGTGTGTATATATGCCATTATCTGATAGGGTCATCAGGAATCATCCTTGTGGAGGAATGATTGCTTACATAGGCAAATGGCAGAAAGAGGTTCCTGGCTATGAGGAATCAAGTGGGAAGAGTAGCCTTGACAAATATACAAGGTCATTATCATATGGTTATGAGTTGATATTATGTGATTATATTATGTCTATGTTATACCGAAGGATACAACAATGAAAGGAAAACAGTGTGGTCTACGACATGCTATGATAAGCATGGATAAGACACTGGAAGCAAGGTTTCTTGGTAAGGACAGTGTGGTTTTGGATGTGTGGTACTATTGTTGCGCACATGTTGTATGTGTTGTACATTTTGCATCGATATTGTGTGCACATGCGGTGTTGTGTATACGTAGTGTGTGTACATGTTGTTTATGCAATGTTATGTACAGGATTGTACAGATAGTGTTGTGCAAATATTGCATATGGTGTTGTTAAAATGTTCGATATGCAGTGCTGTGTACATATGATGTTATGTACATGTTGGATATGCAGTGCTATGTACAGGTGGTGTTACGTGCATATTGTACATGTGGCTCTATGTACATATGGTGTTGTGTGCATGATTGTACAAGTGGTGCTGTGTGCATGGGGTGCTGTGTACATGTTGTACAAGTGGCACTGTGTACATGGGGTGTTGTATACATGTCATGCATGTGGCCCTGTGTACATATGGTTTCGCATACATGTCATGCGTGTGGTACTGTGTACATGTGGTATTGTACACGTTGTACAATGGTGCAATGTACATGTGGCATTGTGTACACGTACATGTGATGTTGTGCACACATTGTGTAGGTGGTTGTAGTGTACAGATGGTATTGTGTACATGTGGTACATATGGTACTGGTGTAGATGCATGTATTGCATGGTGTTGTATGTCATGTGTATGTGAGTGATGCACACTATGTGTATGTGCACATGGTTGAGGAGAAGGCACTGGGTGTTTGTCTGGTGTGGCAATCGATCCAGAGTGCATACTGAATAAAGACAAAGGTAGAAGCTAAGGATAAGTATCAACATTTTATTTCAGTTTTATTATGCATGTGATTTATGATTCTGGTCTATGATGATTACATGTGATATATGATTCTAGTTTATGATGGTTACATGTGATTTATTATTTTGATTTATGATGGTTGTGTTTTGAGCTAACCTGATGTGGTATGTTTATACATGATGTTTTTATCAAATAGTTAGTTTGACTTGTTGTGACAGGAAGTGAACAAGATTGCAAGTATACCTTATTGATGAGCTACCAATGAGGTATGATGTGAATTTATTTCAATTTATTTGAATCTAATGGAAATTATGTGCTTTGAACACGAATGCATGAACATGCCTGGTTTAGTGGCTGAAATCGATTGCACGAATTAGAAGTAGCAGTGAAAAAAATTAAAACAAGCAGCAGTATGTTGGTAAAGCACTTCAGGAGCAGGGCCATTGTGGGACACTAACACCCAATAGTGTCCATTGATTTCCATGAGCATGCTATGACTGATATGATGGTTTTGAGGCAGGTATATGCCTTGGTTTTGTATCTTCCGATGTGAGGAAGCCTTGCCAAGGGATGGATCACCCGAGATAGGGGATGTCAGGGAACTTGGAAGGTGAGTGACTGCATGGAAGGGGGTGACTAGATTTCCCGAGGGACTCTGTAGCAGAGAAGGGAAGATCACAAATATATTTGTTTTGGTAATTAATGTTGCCAAATGGAATCAGATGCACATTGGGAGTGCGCCCTAGAACCATGGGATGATAACTGTTCACTGATGGGACAAGTGGCGCAGGATTGTAGTGCTGGACATTGGATGCAACTTTGACTGTGACAGTGTATTCTAGACTTCCTGGGAAGGAGGTGAATTCAGTACTACTTTGAGGGTGGATTCCCTTGTTGATTGATACAAGCATCGTATCCTTTTATTTTTTGGCCTAGAAAATGTGCATATGTGTATATGTGGTTATTGTAAATACCGTAATGAGCTATGTTATAAATCTCTAGTCTATGGTATGGTTATTATCTAGTCATGTTGTCATGATGTTTTAATTTTGACCAAGTCATTCATTGTAAATACTACAACGAGCTAAGTTATAAAGCTTCATGGGTAGTATGCTTTTCTTTTCAGCGGTCTTGCTGAGGTCATGGTGTGGTTTAACACCGAGGACAATGTTTCCCCCAAGCTGAATGTTGGACAAAGATATCCTAGTGCGCATCATTGGCTGTGTGTTCTTGGCTAAGGAAAATTAACAAAGGAAAAGGAATTAAAGAGGCAAAAAGGTTTTTTGGCACATTTATTTATGAAAATAATGGAAATTAGGAGAAAAGGAAGGTGAAAGGTCATAGGTTTCATGTGAGGATGAATTTGACGGAAAATAATGGAAAATGAAGAAATTAGAGACCTCATTAATAAAAAGGTTTTTGTGGATCAGTGAGCAGGACTTGGTCAGTTCAGTGTTGGAGCTCTCTTCTATTTTATCTCTCTCTCATACTCTTGGATACGTAGAGTTTTCTTGGATCACTCTTGTAGGGTGTGGCATATTTGGATTATTGGAGCAAGAAGGCAAAGGAAGAGAAGGAAAACACAAGAGGTCATTAGGATCAACAATTACTGATCAAATTTTCTAGCAGGTAGCGAATTGCATGTATGATTTCTTCAATAGTTTTGGCATGCATGACATATGCATGTGGTTTCTTGGTTGTGATCTATCATTGGAATGGAGGATTGCCTCGATTGATAGTGGATTACGTAGCCTTTCCATTTCTTGGATAGCTATGGAGTTTGTGGGCTTATGTTCATTGTTTTGTTTTGGTTGGTTCTCATGTTCCTTTTCTTGGGTTGAGCTATTAGTTCCTAGAAGCCTTGGTTGGATAAACGCTCTGGAAACCTTATAACAGCTTGGGTTAAGTTACTAGTCCTAGAAGCCTTCATTGGGCTTTGGAAGCCCTGTAACAACTTTGGTTGAGTTACTAGTCCTAGAAGCCTTGGTTGGACAAATGCTCTGAAAGCCCTTGGTGGGTTGAGTTACTAGTCCTGGAAGCCTTGGTTGGATAAACACTTTGGAAGACTGACAACAGTTGTGGGTTGAGTTACTAGTCCTGGAAGCCTTGGTTCGACAAACTCTCTGGAGCCCGACGACAGCCGCGGGTTGAGTTACTAGTCCTGAGAGTTGGGTTGGAACAAACACTTTAGAGCCCTGGAAGGATGGGATAGAGACCGATCGGATGTTGGTTTTAGAGCCCTGGAAGGATGGGATAGAGACTAATCTGATGTTGGTTTTAGAGCCCTGGAAGCATGGGATAGAGATCGATTTGATGTTGGTTTTGGTGATGTCCGACTGTGAGGTGGAATCACTTTTTGATGGGTTGAGGTGGATGGCCTCTGGAAGCCCTGGATGGTTTTTTATTGATGTGATCTATGAGATCCCACATTCATGATTGAAATATGGCACGAAAGTGAATGGATGAAGAGAGATTTGGGTCAGCCTTTCTACGGTCGGGTGGAATGTGGAAGTCCCATCCTAGATTGAGATTTTGCATAAGTAATGAAAGGTTATTTCTCCTTGTATCTCTATGAGCATTATGATGGATTATATGTGGTTTATATGGCTATTATTTCATTGGTATTTATGTCCCTACTATTCTGGTTATGTATGTATTTTATGATAACATTTATGTATGGCTCTCGTCATGTTATTACTTATTATTGAATGATCAATGTATCTATGACCTAATGGATGAAATGAAAACTAATGTGATAAGGAGACAATGCTTCATAGCGAATCTCAGATAAGTATGAGACTCCTATGCTCAAATCTATTATTTACACATTTACGTTGCATATTTAATAAGTGTTTGACAAAATGTTTGTCATGGTTAGGTCAAGCCCTTGATCAATTTTTGTGTTAGAGGCTTTTCCTTAGCATCATTTAATGTCTTGGAGAGTCTCATCAAGTTCTAGGCATTGGTTTGGAGACTGGCCTTAAAAAAGTGGCTCAAAACTCACAGTCTCTAGAACAAAATTGGCTAATAGAGGCTGCAGTCTCTCCCTTGTAGGCACCATGGGAGAGACTATAGTCTTATAGTCACATGCATGCCTTGTCATGGGAGCAACTCTGGATTTAATCATTTAAATGCTAGGATAACTCAGGGATTGGGCACCTAGAGTTGTTGATTAGCTCCTAGGGGTCCTGAAGCACCAGAGGGAGGTCTTTGTGTTGTGTTTCTGTCGATTCCATTTCCTTAATATTACCTAGGAGGTTGAATCATATCATAGTAGCATCTCGTCGCATGTTTACTGTGGCTGGCCGGTTGCTTGGGTAGATGTGGGAGGAGGGTGTTACATTCATGCCTTCTGAATTGTGTAACAATGAGGCTTGTAGGCCTTTTTATCATCAAGAAATAATTGTAAACCCTAAACATCCAAAAACATAACGCTAGGAGATGAAGCACCAAAAGTTTGTAGGCCCCGTTGGGGTTAGTTGGAACATCAACTTCTTGGGGTCGTAACTTCGGCATCTGATCGTCGTTTGGTGCTTATGATACCTCATTAGAAAAAATATATTCGAGGAAAACAACTTTCGACTGCAAACCATCGACTCAGGTTATGATTTTACCCCATTTTAAAAAATTTTCCATTTAGGGCCTCAAAATAGTTCTAAAATTTTAGGACTCGAAACATTGCCAAAAATAATAATTGTGTTAGAAATTAGGAAACTGAAAGAAAATAGTGTTGTGGGTCCAAGTAGAATAGTATGCTAGCCACCAATATCCACCTAGATCAATTATCCCCCCTTACCAAGCAATGGTCCCCATTTCATTGAGTGCCTCCATCAGATGGAAAAACTTCTGCTAAACTTGGTCCCTAGTGAGCCACTTTCCTTGGTACAGGAGTTGGCCAGATTTGACCACCCGATATAGTTGGATCCTTTGTTGGAAAGTGCTCTTAATTTGTGTGTCCATGATCTAATCATTGATGACCTATTCAATGCAATATGGGTTGAGCTCTAAGGGTGTCAGTTGCTCAATAATGTTTGATGTGTCCAGCAATGTTGGAAAGTATGGCCGAATGCAGTCGACATTGAACACTGGGTGTAGGTCAATGAATGGGGGAATGATGAGATTGAAAGAATTGTCACTCACAACCTTGGTGATGGTGTAAGGCCCATATTAGAGTGGCCAAAGCTTCTGATGGGCTTTGGTAAGAATTTCCTTCTGCAAACACTATAACAAATCCATGTGATTAACTTTCCCTTTAGCTCCCTTTTTTGCTTCCACTGACTGTTTTAGTATATTTTTCTCCACATTTTTGAAAAAAATTGCACTATTTATAAGAATGGCACAAATTTTGGCATTTTTCTCACTGATCACAGATAGTCGGTGCTATTTAGCAATGACTTTAGTGTCATTATACAGGCTCCCTCATTTGTTTTAGAATTACGGCTCCCTCGTGCAGGCTTTGATTTAGAATTACAGCTCCCTCGTTTGTTCTGCGGCTCTTCTGCGGCTGATCTGCAATTCTTCTGTGGTTGATTTGTGGAAGCAGGGTTTTGATCGACTGTTTTCTCTGCCACGGTAACCTCCTCAGCAGGACGAGAAACAAGTGTTTGTTGAGATCCATAGATCTGTCTACGGGTCATGTAATCAAAATATGCTAAGGGTTTCTTACAGATTAAAAGGCTTACTGAGATTCTGTCGCTGGGTTCTAGATCTAATCTTCTGTGGCTAGATCTAGATCTAGATCTAATCTTCTTTGCGGCTAGGTTCTAGTTCTAATCTTCTTTGCGGCTAGATCTAGATCTAATCTTATTTTCTACTTTATTTCTTTGCGGTTGAGTTCTACGGGCAAGTAAAATATGGCTCCTAGCTTCGCGAAAATAGCTGCTGGCTCATTTTCATCTGCTTCTGGACGGCAAGCTCCTGCCCATATTGTCAATGAAGTCCCAGCTCCCACTGTCCAGGTGGTCCAGGCCTCACTCGATGAGGCTTTGAAGTTTTCCGAAAGTTCCCTAATCTGTCAGTTCAATGGTTTTTGGCCGCAGCTGACAACTCTCCACAATTGGATCTCGAAGGTATGGAAGCTTGTCATTTCTGATGTAATTAATATCTACCCCTGTGCTAGGGTTTTATTTATAGTAGATTTTGAAAATCCTAAAAGCAGACAATGTATTCTAGATTCCGGCCCTTGGTTTTGGGAAAAATCAGGCCTATTCATGAAGCCATGGAACCCATCATTCAATCTGTCAACAATAGTCATAACCTCAGCACTAGTTTGAGTGAGGTTGCCAAGTCTACCCTTGCATATCTGGAATCTCTCCTCGCTAAAATCCATTGGAAATGCAATCGGGGAATTTTACTGCAGGTGCCCAGAAATAGAGGAATATGCCAAAACCACCTATGCACGCATCTGTGTGGAAATGGACTTCAGCACCGGATTCCCAGCTGAAATAAAACTAACAAGTAAAGACTATGTGTGGAACCAGAAACTCAATTATGAAAGTGTCCTCTTCAGATGTCGACCTTGCTTTGAGACAGGCCATCTAGCCAAAAATTGCCTAAAAGCCTTTGAGAAAAATTCTGCTAGAAAAAACCACCACAGATCTACATGGTGGGAAGGAGCACAAAAAGAACACTACACTGTCATCAAAGAAGAATACTCTAGAGAAAACTCTGAATCACAAAATTGGGCAAGAAAGAAACAACTCTCAAGACAAGTAGGGAGAAATCCCCGCCCAACAACAAAAAAGTGAACTCGACAACCCCTCAAGCATCAACAATTATGAGGATTTGAATACCGCACAAAATAAATCTTCATTTAACAGCAAAGAAGATCTCCTAGACCAAACTTCTTCTCCGACTACCTTCAAAAGGACGAACACAATGGATCACGAAGCTAAGACACCAATGTCCCAAGAACCAGAAGAGATGAAGGAGATGCAAGATAAAGGAAGTTGGAAGATCGTAGAGAAAAAAAAGAAAGCTACAACACCAATCTCGCCAAGAAAGACAAGGATCCAGATAATTAAAAACTAAGAAAATTATAGGTTTGATAGACCAATTTGGTCTTAGTGAACGTTAACCATCATCATCATCATCATCATCACATGCCTAGTTTAACAACTTCCTTAGATTTATCAAATAGAATTTTCGGAATAATCACATAGTTGTTTCGAAGTCGATGTTTTGAACCATCTATTGTGGTTCATCCTTGTCCCGAGGATGAACCACAATAGATGGTTCAAAACGTCGACTCCGAAACAACTATGTGATTATTCCGAAAATTCTATTTGATAATGATATGGATCACAAAAGTCTGAAATCAAAAACTTCCTTAGCTCCTGATGTAGCTTCATGTATAGCTTCCTATACATCATATTTTTCTCTTGGTTTTGAAAATGTTTTTAGCATCTATTTTAGCTTCCTTTTTAGCTTTCTTTGTAGCTTCCTTTTTAGTTTCCTCTGTAACGTTCTATTTTTCTCCTCATTATGGCATCATATATGAATTTTTCTATTACACATGCCAAGGATGGGTTTTGTAATTAAGTTGGAGGGAGGAGTGTATGATATATATTGTACGATACACTATGACTGTAGCCAAATTTGGTAATTACCATATAGAAAACACACAATACACTTATTCTAAATTGGTAACTACCCACAACTGTCATTACTCCTATTGTCATTTCTTAATCATTCATGGTGCCATACATTTCCATTGACTAACTTGTGTGTTGTGTAGTGTACTAGCCACTGTTAGGAAGGAAGGAGCCTCCTCCTTAGCAGGGATCACTGGTTAGGAAGTTATTGTAGTTGTTTGATTTGTTTCCTCTCAATTAAATTCATGTGTGACCGATATTAATATTATTATTCGACTTGTTCATGCTTTAATGATTGTATAATTATAACCTCTATATTGTGTAACAACATAGGTCCTAGACCAATCCCTTTGTTAGTGCGAAATTGATTTAATTCTCATTACAGTTTGATCGTGTGTTCAATCAACATTTTTTGAGAGAATGATTTCCAGGAGTGATTTTCTTCTCTGAATAAGAGTGACAACATGGTTTTATTCTTCATTGTGTGTTTATTTCTCGAGAGTGTGAAAAAGGTTTGAGGGTGTAACAACCATAGTGTTGAGTTGTTGAGATTGTGATTACAACGATTGAATTTGGAATTCATTAGCACTAGTGATCATTTTCCCTTGCATATATTTTGTGTAATAGCCTTGTAATTAAAATACCTACCTGGATTGATAATTAATGTGAAGAGTTGGAACTATTTCTCTAAATTAAAAGGACAATTGTTCTGACTAACAACAAGATGAAACAAAACCTATACACAATTTTGACATAATGCAAGTTGAAGCATAACTTGGAATGTTGTATGAAATATGAATCATAATCATTTAAGGGTCAAAGTAAACATATAATAATTCAAAAGTGTGTAAAAATATTAAATAAACATTCTACAATTTGAATCAATCAGATTTGCCAATAAGTGAAGCCTTGGAATGCATTTTAGTGAAACAAGACAATTTTGGGCTACTTCACAAAAATGGATCCCCAACCTTCATTACAAGGCCAAATTGACTGATTATGATTAGAGAGTATTTTTTACTCAGAATTAACAATAATTTTGCATATAAAATTTATGTTGTGCAAGAATATGCTAAATTGGATTGATTTGGTGGGTTAAAGTGAAGGTTTGTGTGCCTCAAATAAATGCACACCAGGACCTGTACTTAATTGACTGTGTGATAATGATAATTCCAACCAAAATTTAAAACCATTTTATTCAACATATCATAGTCATTATCTTAAAGGAAATGTTATACATTGAAATCCAAGTTTGACGGAACAACAATTGATCATATCTACCAATGATCATAGTCAGATCAAATATGCACTCCCGGGACAAACCAATTACAGTCTTGGTAATGAAATTTGAAATGGGATATGATTGAAAAATTCCTAACCTTAGGATATAACTTTGCATCATGTCTAACAAATATCTTACATAACTATTTTTCCCACTTATACACAACCTTCACATAAGGCAAGTCAAAACAAAACTTAGAATTTTGTATGAAATCTAAAAGTACAAATATTTAAGCTAAAAGTAAAGATATAACAATGCAAAGTGTGTAAAATCATAAAAAGACAATTTAAAATTTGAATCAATCAGATTGGCTAATAAATGAAGTTGAGATGTGCATTATGGTGAAGTAAGGAAATTTTGGCTTGCTTCACAAAAACGCATGCCCAACCTTTATTTCAAGGCCAAATTGAACGATTCAACTTGGAGAGTATTTTTTTACTCATAGTTAACATTAACACAATTAAATATTTTTATTTTTTCACTATTCTATTGATATGGTGGGCAACATTCCATCATTTACCCTAGGAGGATGTCATTTATCCTATCATGTTCCAACAATCTTCAAACTACAACATTTTTCATTGGCTAAATATGGAAAAAAAGGGTATGTTTCCTCTACTCTATGTTGCAAGAAATGAAAATTGACATATAAACAAAACAATATTCAACTAACTTATTGAAAATCAACTATTGATACTTCATTCTCGATCCAGGAACAAAGTCGGTTCACTTTTTGTTTTTGTAACATGTCCTTTTCAAAATTTAAATGTTGAAAAGTGAAATTAAATCATTCATCAAACCAGGTGTATAGTGAGGTGGAAAATAGTAAAATACACCATCTTCACCTGAAATCACTCAAAAAGAAGGAAGAATGAGGGTTGTATGGTGGGAATTTCTCTGAGCTATTTAGAATTGGTTTAAAAGATGAGAAATTGTCATTTTTTTCAAATCAATTGCAAGATAATGACACATAATTTAAGGAATGTGAAGACATTTTTGTCAAAAATGCATTTGCCTTCAACCCCATGGGCTTATTTCCAATTAATGACATTTATACAGTATTCAACGGACATTTTCATAAGCCTAGTTTTGCACATTTGTACTTTGTTCTTGATAGAAAAATTCAAGAACTTAAGTCACTAGTATTGAATTTTGACCAAGAGGATTACAAATTGTCCACAAGTGTAAACAAATAATTTATTCAAATATGATTGTACAATATTTAGTACATTTGTATGTTTATGGTTTGCATTTTAAATCAAATGTCCATCATAGTAAAAATTGTTAAAAATGCACCTTTTATATATCCACTGTGAGAAAATGAGGGAAGGTGTTGTCACTCGCTGCAGAAGAGAGTTCAAGTTGAACAAAGAGGGAAGAACAGGTCCAATCTAATTTTTTTTGGATAAATTCTCATATTCTCTTAAAAACTCCTTTCTTTCACAAACCCTGTTCTACCCTTCGTTTTTAAAACTCTAGCTGCGGTGATCCCTTTTTTTAACTCTAGCTATGTTTCCTCATTCCCCTTTGAAATATCTTAAAAAAACATTCATAAAACATACCGCAGGCCTTTTAAAAGGTTAGGACCCGCAAAAATTTATCACTATTGGCCCATTTCCCTTTGCAATACATATCCTCTCATCTCCCTTTTCCTTTTGTGATTGTAATATCACACATCTCAAAGTTCCCACCTACCGCAATAAAGTTCTCCCCCCGTCGATTGTGATATCACAATCGGGGATCACACAAATCATAAATCCCTCCTCCGCTGATATCACAAAGTTCTATCTCCCCCCACCAATTGTGATATTGCATAAGTCCCATCATCTACTCCTCCACCAATATCACAAGTTCTTCCTACTGATTGCGATATTGTAAGTTCCATCTCCACTCACCGATTGTGATAGTTCTCTCCTCGCCAATTGCGATAAGTCCTCCCCTTATGATGCAGGAGCATTCAACTCAGAAGAATCATTGTATTTTAGTAGACATAGGGGGGTCTTGTGTTTTAAAGAATTTGGTTTCCTAAGTGTTGAATTAATGTAATTACTTAGGTTTTGAGTGATTTTAATGAAAATAGGAATTAATTAAGTGTTGTGAGGCATATTGTAAATGTTCTCGAATGAAGGGGAACATGAAAGAATCAAGATAGTTAAGAGTTCATAGGGATTGATAGCTTTGGAAATTAATTGTAGATCTTGAATTAGGAATTAGTTCATGATTTATAGGATTGAGGGGATTCTTAGGTTTTAGTTGAAATTATTAAGGATCTGAACCAGAAATTGGTTATAGACTCCTTTTGTATAAATGTAACCCTAAAAGGCATAAAAAGAGTTAGTCAAGCTATATAGTTAGCTGGTTAGCTAGTTAGAGATTTGACTGTAAGCCTACGAGCAAGTAGGAAAATAGAGGCCACTGATTAGAATATCAGGCCAGAGAGAGAGAGAGACTCGTATGTAAATATTTATTTATCAATATAGAAAACTCGATTTTGAATTGTGTGGTGTGTATTGATTAGTGGAGTTATGAATTGTGTGAGAAAGAGAAATTTCTGCATAGTATATGTATGCAGGTGAAGTTCGAGCAGAACACAGAGAAGAAGGGGAGTATGTAGGATTAGGATTTGATCGTTGAATCCTATCAAAGGATCCAAGTGAAGTTCAAGGATGGCAGTGAATAAGAGTACACAGAGTTAAGCTCAAGAGGCAGTTGTGTTGCAGAGAAATCAAAGACTAGAAACCCTAGAGGAACCTGAAACCATAGAGAACTTTGGGAAACCACGTAAAGGCGAAGAAATTAAAGGCACGAAGGAAGGAAGTAAACATGCACTTGAGCCGTCAGATCATTTCGATCGATATATATATATATATATGGCGAAAGAAGATTGGCAGAGGAATAGATCTGGATCGTTAGATCGAAAGGTTTATTAGATCGACAGTGATAGAAAGCTGTGGGGTTAGGAGAGTACGAATTTCCTTGATCGTGGCTATGTCCCACACTCACTCCTAGCTGTCGATCTCATATTCAACTCTTAGATCATAGTCAACTACAAGGGTTAAGCTTGTTTTAATCCGTGTGCTGGTTGAAGTCCCACAAACCCATAGATTTGATGGCCTCGTATATCCAATAGATATCATGTCATAAATTGATTGAACTTTAAGTTCAAAATCAGACCCAAACATTTATAGTTCAAGGATTTATATTCCTTATCGGATTCGTAAGGTGACATCGCACAAGTGGTCCATTCGATATCACTGTTAATCGTTGGATCAAGTGTGCTTTGATCAACGGTGGGGGATCACGGACTAGTTTCGCATCACAATATTTCATGAGTTGATGAACCTCGGCCTTAAGAAAATGTGATTTCTGATGTGCGATGCTTGGGTGTATCATCAATCGTCGGATTGAATGATAAGATCGACGACGGAGATTGAAGCTGATAGGACTTGGGCCTGAGCAAACTTGAGAAGTTTATGGATGTGAGTTTAAGTTTGTTTGAGTTATGGAGGATGAATGGAAATCACGTAGTAGCCATTGATCTGAGAAAGTGAAATTGACAGTGGAAGATTGAACGGATAAAGGTAAGCGTTGGAAAATGTGCAAAGGCCATGGATTTGCGAAAAGGTAAGGTTAAGTGTGGTTTATGTTATATTTCTATTATAGGAGAATTATAATAGAAATAAAGTGGGATTAATGAATTAAAAGGTTAAGTCGAGTTTAACCAAGTTTGGGACCATGGTGTGGTTAACGTTGAGTTAAGCTGAGACCAGAGTTAAGAGGGTATGGTTAATACGTGTGGGATTAAGGATTAAGCAAAGTTTAGGAAGGGTGAATAAAGTTCCGCTAGAAAGGCTTTATTAAAGTTTAAGACTATGGACAGTCAATTATAATGTTTCCGCATGAGATTTAATTAAGGGGCCTTAAACCTTAATTTTTGAAGGTTTGACTAGGCAGGGTAATTGAAATTCCTGGGACAAATGAGATTATGCATTTTATATGCATACTGTGGGTAAATTCAGCTTAGGCTGGCATCATTTTGGTACCAGAGCAGAATTGTGTTTGAAAAAATTGATATTAGAACCGAATAAAGTAATTCTGTGCAAAAGGTCTTTGAGAAAATTTAGAACAGAGTTATGTTTTAAGATGTGTATGTAGGCAAGAGGAGATCAGATTCTAATATGACAAACAATAGTCACACAGAGATAATGTGTAGCAGAATTTATAGATGCAAGAAATAGAGAACAATCCATTCAAAGTGCAGGAGAATGGTAGAACAAGATCATGCAGAGATCTTGAAGGTAGTAGCATAAGAAGGTGAGAAGATTGCAGCAACCTAGAGCAAGGAGTGCTCAATTGGTTGCAAAGGAAAGAACTAGAGAAATGCTAACAGACTGAACTTAGAGGAGAGAAGCTTAGTGAGGCATATGTATCAAGAAGAAGACTTGTTACAGCAGAGGTATTGTTGCAACTCACAAAGGCAATTCCACAGAGGATGTGGGTAGAATTGCTAAGTAAGGAAGGAAGTTGATAAGACTTTCTAGGTGAAAGAAGAGGTGGTCAGAAATAAGTATTTTATTGTGATTGAAATACAAGAGGACAGTTGTGTTCTTAGAAGATGCAAATGAGTTGAAGCTTAGAAGGAGCAGAGTGAAGTGCTCAAAAGAGGTTCCAAAGATAGAGAATCAAGGGCTTGCCAAAAAACCAAGTACAGAGGAAAGCTTGGTGAGGTAAGTGGCCGCAGGGAGGACTTGTTGTTGCATAGGCTTTAGTGCAGCTCATAGTGAGTGAGTGAAGAACTCATAGAGATGGAGAAGAAGATGACTACTTATAGTCATAGCAGAGGTTCTAAGGAAGACCACAACAAAAGAAAAGTGAAGAAGGAGGATGCCAAGACAAATGGAAAGAGAATGAGTCAAGAGGAAATTGACAAAGAGATTGCTGAGATGAAAGAAAAATTCAATGTATTAATGATGATACTTGAGGAAAGCCAAAGGCAAGGTTGGGTCTTGAAGAAAAATCTAGTGAAGTGGCATAAGTTATAGAGAAGGCTACAATAGAGGCAATTGAAGAGCCTGGTGGAAGAACTCAGAGAAGCTGAGTTGGAAATGTAAGTTTCCATTTGTGAAGAAAATCAGGGTGAAGTTTTGGGTGAAGATGAAGACTTGAAGACTGAAAATTCAAGTGAGACCAAAGGGTCACATGTTTTAAATCTGATAATTTGTGTATGTTTGCAGGTGAAACATGTGAAGAAGGACAATTTGCTGATATTGTTGTAAAGGAGGAAGAAGAAAGGCAGAATCTAAATTCTGTTATGAAAGAAGATGAGATAGATAGGTCTCATGTAAATACCTCTACACAGTTGGGAAAAGGTTTTACTTTCAACATATTGCAAAGATAGAAAGTAGAGGAAGTTGGGCTCATGAGGATGGCCAAAAGCAAGAAGAAGTAGAGAAGGATATCAAGCAATCAAATGAAGGGATTGATGAGATTGAAGAGGATACTATTGAAAAATTTATGAGTCATGTAAAGAACTTGGAACAATGGGAGGACTTGATGATTGAATCATCAAATGAGATCATGAGGTCTTGTGGTTTTACAACTGACAAGTTGTGCGTGAATGTAGGTATTGCAGAAGACAAACCATTTTATGAAACTGTCTTGAATGAAGTTGAAAGTTTCTAAGTAAAGTATGATGATGGTTGTCTTTCAAATGAAGATCAAGTTGAGTTATTATAGCAGAAGGAGTTCATAAATTCCTTGCTTAGTGGAGGAAATATCTTCAGTAGAGATGACACAGTTATGTCTTATGATAAGAAATTTGCTATTGGTAAGAACAACAAGGAATTGATTTTCTTGAAAGGCCAAAGGGAGAGTGATGGACAAACATCTAAAACTATCACAAAGATGGAGGACCAAAATCAATTAGTGTCAACTAGAAGTTATACTTGTGACAAAGAAGATAATGAGGATTGTACGAAGCTTTTAGGATAAATTTCAAGTGAGATGGAAAATTTATGACATGAATTAAATCTTTTGGAGAAAAGGCTAGAAAACCAAAAAGTAAATGTTCAGGTTGTAAAATCAGAACTGAATGAGAATGAAGAAGTTCACTATAGTAGAAAAGGACAGGAAGACATCATTGAAACAGATGGTGTGGAGGAGAGACTAGCTGACAGTCTCGTGAATTCTATTGAGAATTCAAAATAGCATACTGATGTGCTAACATAAGAGAAAGAATTAGAGTAGCAAGATGAATTGTTTCCAAAGGAAGAAAAGGAACATAAGCCTTATGATTTTTATTTTAACAATTGTTTTATGATTATAGTTTTTGTTGCAGAAAAGGAGCAGAAATTAGATGTTGCAAAGGGAGATATCTTCAAGGATATTCTAGAAGCTTGGGTGGAAGAAATATCAACAGCAACACTTGGAGCAATATCAAGAGTAATAGCAGAAGATGAAATAGAAGAGGCCGAGGAAAGTAATCATCAGTTTAAATATGAATGGATAGTGTGCAATGAGATGTAGAATGTGAAGGTGCCGAAGTTAGTGGACAACAACAACAACCTGAAGCAGAGAGGAAGAGATAGCAGTAAATGGCAGAGTATGGACCAGCCCAAGGATGTGCTGGAAATGGAGATTGAAGAACTATGGCAGTTGATGATGAAACAGTCTAGGATGAGGAAAATGATAGCAGGAAGGATGATCAATCAGAACTTGAACCTGATTGACAAGGAGAGGAAGATGAAACAGAAGACAACAGACCTACAGCAGCAGCAAAGGTGCAAGGCATTTGGGTAGTTACAAAATAAAGTTTGGGACCCTAGAGGTTTTCTATCAACATATGAAGGCACATGATCAAGAGATCATGAATGTTTTCTACTTTGGGAGTCTGATGCAAGAGAATTCAACTCAAAAGAATCATTGTATTTTAGTAGACATAGGGGGGTCTTGTGTTTTAAGGAAGTTGGTTTCCTAAGTGTTGAATTAATGTAATTACTTAGGTTTTGAGTGATTTTAATGAAAATAGGAATTAATTAAGTATTGTGAGGCATATTATAAATGTTCTCGAATGAAGGGGAACACGAGAGAATTAGGATAGTTAAAAGTTCATAGGGATTGATAGCTTTGAAAATTAATTGTAGATCTTGAATTAGGAATTAGTTCATGATTTATAGGATTGACATGATTCTTAGGTATTAGTTGAAATTATTAAGGATCTAAACCAGAAACTGGTTATAGACTCCTTTTGTATAAATGTAAGCCTAAAAGGCATAAAAAGAGTTAGTCAAGTTAGATAGTTAGCTAGTTAGCTAGTCAGAGGTTGTGAGTTAGAGGTTTGACTATAAGCCTACGGGTAGGTAGGAAAACAGAGGCCACTGATTAGAATATCAGGCCAGAGAGAGAGAGACGTATGTAAATATTTTTTTATCAATACAGAGAACTCGATTCTGAATTGTGTGGTGTGTATTGATTAGTGGACTTATGAATTGTGTGAGAAAGAGAAATTTCTGCATAGTATATGTATGCAAGTGAAGTTCGAGCAAAACACAGAGAAGAAGGGGAGTATAGGATCGGGGTTTGATCATTGAATCTGATCAAAGGATCCAAGTGAAGTTCAAGGATGGAAGTGAATAAGAGTACACAGATTTAAGCTCAAGAGGGAGTTGTGTTGCAGAACAATCAAAGACCAGAAACCCTAGAGGAACCCAAAACCACAGAGAACTTTGAGAAACCACGTAAAGGCGAAGAAAGTAAAGGCACGAAGGAAGGAAGTAAACGTGCACCAGAGCCATCAGATCGTTTAGATCAATGGATATATATGGCGGAAGAAGAATGGCAGAGGAATAGATTTGGATCATCAGATCGACAGATCTGTTAGATTGATGGTGATAGGCAACTACGGGGGTAGGAGAGTATGGATTTCCTTGATCGTGGCTGAAGTCTCGCACTTGCTCCTAGTCGTTGATCTCATATTCAACTCTTATATCACAGTCAACTGCGGGGGTTAAGCCTATTTTAATCCGTGTGCTGGTTGAAGTCCCACAAACTCGTAGATTTGATGGCCTCATATATCCAACGGATATCGGGTCATAAAGTGATCGAAATTTAAGTTCAAAATCGGACCCGAAATTTTATAGATCAAGGATTTATATTCTTTATTGGCTTCGTAAGGTTGGTTAAACATCGCACAAGTGGTTTGTTCGATATCACTGTTAATCGTTGGATCAAGTGTGCTTTGATCAACGGTGGGGGATCACCGATTAGTTTCACATCACAATATTTCATGAGTAGATGAACCTTGGCCTTAAGAAAATGCGATTTGCAATGTGCGATGCTTGGGTGTATCATCATTCGACGGATTGAATGGTAAGGTCGACGACAGAGATTGAAGCCGATAGGACTTGGGCCTGAGCAGACCTGAGAAGTTTATGGACGTGAGTTTAAGTTTGTTTGAGTTCCAGAGGATGAATGGAAATTGTGCAACAACCGTTGATTTGAGGAAGTGAAATCGACGATGGAAGATTGAATGGATAAAGGTGAGCGTCGGAAAATGTGCAAAGGTCGTGGATTGGCAAAAAGGTAAGGTTAAGTGTGGTTTATGTTATATTTCTATTATAGGAGAATTATAATAGAAATAAAGCAAGATTAATGAATTAAAAGGTTAAGTCAAGTTTAAACAACTCTGGGACCATGGTGTGGTTAACATTGAGTTAAGCTGATATCAGAGTTAAGAGGGTATGGTTAATACATTCGAGATTAAGGATTAAGCAAAGTTTAGGAAGGGTGAATAAAGTTCTGCTAGAAAGGCTTTATTAAAGTTTAAGACTATGGACAGTCAATTATAATGTTTCCACATGAGATTTAATTAAGGGGCCTTAAACCTTAATTTTTGAAATTTTGACTAGGCAGGGTAGCTGAAATTCCTGGGACAAATGAGATTATGCATTTTATATGCATACTCTGGGTAAAGTCGGCTTAGGCTGGCATCACTGCTGATTATGATATCACAATCGGCAATCGCTCAAGTCACAAGTTCCTCCTCAACTAAAGACCCTTTCGACTTGCAATTGTGATGGATGTGGTATCTTATATGTTGAAGTTTGTTACAGTTTCGGGTCCAGCCCGTCGGAAAAACATTATGGAATATGGTAAAAATTCCCTCTCCTATATTGCGATTGCGATATCAGCAGACCCGGATCAACGAACCAGATTGAATCGGCTCAGATCAATGAACATTAAAATGTCTATTTCACTTCTGATTACTGGACAGTGAGGGTATCTTTTAACTTATGGGTCAATAGTTGAGGTATTAAAGTAAGGCATGGAGCAGTTGGAGAGTGATATAGGCTAATCCTGTGGAAACCTCTGCAATAAGAAACCTAGGACAACAATGGCCTCACAAATGAATTCAACTATTTCACTTCACGTCTTCGGAGAGTAAATGAAGGTATGGGACTCAGGAAGATTAATGGCTCAACATAGGGCTCCACTGAGATACACAATGAAGGAATCCCAGGACATTCTCCACTTCTAGTCGGTAACATGCAACTCACAGTCGACCCACTCACTACTCTGGAGAACGAGTGATTCAGGTAGTTAAGGTGAAAGCGACAGAAACTAGCCAAGAAGCATGAGGAATACATTGTGGTAGAGATGTGGCCTGATCAGGGGCCTTCACAGGAACCACAGGACGATATTTTCTTGCATCATCATTCGGTTTCCTCTTTTCCATTTTTCTATAATTTCTTTTATTCTGCAATTTCTATTTGTTTTCAAGAAAGGAATCAAATCCTTGGAAACCATTTTGTGTCAGCAGAGCTACTGTAGGCATAGAAAACTAGTTGATCTGATAGCTAGCCCTGGGCTGAGATATTTTGTAAATTTTTATTCAAAGCACCCCTTCTCTGTATAAATAAAGGGGAGACACACTTAACAGAGGTTCCGGAATTCTGCACCCGCAGTGATCCTAATTCTTGGGTTCCATTTTGGATTTAATTTCTTATTCATGAGAGATCATAGTGACACCATGATGAATGTAATGGAATGGTTATTTGGACCCTTCAAGTATTAATGAAACTCCCTAGTGATTCCAAGAAGATAAATGCGCAATATGTTTTCCCCTCTGTAATCTCATTCCATATATGTTTTTCTGTCTCTAAAATAGTGTGATGAAGTTGTCAGTTTCTCCCTTGTTCATGATTGTATATTTGTTACCAAGTAGAAACAGTACCTGTGTTAGCTATAGATTTACTTAAGTACCTGTAATGTGCACATATTTTCTTAAGATTTTGGATACAAATGTTCCCATGAGTATATGGCCTAAAACCCTAACTAGCGCTCCACTCCTGCTGCTCTTTCATCTCCTCCCTCTTCCATATTTCTGTTGGAACATTGTTGCTTAGGATTCTGTTGGCATCCCTATGCATCAAATTCCCTCCTTTCTCTCCTCCTCTTCACCTATACTACAACTGCAATATTAAGTTTCCTGTTTCTATGTGTCGGCCACCAGAACCGAACATTCCTCTTTGAGGCTAGCCCGATTTACCCCATGAACATTTGGATCTATGTATTGGCTTGAGTTTACCTTCATGAAGGTTGATTGAACTAGACCCCCTTTTATTCTCTTTTTAAAACTTTGTGATAGTTGGAGTGTAACTAATCCCTTAGATAATCTCAAATGCACTCCACTATTTAAGATGTCATAGGCACTGGTCTACAATCAACCTAGAGGTTGTCTCAAGGAAGCTTTCTATGTCTCCCAAAGCACTCATGTTATAGGTGCCATTAAAAGCTACAACATCTTTCTAATGTCATTGTCGGGGAACGAATTAGAATATTTTTCCCTAGTTACAACAATTTTTTTACATTCCCTCCGATTAGGTGAGCAAGTGAAGTATGGGTTGAAGATCCCTCACCTTGGTGACTCCACTACTTCAATTTTATGGTAAACATCCTGGCAACTCCACTGTCCATATCTCTATTTGATCGTCTTGGATTTCAAGCAGCCTCACACTCACTCTGATGCTAAAGCAGCCAAAAACGTTCCCTACCTTTGAAACTGGGATCACTCACCTAGGGGTTTTCAAAATGGCCATTCCTACATTCCTAGCCAACCAATTTTCCCCACTCGATTTTTCTTCTATTGCTAGTTATCCCAATCATGTCCCTTTGTTTCATGAATGGAATACCTATTTGCCTAGATTTAGTGGAAACACAGATAGAAGGCCTGACCAGCACCTCAAAGACTTTCATGAATACATGGTGTAATAGGGTATTATTTTTGAAGATGCGCAAATGAAAATTTTCATGTACTCTTTAGAAGAAGATTTTAGAGTTTGGTACAAAACAATACCTCATGGTAGCATATCCTCCTTTAAATGTTTTCATATGGCGTTCCATCATTATTGCAAAAGATTATGTCCATTGAATGCTCTGTTTGAACATTGTTGCACACATTTTAATGTTGAAAATATCCCTGAGGGTAATGACCCTGCTGAAGATGTTTGAGAGACTCCATTCCAAGAAAACATATAATCACATTAGGAAGCATTGCCTAGTGGTCAAGAAAACAAAGAAGGAAACCTCATCAATCTACAAATAAATCCTCAGAGATCTTATTCAGCCGAATTCGATGATTCTGTTTCTTATGATGTATATGACTATGATGGAGAGTCAAGTGATATAGAGCCACAACAATCCTAGTCATGGAAAGCTGCACAAGAAGAGGAGGCCCACGAGGAGGTCAACAAAGAGGCTCCAGTCCATGATGCACATCCTTCACCCAGAGAACAATTTCAAGAACCTCCTTCGATTTATGATTCATATTATTCAGAGGAGGATGAGATGGACACAAATATTCAGAGGGAGTGGTTTACCAACAAGTGGGGAGTAGGCTTCCAACAACAAGTTTCTCTTGAAAAATCTAAGGCTAAGAAGTTGAACAATATTTGTGGTTGCCTTGACCAAGAAGATATTGGTCAACAAGCTTTTCATGGAAATAAGGCAGTTGTAAATTATTCTTGTTGGTCCTATCACCCTGTAGCTGACTACATGAGCACATCCTTTGGTTAGCATCAAAGGTTATTTCTAGATTATGCATCAAGTCCTTTGTTTGAATTTTTTCATGGTGCATGCTTATTTTAATTTTTAAATTTCAGTAACAGGGAGGCATGAAGTCCAGTACCCAAATGCTAGCCTGGATCCATTGGAGGGATGAACTCACTTAGTTGAATTGAGCCCTGTACATAAGTAGGAGTTGTACATAAATAAGCTCACTAGCTGAGCATTTACTTTCCAGTTGGTAGAATTTGTTTTTTTGCATTTCAGTTTGAGGAAAGGACTCCCTGAAAAAAAATTCATGGAGATTTTATGGGTGTACAAGTTCATTATATTTTTAACTCCATGTGCAATGGTGAAGGCTATTGGTCTGTAGGTTCTCAACACCTTGCCAGCAAAGCACTATCCCCAGTTGGAGCCAATGTTGTCACTCGTTGCAAAAGAGAGTTCCAGTTGAACAAAGAGGGAAGAACAGGTCGAGTCTAATTTGTTTTGGAGAAATTTCCATCTCCTCTTAAAACTTATTTCTTTCACAAACCCCATTCTACCCTTGGATTTTTAAACTCTAGCCATTGTGACCCTTTTTTTAACTCTAGTCGTGTTTCCTCATTCCCCTTTGAAATATCTTAAAAAAAATTCGTAAAACATACCGTAGGCATTTTAAAAGGCTGGGACTCGCAAAACTTTATCGCTATCAGCCCATTTCCATTTGTAATAAATATCCTCTCATCTACCTTTTCCTTTTGCGATTTCGATATCACATATCGCAAAGTTCCTGCCTACTGCAATAAAGTTGTACCCCTATCGATTGCGATATCGCAATTGAGGATCGTGCAAATCATAAATCCCTCCTCCACCAATATCGCAAAGTTTTGTCTCCCCTCTCCGATTGCGATATCACATAAGTCCCGTCATCTACTCCTTCGCCGATATCACAAGTTCATCATGCTGATTGCGATATAGTAAGTTTTGTCTCCCCTCGCTGATTGCGATAGTTCTCTCCCTGCCGATTGTGATAAGTCCTCCCCCGCCTATTGTGATATCACAATAGGGGATTGCTCAAGTCACAAGTTCCTCCTCCGCCGAAGCCACTTCTAACTTGCAATTGCGATGGATGTGATATTTTATATATTGCAGTTTGTTACAGTTTCAGGTCCAGATCGTCAGTAAAACATTATGGAATATGGTAAAATGGCCTTCTCTTGTATTGTGACTGCGAAACCAATAGGCTCGGATCAACAACCTATGTTGAATCAACCCGAACCAATGGCCTAGATCAACGAACATTAAAATGTCTATTTCCCTTCCGCTTAGTGGGATGACGAGGGTATCTTTCGTCATATAGGTCGACACCTGAGGTATTAAAGGAAGGCATGGAGCAGTTGGAGTGATCCAGATTTAAACAAGAACACAACAAATTACAAATATAACCATAAATACAAATTTGCAGTAGAAACAACACTTCACTTCATTAATATCAATTACTGAAATATGCTTACAAACAGAATGGAAATAAGACTAGCTCGGGCAATGGTAGCTTATCTCTGAGAAGAGATGTGGTGGCTACATGCCTATGAACTATGTTACAATGAGGCTCAAAGGCCTATTTATTATTGAGAAACAATGGAAAACCCTAAACATGCAAAAGCCTCACCCTAGGAGATGAAGCGCCAAACTATGGGTCCCGTTTAGGTAAATTTGTACGTCAAATTCCCGGGGTCGTAACTTTGGCATATGATCTTTGTTTGACACGCACAATACCTCATTAGAAATATTTATCCGAGGAATACAACTTTTAAATGACCAATACTAGTAAAAGACTAATTTTGGTCTTAGTTTTCCCAAAAAACTTCATTTAGGGCCTCAAAGCGGCTCTGGAAGTTTAGGACCCAAAAAACTACCAAAAATAGTAAATTGTGCTACAAATAAGGAAACTAAAAAACTGAAACAATGATGGGGGTCGAAGTGGAATAGGCGGGTGGCCACCAATATCCAAATGGATCATGGAGAGCGATATGGGCTAATCCTGTGGAAACCTCTGCAACAAGAAACCCAGGGCAATTAATGGCCTCAAAAATGAATTCGACTTTTTCAATGCACGTCTTCAGAGAGTAAATGAAGGTATGGGGACTCAAGATGATTAATGGATAATCATGGGGCTCCACTCAGATACACAATGAAGTATTGTTGGGACATTCTCCACTTCTTGTCGGTAATTGGCAACTCACAGTCGACCCACTCCCTACTCTAGAGAACGAGCGATTCAGGAAGTTAAGGTGAAAGTGACAGAAATTGACCAAGCAGCAGGAGGGATACATTGTGGTAGAGACATGGCCTGATTAGGGGCCTTCATAGGAACCGCAGGATGATATTTTCCTCCATCATCATTCAATTTCCTCTTTTCTATTTTTCTGTAATTTCTTTTATTCTGTAATTTCTGTTTGTTTTCGAGAAATGAATCAAATCCTTGGAAATCATTTTGGTCTACAGAGCTATCGCAGGCCTAGACAACTAGTCGATCTGACCGCTGGCCCTGTGATGAGATATTTTATAAATGTTGATTCAAAACCCCCCTTCTCTATATAAATAAGGGGGAGAAACACTTAATAGAGGTTCTAAAATTCTGCACCTGCAGTGGTCCTAATTCTTGGGTTCCATTTTGGTTATAATTGCTTGTTCATGAATGACCAGAGAAACACGGTGCCGAATCTAATGGATCGTTATTTGGACCCTTCAATTATTAATGAAAATCCCTAGTGATTCCAAGAAGATAAATTCACATTATGTTTTCCCCTCTGTAATCTCATTCCATATATGTTTTTCTGCCTCTAAAATAATGTGATGAAGCTGTCGATTTCTCCCTTATTCATGATTGTATATTTGTTACCAAGTAGCAACAGTACCTATGTTATCTATAAATTTACTTAAGTACCTATAATGTGCACATATTTTCTTAAGATTTTGGATACAAATGTGCCCATGAGTATATGGCCTGAAACCTTGACTAGCGCTCCACTCCTGTCGCTCTTTCATCTCCTCCCTCTTCCATATTTTTGCTGGAACATTGTTTCTTAGGATTATGTTGGCAGCCCTATGCATCGAATTCCCCCCTTTCTCTCCTCCTATTCAACTATATTGAAACTGCAATATTAAGCTACCTGTTAATGTGTGTTAGTCACCAAAACTGGACATTCGTCTTTGTGGATGGCCTGATTTACCCCCTGAACATTTGGATCCATGTATTGGCTTGAATTTACCTTCATGAAGGCCAATTGAACCAGGCCCCCTTTTATTATTATTATTTTTTTTAAAATTTGTGACAATTGGAGTTTAACTAATCCATTAGATAATCTCCAATTCACTCCTGTATTTAAGATTTCCTAGGCATTGGTCTACAATCAACCCAGACGCTGTCTCTAGGAAGCTTTCTATGTCTCCCTAAGCACTCATGTTGCGGGAGCCCTTAAAATCTACAATAGAAGGTTATAAAAATCCAATAGAGAAATGTTCTTCCCAATATGTGTACCTATCCCATTCCAAAATACATTTAAGATAATCATTTCATAATAGGGTCTGGCTTGCTTTTTATTAAACTAAGGGGAGATCTCATTAATACATGACAACCTTTAGGTGTTTTTTCTCAACAAGCTCCTTTTTACCCCAAATTGAAAAACCAGGTGTATAGTGAGGTGGAAAATAGTTGAACACATCATTTCCAACTAGAATTATTCAGAAATAAGGAAGAATGAGGGTATGGCAAGCATTTTTCTGAGCTAGGTAAAACTAGGTTAAAAACTGAAAAATTGCTATTTTGTCGAATCAATTGCAAGAAACAAAAACATAATCGGAGGAATGTGAATGAGGTTTTTGTCACAAATACATCTCTCTTCTGTCCTATAGTATTATTTCCAATTAATGACATATGTACCATCTTTGCTGGGCATTTTTCTAAGCCAAGTTTTGTACATTTGCAATATGTTATTGACAAAACAATTGAAGAACTTAAGTCATTAGTTTAGTATTTTGACTAAGAGACTTAAAAATTGTGCGAAACTGTTTGTAAATCATTTATTCAAATATGATTGCGCAATATTTTCATGCATTTGTATGTTTATGGCTTTCATTTTATACCAAATGTCCATCATAGTAAAAATTATAAAATTGCACTCTTCATAGATTGATTGCTGATTATAAAGATTATTATATAAAAGTTTATAACATGAAGTTAATTATATATAAAGTTTATTATTCATATATGTTGGCTTTAGGGGGCCTGACCTAGGTTCAGAGTTAATTAGCCAAACAAATCCCTACACTACTGGCCCTTTCGGCATCAGCCCACGGTGTGCAAACTGAAGTCTCACCGAAGTAGTATGGGGGATGTTGGAACCAAGTTTCAATACCGTGGAGATGTCTAAGGGGTCGATTTAGTCCAACTATGCCTATCTTTGTGCATGTTACTTCACACATTGTCTTGACCTGTGAGACCTTCGCGATCTGTTAGGATCGCCTTGCGCGCAACCCTAACCAGGGGCTGAGATGCTTTCACATTGCTAGGGCAGCGATCTGCGCTATTTCCCCAAGTTACAATGTGTATCTCACTTATCTTCTTACAATTTTTAGTTAACTTCATGTAAATAGATACCTTATCTCACCTTTACTTAATCAACACAGTTATGTATGTTCGCGCACCATATAGACTACAGAAATGCAATTTATACCCAATATATTTGATACAGAAAGCAAGAAATAAATACACAGAATTTCTATAAAACTTCTCTTTATTAATGCTTCAATAGTTACAGACTCGACTCGCCCTGCGCACTTAGCTGCGGACTGCTAGGCCTCTGCGCATTCAACTGCAGAGCCTTCTCCTACTCTATGACCCAAAAACTCGACTCTACACTTAGATCTTTCGCTATCTTCTATTTCATCCTCATTCCTTCATTGACTTCTTTCTTTTTACAACTTAGAGCCTTGCTCTATTTATACAATCCCATGGTCTGCGTCCCATGATCCGTAGACCGTGGGTAGATCTCTAAAGACAACATTACATTACAAAATTGAGGGCGGAAAACCCTATGATTCATTTACAACTTTGCGCTCCACACCCACAAAATGTAGAGTCTTTACATCGGATTTACACCTTTTAGCCAAAATCTGGGCTTTAAGCCCCAAAACTTCCCTTGGGGGATCCCAAGCCCAATAGGCCCCCAACAAAAACATCATGACTCACCCTCGAGTCACTCTGTCAGTGTGGAGATCTTCACACAGAGACCTCCCATCTCTGCATGGACTACTGCAAGATTGGAAACACACTGAGAAGTTGCCTGCTGCACTTCCTGGATGCACTGTTCAGAGACTATTGTAGCTAAACTGATGCCCTGCACCTATTTATAGTCCTGTGCCTCCTTCCAGCTGCCTGGAGCGCTAAGATTGTGCTTCTGTCAGCTAGTCAGATAGTCGGGCCACCCATGTATGGCTTCAACCGATTGCCATTCACTTTTCCTAGGAAAGGTTCTCCATTTAACTTTACCAACTGCATCGCGCCTCTGTTTGTGACGTCCTTAATAACATACGGCCCCAACCAATGCATTCTAATTTTTCCTGGGAATTTATCAAACTTACTATCATACAGTAACACCAAATCATTCACCTTGAAGGTGCGCAACTTAATATGTCGATTGTGCGAGGCCTTTTCGCTTTGCTTTTGTACCTATTAGTGAAAGCCAACCAAAAATCATTCTTCCTCGAGTTCCTCCAACTATGCGAGCCTCTCCTCTAGGGCTCCGTGGCCTGTCATACTTGTGAGCACTGCTATGCACAGACTAGGCACAATGTATTCCATCGACATTACGGCTACCACTCCATAGACCAGCCGGAAAGGTGTCTGTCCCGTCAGTTTCTTGTATGTCGTCCTATAAGCCCATAAAACTACGGTACGCGCAGGTTCCAATCACTTTGCCACACATTGCATACCTTAGTTAGTGCAGTCTTTAGTACTTTTTAAAACATTTCTACTGTCTCGTTAGCTTGTGGGTGATATGGTGTGCTTTTCTGATGATACAGCTGAAACTCTCCTGTCATCGCGTTGATCATCTCGTTCAGGAAATGTGTACTGTGATCGCTCATCAAGATATTCGGACATCTGAATCATGTCAGTACATGTTCAAACAGAAACTTCACGATCGTCGTGTCTATGCAATCTTTTACCTGCTGTGCTTCTGCCCAACAAGTTAGGTACTCTGTCGTAGTGATAATATATCTTGCACCCTTTTTTCCTTGAGGTTTGATAGGTCCTATGAAGTCGATCGCCCACTTCTCAAAGGGCTGCAACATCATTTGCAGATTCAAAGGCATCTCGTCCCTCTGCTATGGTGTACCTATTTTTTGACATACATCATAGGCCTTGCAATGTGATTTTGAATCTTGATGAAGAGTTAGCCATGACAACCCTGCATAGAGAATCTTCTGCACGGTCACTCTCCTTGCATAATGTCCTCCCATAGCACCCCCATGGGCGTCCGCAAGGATATTGTTTCATTCAAATTCAGGTACATACCTTTACAGTGTCTCATCATTCCCCATCTTATATAGGTGCCCTGCAATGACAGAGAAATCTGCTACGTGCACCATTAGTTCCTTCTTCTATTGGACAAAGTATCCTTTCAGAGCAGTTCTAGTCATGAAAAAGTGAATTATATCTTCAAAATGGCCATCCGCTATGCGCACAACAAAGAGTTGCATGTCGGGTAATCCTTCCTCCAGACTAGTAGGTTCCTCTCCTGTCTCAATGCACGACAGGCGATCTGGTCCCGCGTTTAATCGTCTAGGTTTCACAACAACATCAAAGTCATATTCTTGGAACAATAAAATCCATCTGCATATGTTCCCCCCCAACACAGGCTTATTGACCAAGTACTTCAACACAGAATGATCTGTATACATCTTAAAGTGACCTGTTAGCAAGTAGTGTCGACACTTATGGAGCACATACACTGTAGCTAGTCCCTCACATTCAGTGGCGGAATAGTTCTTTTCTGCTTTAGACAATCTACGACTCACGAATGCGATAGGGTGATCCAAGCCCCCTCCACCATCCTATGTCAGTACTGGTCCCAACGCTATACACGATGCATCAACATGGACATGAAACTCTTTGTCCCAGTTTGGGAAGACAAGAATCGGTGTAGTGACCATCTTTTCCTTCAATATATCTAGGCTTTTCTTGCAGTCATTGTTCCAACAGAATGTAACATCCTTTTTCAACAGTTTCTCCATTGGCGCAGTGATTTGGGCATAAATTTTGATAAACTTTTTGTAGTACCCTGTATGTCCCAGTGTAGCATGTAACTATTTCACACTTTGTGGTGCTTCCAAATTCAGAATCACCACAATCTTTACGGGATCTGCCATCAGTCCCTGTCTGCAAACCACATGTCCCAGTAGGTTCCCAAAAGGAACAAGAAACACACACTTCTTGAGGTTAAGCGTGATTTGGTATCTTCAACAAGTATCCAGCATCAAGTGTAAGCTTGCTACATGGCACTTAACCAACCCAAATAAAGTCCAATCATCAAAATAAACCTCCAATAACTTATGAATATATTCCTTGAACGCTGCAACAACCATGCACGAAAAGATGACCGACGCGTTCTTCAACCCAAACGACATGATAGTGTATTGAAAGTGACCCCACTCAGTCGTGAAGGTTGTCTTGCTCCTATCCTCTAGCGCAATTTTGATTTGGTGGTACCTTGAGAACCCATCAGTGAAGGAATATTCTTTCTGCCCATTGACATTGTCCAACATCTCACTGTGAACAGAGTTGGGAATGGATCACGCACACAAGCGTCATTCAATTTTCTAAGATCCATGCATATTCTTGTCTCGTCCTTTTGCTTCTTTTCCTACACCACTATTGGACTTACCCAATCAAATTCTTCCACCAACTCAATGATTCCTGTTGTGAGAATTTTGTTTAATTCTACGTGGACCTTCTCCTTGTATTTCGGATTTAAGCGGTAAGGCCTCTACTTAACTGGCTTCACGTCGGGCTTTAACGTGATCCTCATCATTTCTAAATCTTTGATGATTCCCTTTAAATCTGTAAACTTTGTCAGGAATAAGTCCTAGTACTCGCAGAGTAACTCATCGACCTTATCCACCGTTGCGTCATCCTAGTAGTCATCGAGCTTTGCAAACTTAGGTTCGACCTACATACCAATGTTCACCTACTTCGTTTTTACCACCGTGGTTATGTCAGGGTTCTCAATTTGTGGTCCTTGAACCTCGTGATGGCCTTCTGTTTCTAGAATGTTAATATTCCTTGGATCCTCATCCTCGTCTTCAACAGTTACAATATAACATTCTAGCTCAAAATTCAGTTGAGTAGCCCATTCAGGCTGACTCAGGTCTAAAGGCTTCTGCGGTATCTTAAAGATGGCTGCTTTTATCTCTTGTAACGCTTCATCAATACTGTCCCCCCATCCATACTCAAAACTGAAGGTCAACACAAAACCTTCACGTAGGATATCCCATTCACCTGTCCCATGGCGGAGCTCTGTTTCTATATACCAATTCATGGGTATAACATCTATGGTATGATAGAACAGGTGCACCCACTAAGGTTGTGGCTTTTCTCCATAAACCTTCGTCCACATGGCCAGGTGTGGGCACGGATCATCCTGTCCATCATACTTGTATGTTTGTTGCATATTAGGCTTACCAAAATGCCTACGCATCATCCTTCTACATTCACGCCAATCATCAAAGCTCCCTTTGTGCAAACCTCACCATTTCGTGGGCGTAGCGCGCAGTACCCAATTCAAGGCCTAGAAGCATTGCTTTTTTGGCGCCTTCCTTTCAAATTTTTCCAAGAAGGCATCTATCTCACTTAAGCCATCATAAGTAGGAAGGTCTCTTACTTCTGTCGATACGCATTGCAACGACCTTATCATCATATTACAATTCAGTGTAGTCACCTCATGTAACCAGTTCTGCCATTGCTCCATTTCCTCATCTGAATCTGAAGTACAGGAGTTCTCGTGCTCCCATGCAAGCCATCCATCCGTAGTGGGATTCACCCAGTCCTGGTTTCGTACTGTTATCTTATAAATGTAGTTCAAATCATCATCATTTTCATAGTCACGCACTGACTCTGTAAAGTGTGATCCTTCAGTAGGGTCCAGAGGTATAACTATGCATAGTGACTTCTTTTCAATAATCATCTTGCACTTCTTTAGATTAAACACCTTGTTCATGTCAATGGCCCAATCAATTCCTAAGTGCGCGGGATAGGGATTGCTATCATCAACAATCTCTATCACTTCAAAGTCTGCTAGCGCACTTGCTCCCTCAATATCTACAGTGAGTCCCTGCAATCACCCCATGGGTATTATCTTGTGTTGGTTTGCCATTCGCAGCTGAATAGGAGACCATTGTAGCGTAGGTCTCCCCATTCACTCCCAAGTATGCTTCGGCAGAACATTCAAATCCGACCCTAAATCTAGAATTACTTGGTCCATTTCATATTCTCCAATCTGCGCGGTTAGCCTCATTTCTCTTCTCGTCCTCGTCTTATGCTTTCCAATCTTCTAGACTAAGCGTGGTTCTCCTGGCATAGTCCCAACACATTTGTTAATGAGTTCCTGTAATCCCTTTACATATTTATTGTCGCGCAATAACTTCATGCATGTTTCCAAGAACGTCATGATCATAGATGGGTCCATATTTGGCTCTGGTTTATCCTTGCTTCCTGAAGTGGAGGCATTAGTGAAGCTCTTCTTAGCTTCCATGAAAGTTTCCTGAGTGTGATCTAAATCAAACTCTGCTTCTTTTGCTGGAGCTTTGTGAACCTAAGTACTATCTTAAGGCTGTTTTCCTTTGTCATCTCCCGTCGCGATTCCACTTCGAAGCACAATATTCACATTTGGATCTTCCTCCCGTGGCTCAGACCTCATCATTTGCAGGTTCTGAGTTGGGGAAGGTGGTAGCGCTCCTTTGTCACGTACCCTAGCTATCAGCGTAGGACAATATTCCGTCTCATGATCAAACAAAGTAAAATACAGACATGATGGATGTGTTGGGTTCGTAAAATCGCGAGCATAATGTCCCAACCCTCCACAATTGTAGCATATCAGTGGTCTGCGACCTCTTCCAGGTCCTCCTCCACCTCGGCCTAATCCACGCCCTTGAAATCCTATTTGCGCCACTCCTGCATTCGAGTCTAGGGGCTGCAATTCAACCTGAACTCTATAGGTGGGATTTCTATCCATCATAAAATCATAACTCCTACAAGTGTGCTCATCGTGTCCCACCAACCTACAAAAATTACATAACAATTGTTGTGAATTCTGCATGTACTTCTATAACAAATGGTAGTTGTCTGTAGCTTGCTTTCCCCCTATTTGACAAATCATGCACCACAAAGGAGGCACCGCACTCGGTCCTTCTTGTGCTTCCGGCTTTACCGGCATCGATCCTCCTCCCGCGAGGTAATTCACGAACACTGAGCAGTGGTCCTTATCATGACCCTGACCCTTGCATTTTACGCACCACACCTCTTCATGCACTTCTAGTCGAGCTGTTCTGTCCTGTTTTAGATTCTGCATCTCAAGGCATAAGTTTTTCAACTGCACATGGATATGCTGAAATCCCAAGTTAGGATCCTGCATCAGGGTCTCATGCAACCTTATCACGATCTCTAAGGCCTCTACCTGAGTCGTTAAATTCTGCTACGATAGCGCGCTCCTTAAATGTGGCGTTAGCGATGCTAAATACCATTCACGATGTTTTCCATCCATCAGGTTCATATTAGCTTCGCGAATTGTACACTTCAACCTCTGATCCAACTCCCAAGGAGTCTCGCCTAGTAGCATCATGATTTGTTTGAATCTAATGATCAACTGTGCTTCAGATTTAGGCCTGCTAAATTATCTATTTAGCGCCACTTGGATATCCACGATTCCCACATTTGTATTATCATTGGAGTGCTTAGTATACCAGGTCAGCGCGCGGTCTTGCAGGGTGCTAACCAGTGTTGCTTTCTTTATATTGTCATCTGTAACTCCTCGTGCTTCCCATACGGCTCATATGATGAACCAAAATTGGTCCAGATCCTCATTTCCCACTCCCTTAAACACATACAACTTTATCGTGCTCACCATATTAACTCGCAGTGGTGGCAGGGGTGGTACAGGTGAAGATGGAAGTGAAGGCAGTGAATGTGGTGGTGGTGTGGGTGGGGGTGGTATTCACGGAATTCTTTGCCTGATCATATGGATCGCACTTTGCGGCGAGACCTTCATGAGTTCTTCCTCGTCCCCTCGCGGAGGTGAAATCAAGGAGCTAGTGTTTGGTCCCTTATTTCCTTCATTTCTATAAGTTTTTCCACTTCACATAGCCCCAAACATCAAGGTAATTGCATAACCCTCTTTTCACACAATAAAATTTTAATCCAAGTATTCAGTGACTTTACATACTTACCTCGCGGTCCTTTGGGAAAGTGTTGCTTTGCCTCGTTGTAGCTAACTAAGGTGTCTACAGCAAACTCAGTAATGAATCCTCCTATAATTCGATCAAGCCAGTGATCAACGACACATGCAACCTTATCCTCTGATGCTTCTAACCTTCGCACTATCTCTGGGATCCACACAATAGGATTGTCAAGTTTCCACCTTCCTTGGCTATCTACTAGCTTCACGATCTACTTGTACAACTTAGTAGGAAAAGACGGAAAAAAAATTTCATGGATCTCTATGTGCAGGTAGCTGTCTAACCACTCTTGTTTTGTCAGTCGCGGGTTCTTGTTCTGCTAGGCCGCGAACTCGTAAATCCTCCCATCCAACCAACCTTCAATTTCCTTCTTAGTTGGATTCCAATGATATGACATCAAACATCTCTATGTAGATTCCGATCCTGGCAATGGAACCATTTGTTGGCTTTAGGGGGCCTGATCCAGGTTCAGAGTTAATTAGCCAAACAAATCCCTACACTACTGGCCCTTTCGGCATCAATCCGTAGTTCATGGACTGAAGTCTCACCTGAAGCAGTATGGGGGGGTGCTGGAACCAAGTTTCCACACCCTGGAGATGTCTGAGGGTACAATTTAGTCCAACTGTGCCTACATTCACGCAGGTTACTTCATGCACTATCCTAACCTGCGAGACTTTCGCGATCTGTTAGGATCACCTTTCACGCATCCCTAACAAGGGGCTGAGATGCTTTCGCACTGCTAGGGTAGCGATCTATGCTATTTCCCTAAGTTACACCATGTATCTCACTTATCTTCTTACAATTATTAGTTAACTTCGCATAAACAAATACCTTATCTTACCTTTACTTAATCAACACAGTTATATATGTTTGCGCACCATATAGACAACATAAATGCAATTTATACCCAACATATTTGATACAGAAAGCAGGAAATAAATACACATAATTGCTGTAAAAATTCTCTTTATTAATGCCTCAATAGTTATAGACTCAACTCGCCCTGCACACTCAGCTGTGGACTACTAGGGCTCTGTGAACTCAGCTACAGAGCCTTGTCCTAATCTACGACCCAAAGACTCGACTCTACACGTAGATCTTTTGCTATCTTCTATTTCATCCTCATTCCTTCATTGACTTCTTTATTTTTACAACTTAGAGCCTCGATCTATTTATACAATCCCATGGTACGCGGACCATGCGTAGATCTCTAAAGCTGACATTACATTACAAAATTGAGGGCAAACAATCCTATGATTCATTTACAAACTTTGCGCTCCGCACCCACAAAATGTGGAGTCTTTACATTGGATTTACACTTTTTAGCCAAGATCTGGCTTTAAGCCCCAAAACTTCCCTTGGGGGATCCCATGCCCAAAAATATAAATGTCTCAAAACCTACTTGGTTGGCATCCTTAGCGTGCATCTTGAACTTCCATTCTTAGCATGCATCCTCAATGCACATCCTTTACTTCCATTTAGTCAATAATATGAGATAAGGATGGGGAACTAAATGGTCGCCAGGTTGGCATGTGAAAACCTTGCACTATGTCTCTTCCCTCATTCATAGCCATTAAATTGAGGGGAGGATGTTCATTGTTTGCCCACACCGTCACCTTCACCTACATCTAGGTGTTTATTATAAGCATTTCATAATAGGACAACCCTAAGCTATTTTTAGCTCAACAAGCACATTTTTAGCCAAAATTGAAAAACCAGGTGTATAATTAGGTAGAAAATAGTAGAATACACCATTTCCAACTGAAATTACTGAGAAATAAACATGAATCAGAGTATGATGAGCGTTTTTCTGAGTTCGGTAAAACTGATTTAAAAATTGAGAAATTTTCAAATTTTCAAATCAATTGCAAGAAACTAACACAAAATTTGAGGAATGTGAAAGATGGTTTTCTCATAAATACATTTGTCTTTAGTCCAATAGGCTTATTTCCAATTAATTCCATATGTACAGCCTTTGATGAATATTTTTCTAACCCCAATTTTGTTCATTCATAGCGTGTTGATGGTAGAAAAATTCAGTAACTTAAGTAATTAGTTTTGAATTTTGATTGTGATACTTACAAATTGTGCACAAGTGTTTATAAATCATTCATTCAAATATGATCACACAATCTCTACGTGCATATGTATGTTTATGGCTTGCATTTTACACCAAATGTCCATCATAGTAAAAATTGTTAAAAGTGCACTTTTCATACTTCCACTGTGTCATGATGAGGAAATGTTATAAAAAATAAAAAAAAGGAATGTTATTTCCCAATGTGTACCTATCCCATTCCCAAATCCATTTACTATAGCCATTTCATAGTAGGGACTGGCTTGCCTTTTTATTAAACTAAGGGGACACTCATGAATACAAGACAATCCTTAGGTGCTTTTGCTTAACAAGAACCTTTTTATATGAAAAAAGGAAAAAATGTGTATAGTGAGGTGAAAAATAGTAGATAACATCATTTTCAAATTAAATCACTCAGAAATAAGAAAGAATGAGGGTATGATGGGCATTTCACTAAGATGGATAAATTGGGCTAAAAACTAAAAAAATTGTCATTTTGTCAAATCAATTACAAGAATATGACATAGAATTTGAGGAATGTGAAAGAGGTTTTCATCACAAATACATTTTTTAAGTACCCATAGGGTTATTTCCTATTAATGACATATGTACAGTCTTGGACATGAATTTTTCTAAGCCCAATTTTATACATTTGCACTCCATTCTTGACAGAATAACTCCAGAACTAGTCATTAGTTTTGAATTTTGACTGAGAGACTTACAAATTGTGCACAAATGTTAATAAATAATTCATTCAAATATGATCATGCAATATCTGCGCGCATTTGTATGTTTATGTCTTTCATTTTACACGAAATGTCTTACATGGTAAAAATTGTTAAAAGTGCACTCTTCATATATTAAATGCTGATTATAAAGCTTATTATATAAAAGTTTAAAACATAAAGTTTGTTATATATAAATTTTATATTATAAATATTATTATTCATATAAATTTCTAAAAACCTAGTTTTCTAGCATCCTCAATGTGCATCCTGAACATCCATCCTATGAGTGCATCCCCCTCGTGCATCCTTCATGTGCATCCTCCGCATGCATCCTTAGTTTGCATCCTCAACCTACACCCTCAACTTGCATACTCTGTTTGAATTCTCAACTTCCATTCTCAGTGCACATTCAAATATGATTCAAAGACATTGTCGACCATGGAAACATGAGCATGGTTTGCAACGCCATCAACTGATAAACAATGTTTCCAAGTTGAGAGTTTCTTAGTGAAACAATTCCAAGATAGTGTTGATGAATGAAATGATAGAAGTAAGTGGCTATAATGTATGCTTGATATAATTTTAAGAGAAAGAGTGCATCATTTTATTTTTGGAGAATTTAATTTCAGGACTCAAGAGGTAGATGCAACTATTTTTAATTATGATCATGAGTCGAAGGAATTGGTAATTTTTGGGAATAAGGTTTATCTGAACCCTGATTTGGTTTCCAAAGAACCTAAAATACCATGCAGGGGAGGAGTAATGTTGGATCATTTGAAAACCCCTAAGGTAGAAAAAATTAAGATGACCAACAAAATCTATGGAAAAAAAAGTAGTTGTTCCTAGAATTGGTTTAAAAATGGAAGATGTTCCCCCAGGATTATACATAACCTTGATTCATATTTTCCTTAGGACCATTATGAATCACCACAAGAAAGATATTTCTGGTGAATGCATGAAGCTTTTCATACACTAGGTTGAATACTTGATCATATATGTACCTTTTCTATTTTCTAAGAATTTTCACAATGCATTTCATGAAAGTAAACTTAAGAGGGTCAATTTCAGCTACCCCAACACACCGAAAAAATTATTGACCTGTATCGACCCAACGCAGTACGATCAAGTAGTCCTAAACAAACATATAGTGGGAGGTGTAAAGTGTAGGAAGACAATGAAAAAATACCTCAACATTTTCTAGAGAAGAATGTGGAAGGGGTTGCTCCTGCTACCACTTCACAATTACATGAATAAGTTTTTGAGGAAAATATGGAAAATGTGGGAAGTGACATCAATCGAGGGAACCTTGATTAAATTTCTATCGTTGTAGCTTTGGTGGGCTTAAATTCATGCCAAGATGCAGATATGGTGTAGGGATTTGTCAACATTGATGAAGAAGTTATTGATGATGGTATTTCTACTTCTTTAGAGGGTCAAGATGATTCTTGTATAAAGAGTTGTGAACTATGCATGAATAAGGATAAGTAGATTATTGAACTCATGCAATAAGTTTCATATTTAAAGAAATCTAAAGTGTCATTATATTCTCCACAGGTTCACCATGACTCTTCAAAAAAGAGCTGTGAAATATACATGAATAAGGATAATTTTTTTTTTCATTTGAAGTAGGAAGTCACAAGCTTGTAGAAATGTCTAGTGGATAGTGAACAAAGGGAAATGATATCTAGAGATAAGAACAAAATATATATTGAATATTTAAAAGCTAAAGGATGTAAATCTATAGATGATGGAATTAAGGAACTTAATGATTTAAAAGAAAAAGTATAAGGTTGAAATGAATAAATATGTAGCCAAGATACTGGAGCTTAACAATGAGCTTTAAAATAGGCCTAGGGTTCTTAACATGCCACCTCTACAGACCTACATTCCACCTACAGTAAACATTATGCAATATGTGAAGGAAAAAGAACAATATATTCATACTTCAAAGGTTGAGTTTCAAAATAAAATTAGTGGGTTGGTTACTAAACACAGGGAGGAGATCGAAAATTATGAATAAAAGGTTAAAATGATGAAGAGTGAGATTGAGAAGAAAGATGAAGTGTTGAAAGATACGAATAAATATGCAACCAATATACTAGAGTTTAAAAATGAACTTAAAAATAGGCCTGAGGTTCATACCATACCACCTCTGTAGACCTACATTCTAACTGCAGTAAAAACTATTTAAGAAGTGAAGGAGAAACAAAAATATATTAATACTTTAAATGTTGAGTTTCAAAAGAAAATTAGTGAACTGGTTACTGAACACAGGGAGGAGATAACAAATTATGAAGAAATGGTTAAAATGATGAAGAGTGAGATTAAAAAGAAATATGAAGCATTGAAAGCTAGTAATAAATTGAAGGCCTTTTAAGAGTTTGATCACTCATTAAGAGAAATTATGAGAAAGTAGATTAAATCGAGCTATTCAAGAAGTAAATATTAAAAAAAAGAAACACAAAGATACCCTTACTTAAGTATGATTAGGCCTTACGAGAGTGAGACATCTGGTTGTTGCAACAATGGATGATGCAGGTGATGTGTTTAACACATCAACAATAAAGGAATCACTCAAGAACAAGATAACTGAGAAGGAAGAGTAGATTAGGGAGCTTAAAAGAAAATTATTGGACAAACAAGCAAAAAAGCATTCAGGATGCCAAAGTGAGATAAAATATTTGAAATCCCAAATTCATGCTTTGCAGAATAAGCCCATATCTCTTGTACTTCCATTTTTGCAGATTTCAGATAAAGGAGTTTTGAAGGCTGAATTGCGTCAAGTTAAAGGTGAGCCGAGAAAATCGAAGGATACTATTGAAGAAAAATAAAAAGAATACTCTAAAAATAACAAGAAGCATATGGAGTTTTTAAAGAAGCACATTGCTGAAAAAATAAATTGCAAAGAAACTTGATATAATATAAAAATAGAGCGAAGGAGTTGAAATATAAATTATAAGTGGGTGCTGCAACTTCCAAAGAACCATAGGCTTCTACTCAAGCCAATAGAGATTGTGTTGCATTAGATTATTGTGAAGAGGAAGGCTTGTAGAAACCTCCCAATCAACCTAGAGTTCCACAAAAAAATCTCTGTATATGTTATTACTATAAATACTTTGAAATGTTTAATATAAAAATGTTTGTTTATTTTATTTATTTATTTATTTTTATTTTTTGATAATGTTTTTGTTTATGCAAATAATGTATTTTTTATGTAATAATTTCATTTATTTCAATAAGAAACATAAGGTTCTTTGTTATTCATAGAATAAAAATTAATTACATAATCAAATAAGAGAGAAATCCTATCTCCATACTAGTTATAACTTATAAGCAAAGAAAAATCATGTTTCCGTAGTTTTTTCCCGAGGGAAAAAGAGAGCATAATTTTATAATCAGTGTTATTCTTTTCAACTATGGTCAAATACCACCTTGGACAGACCAAATGACCATGATATCAATTGTACTATATTCCTCTTTTCGAGAGGACCAAAATCGACCTAAATATCACCAAATTTGGTCAAGAGGAAGTTGAGTTTTGAATTATTAATATTCATACATGTATTATGGAATGGGCTGTCCCTAACCACATGTGTAACTACTTAGGTCAACATCAACCCCAAGTGAACCCTCATGAAAGTCTATAAATAGAAGCGACCTCAAGCTCAGTTGGACACATTTAACAAGCCATCTTCTCTTCTCTTATTGTCTTGGTTTGCAGAGGCCTGCCGAAGGAAAGTTTGCACAAGGGTCCTTAATCTCAGGGTTGAAGCTAGCACTGAGCTAGGGTTTTCTAGATATGAGATGTTGGCACAGAAATAGACATTTTAGTTCGTGGACATTGGCACAATGTGTCATGGGAGTGTCCAGGAAGCCTTGGACGTTGGCACAATGGGTTATTACAGCGTCTAGGGATTCAGATATAGATCAGTTGTATTAGTCCTCGAATGCTCGCATAGAGTGGTCCTCATAGTGTCTGGGATGCCATAGACACTCACACAACAACCTTATGAGAGTGTCCAGGGCTTGAAGAAGGTATGATTATGTTTGACCTCATACGCTCTCATATAGTTCACCTAGGATCATCCATATATGTTCCGGACGCAGTCATCCAGTTATGTAGAGAGCATCCATATCTGTTATAGACGCTCACACAATTCCTCCTCCCTAAATCTATGACTCATAGATGAGATTTTTGTATTACGAAGATTCCACTAAGTGACAACAGTGTTCAACAGTATCTAGTAGCTAACGATAGACAATGGAAACACTTTATAGTCCTCAAAATCAAGGTTTTGTTTTCAAGCATGATTAGATTCGTTTCATGGATATCATAGTTGTTTTTTTCATAGATAAAGTTATGGATTATTATAATCTATTTTTCTGAATCATTTGATGACAATATAAGAAGAAGAATATTTGCAAGGGTTTTCCCCATACTGGGTTTTTCCCTGGTCTCAGATCAATCCTGGTGTCTCTATGTGTGCATGATTTCTTCTATTGTTCCTTTATGTTCTACTACATTGATGATGATAATGTTGTTCTTTCTATGTAATTCCATATGTTGATGGATAATGGTGTAGATCTGAATAATGTAATGATGAAACAATGTAAACTTTGAAACAGGAACTATAAACTCAAAACGGGACCTCTGGCAAAAAACCTCAAAAAAACATCAAAAACAGTTCTAAAAACGAAAAGTGTTGATGCTGGAATAACACCTTTTTTTTTCTAGGGTAAATTTTCAACATGTTTTAAAAATGGCGGTGAAAACCAATTTTTTGTGCAAAAATTGTCCAAAAAACACCCTCAAAATGAAAAGCGTTGATGTTGGGATAACAATTTTTTTTAAGGGTAAAATTTCAACATTTCGAAATAATAGCGTAAAATATTTTATCATGACCCTGAAAAACATTAAAATTTCAAAAAAATAATGAAAACATGGAAAAAAAAACAAAAAAACAAAAAAAAAACTAAAACAATGAAAAAACACATGTGCTTTTCTTCTTATGTGTTTTCTTTTATGTACATTTATTCTACTTTTCAATTTTGCAAATATTTCATTATTTTTTTTAGATTGTATATTTTATTATTTTTCAAGAAATCTGCCATGAGAAAAATTGTCGAAAATTTTTGATGTGAAATCTAGAGAAAATTGAGAAAAAGATTGTTGTGATGGTCCACTCAAACACACCCGTCGAGGCAAAAAAAAAATTGTTCTATTTTCTAATTTTTGTAGAAGAGGTATTGATCAATTTGAAGATTGGAATGTTTATTTGTTCATAACAAAAATGCATAGTTGTGTGTACTTAAATAACTGTTCAGGATTTTAGCTACAGAAATTACGCAATTGTGCAACTGACCAACAATTCTGCAGCTCTGTATTTAACTCAATGATTTATTTGTCAACAATCCATTCTAATCAGAAAATCATGATCAAAATTTATTATATTTGTCTAATGATTATGTTTTCAAGCATGATGCAAGAAAGAAGAAGAGCTATGAATGTTCTTTATCTGCAGGATCGATTGATGAATTTTTGATTGAGGATTGTTTTGCATGAATCATTAAGCATTCACAAATAATATTTCTTTATCTTTATGAAATGCTATGATTCAAACATAAATTGAGGAAATTGTTTTCTTTTAGAAATTGGATTTATTATCACAATTGTGAAATTGGACTAACCATTTGAAATGAAAACACATCATGAACTTGTCAATTATGCAAATTTTTCATATGTACCTAGAGAAATTGACCACTTCTCTGTGAACACACTTATGTTTGTTGCAATGTTAGTGCCATGTTTATTTTCAGGTTCCAAGGTAATTGGAGAGTTGAAGGAAGCCAATTTATGCATGATTGGTTTTCTAAGACCAATTTCAAGAAACATGAACCAATTGAATCCATTTATATCATCGATAAATGCCATCATTTTTCCTCTCAAAACTCACAATCTATTCAAGCATTTTCACTAAGCATCGTCATCACCATTTTCCTTGCAAAGAGTCGCATGTTTCCTTCACATTTTCCATTTACATTTTCCATTCACATTTTCCATAATTTCCATTCATAGAGACATTCATCTCGCTTACATGTTGATTTGTCCTTTTGATTTCTGTTCACTTGTTTACCCTTTTTACATTTTCCTTTCCGTTAAATAAATCTTGCTTGATGCAAATTTTCATCTATAGTTCTTCCAAAATCATAATTTCATACTTGTGTTAGATGATGGGGGATTCATAATGCCTCCCTTCTAACAAGTCTTGGCCTATAGACATCAGCACATTATCTAGGTTCAGCGCTAGAGTCCTTATTAGTACCTTGAGGCTTGTATGCAACAATGACAAGTTCTCTCACCAACAATCATGAGAATACATCAATGTCCCTTGATCATTGGATCTTGCAAGTGGCTCAACATCAACTCATCTATTTGCACTTTGCAAGATGTACTTAGATACCTTGGCACTTGTTGACATTAATGACGAGTTTTACTCACATTGGTTAATGACATTCATCAATGGCTGGTAATCCAATGACTTCTCTTCATGCTCAACAACAACACATTTATTCACATGACTATAATTGTACCATCGGGTTTTATAGCAGGTGAAGACTATATCATTGCAACATTTTGCAATAGATACAACAGATTTAGCAACGGAAATAAAGAATCCACTTTCACCACCTCATCCACCATTTATGCAACCAAGAAGCAGATGAAATTCTACATTCTATTCCATGATCCAACAACAGCTACAACTTCTCTACATATGCACAGTTTTTCCACTTCCCAAGTAAGTAAAGGTATGTCATTTTCTAGCTTTTAATCATAGAATTCCTTGAATACTGAAATTATAATTTTTGGAAAATACTTCACCGTATTTCCTTTCTCATTTGAAAAAAAAAGTTTGTAAACACCTTTAGTTGGGGGGGGGGGGGGTTGGGGGGGGTGAAGGGAAATCCATTTATTATCACATCCATATCACTTCATTCCATTTCACTTCATTTCATCCTAACATACTTTTCCTACTCAATTATGATTGCATTATGGTTCAAAAGATGTGATTTGCAAATAAATGCTTAAATGATGAGCATATTATATGAATGATTTAAAAATGCATCCTTAAATATGTTCAATGAATCTTGCAACAACAAAAAGAAACAAGGTATTGAAACACAAGAACCAATACCAATTAATATTTGGTTGTCACACAAGAACCAACCAAACATGTTGCAATTCAATGTATGACAAGGAATACTTTGCGAAAAGAAATGAAATTGTCAAATGCAAAATTTAAGGACAATTAATATAAACCAAGCTCATTCAAAAGAAAATCATGATTAAGCAATGGAGTAAATTGCATGAGGACATGCAATAACGTCAGTTTGGGGGTATGTAGAGTCTCCAAAATGTATTAAAAATATTATCCACTTTCACCTTTTTCACCACCATTTCAATCACATGTTGCAACTCCATAACCATATAACCTTTCATTAGCCTCCATTTTCATAATTATATGGGTTACCTTTGTGTTTTCCAAAAGCTAATGATTTCTAGTATTTTAAGTGAATTTATGGTTAAAACATAGAAAAGTGACATATACTTTCTAATACTTAAAAGTGGCTTGAGTTTCATGACATTTGTAGGTCATTTGGAATCTTCCAAGGCATCTTTATGTGGCCTCCAATGGTCAAATTCGAATTCCCTTCAAGATATGGAAGAAGATTTGGATAAAGGTCAAAGATGATATGTGTCTCATCATTACCTATTTGATTTATAACTCTATGAGATTTTCTAGGGATATAGGGAGAGAATAATGGACCTCCATTAATGAGGTAGCTTCTTATGTTCTTGTATAAATAGGAGAGCCTTCTCCTTTCAAAGGCATGTGTAAAGTTGGAGATACTCAGCTGGAAACTTAATATTACTTATGAATGGAATTTAGATTTAGCACCATGCTCATGAGTGATGTTCACCTTGATTGGTAATGCTTGCACTGAGAGCCTCTCAACTCGCCATCTCTCATGCTTTTGGATTGGCCACCTATAATGTGTGAGATTTATTGTTTTTCATATATTAAGATTTATTTCTTTCATAGATTGAGATTTTTATTTCTTTCATATCTTTTTCGGTGTGAGAGGTTAAGAGTGATTGTTTTTATTTGCTTTCATATCTAGAGGTTAAGAGCGGTTGTTTTTATTTGCTTTCCTATCTAGAGGTTAAGAGCGATTGTTTTTATTTTCTTTCATATCTTTTCTTGTGTGAGAGGTTAAGAATGATTGTTTTTGCTTTCATTTCATGCCATGTGGTTTTGATTACTCATTTCATAGGATCTTGATTTGATAATGCACACATGATCCCTTAGAGTAGATTTCATTTCATGTAATTTCAATTCTGCATGCTGTACTATAATTGTACTACAATTTGTTTTGAATTAATTGTTGAATTAGAATAGGTGAATCTGGTTTGTCATTATTTGGTTTTGTAGTTTGGTTGATCTAAATTGGAAGTTAATTTCTAGCATATATAGTGCAAGAACGCTTCACAAGTTTTACGAAACCCCCGAGTTGAAAATTAAATGATAGGTAATTAATTTGCCTCAACAACATTGATGACTCTTGAATATTGGTTCAAGAGGGAGAGGATTACCTCTCATTAAAGATAAGTATTTCTTGACTTATGATGCCTCTTACTTGTGTCTAGATTTATAGATCTAATGATTATGTTTATTGATTATAGTTCTTGCATATGTATTGAAGTATATGGATGTTTCTCACCTCCTTGATGAGATGTGATAAGTGGATCCCTCTTGAGGATCATTTTAGATGCAGGAAGGATGGCTAGATCTGGAAAGAGGTAAAGAGGTACTTGATGAAAAGGTTCATAGGTATTTGAATACCACAAGGTATGCATGGTATGTTGTTTTTTATCTATAATTTTGGATGGCTCGATAAGCCCTAAGTATTACGAGAATGTCTCTTTCTTTGACGTCCCATACATGCATATGAAAGTAACTTGGATCTATGTTTCCTACAATGAAATGATGCACCAGGTGTTGAACAATTTTATTTTCTTAAATTCTATGAGGCTATATAATGTTGATACATTGATACACTTGATGATTGGCTAACATACATCCATTGGATATCTTAATCCTATAAGGAAGGCTAGCACCTTGGCTCTAGTAAATGATACTCTTGATACTTGTCATGCATGGGTCACATTGGATTTCACATAGAAGGATAGCTCATTGACTCCTATACATGGGTCTACTGATAATTCTTGTGATAAGCATGATGAAAGCATATGGAAAGAGAGATTGACACTCTTGTTGTTTTGATGAAGTTTTATTGAATGACCTTACTTGATCTTATTGATAATGAAGAGCATGGTAACCTTGACGTTAGAGGTATAAGTGTAACATTTATATAAATATCTCTTACTAAAAATGATCATGTTTTAATGTGATGAGTAACTATGGCATATCTTATTGTCCTAACTTGATGGAGTGACTTGATAGAAAGTGTCATTGTGTTCATAATCTCTGAGATATGATGTTGCATCTATATGCTACTTTGAGTCTAACCTTTGATTAAAGATTGATGTCATGATGCTGATAACCATGATAGATATATGTTTTTGATCTAACATATCTATTGTTGTTTGAGTCTAGCAAATATAGGATGATGACATGAATAAAGATGAATGAAGTAGATTCCCAATCAGAGGGAGAATCTATTCTCAATACTCTTACTCACAAAACTATTTGCATTATATATTGTTGAAGTATGACTTATGTGCATTTGACATTATTGAATTGCAATAGAGTCTCATATCTATAGCTTGTATATAAACTAGGGGCTTTGTACCGGATGCAGTCACAGAAGTGGGAGATATCATCCCTGGATGCACGCATGCTAAGGCCAAGGTAGCATATAGACAACTAAAGATGCTCCCATGCTCACATGAAGCAAGCGTCTAACAATTTGACTACAATTGAACAATATATTAAGCTTTCTGAAGTTGTCTAAACTCTGAATCAAGGTGTCTTTGATAGATTCTGCCACTGTAATCTAATTTCTGAATTGTTGAGTTAAATTATTGATCACATAAAAATGGAGTATTGTGCATGAAATCAAATGGTCACGTGGAAGATGTCAGTACCACAAATGTGTTGCAAATAACAACAAGATCTTCAAGCAGGAAAAGTTTGAATGTTTGTCATATCATGAACATGCAGGCTGAAGTTATGTTTGTAGGCAACTCGGACATACATATAGATATGTCACTATGTTTTTGCTACAAGAGTTTGGCATTATTTAGCTTAATGATATATATGAACAATTTTTTGTCATGATACTTGAAAAATAACTTTGAATTTATGATTGAGAGATGCTTTGACTATAGAAAACGAATTTGGACTTGACATGTTGACTAATAATCTGATTTGATGATTTTTTATTTGGCATGACGTCTATGCTATGTGGGCACAATGACTTATGTGGGTATTCAAAAATATACCTCCTTGTTCCTAGCACAATGGTTGAAGCAATGATAGTTGTGATTCAACATGAAATTGAAACCTGCATGACTCTTCCTTGGTATATGCATTTTCACCTAGTGACAAAATGACTTATGTTATGTTTATGAGAATGACTTGATGAATTTTGGATTGATAATGCATGGTTGATGACATGTTTTTGGCATAAAAATTAAATAAATTCAAGAATTGATATGAGCTCTTCCTGTCACTCGGTTGAAAGAATTAATATTGTGATATTGGTGAATTTGATAATAGTTTTGATCTGACTTCCGAGCTTTGATAAACTAACTTTGTTGATGTGATGGTACAACATTGATTTATGAAAGGCTAAGTATGCTAGCTTTGTAAGGCATTATGCTTATAACATTGCATGAAGCAAGCTACTCAATGCAGATATATCTATATTTGATTGTTATCTAATGAAGTCAAGATGATGAGTTCCAAGGTATGGAATTGATTTTGATTATGGTTCTGGTTTTATATCCTGATGGTCTACTCTTGATAGATGATGAGTCTTTGATGATCTAAATCAGAGGGAGATAGCTTCGAAATCTCGAAATGATGTGTCATGGAACAATGAATCGATTTATGGAATTCAGAAAAGAAATTCTATCTTGAAAATCTATTAGAAAATGTTTTTGAATAATGGAAATGAAAATCCTTGGATACTTTGATTTGAAGTTCAAAGATGATGTTATAGATATAGAAAGCTGGCAGGAGATAGGAGCTCTGCAAGGAAAACCCTGCGCCTAGGGTTTAGCACTGTTCTGAACAGGTTCACCAACAGTTCTGGCAGCGCACAGAGACCGATTAGTTGATCTTCTTCTCAGAGGCCGTGTACTGGCCCGACAAATGGCAGATGGGGGGTCCACTGGGACCCCATCTTACAGGGAAATAGTCATGCAGAAACACAAAGCACATGAAGGTTTCAATATATCTGGGTATGAAGCCCGAAAATACAACACTGGGACAAGCAGCGGAAGAGCAACCCAGGGGCAGAAAGATCCAAATCACAGATCAGAGATGCCAGGAAAAGTCAGTAACAGACAGGAGAAGCACGGGAACAAACTGAAAGCAGGCCAAAACAGCTCAGATCCAATAATCGCTCCGTCAGATGAAGAAAAGGAACATAGGGAGGGAAAACGCCCTATAGAAAACGAGGATAAAATGGAAGCTTCCAACCTCAGCCCCAAAAATACCCTGCAAGGAGTCTGCAAACCCAAAAAGAAGGAAGCCCTCCGTGTGGTCTTCTCAGATCCAGATATTCAGGCCTACAGAGACCACATGATGGAGCATGCAATCATATGTAAATTTATGGGACTGTGGCCAACAGAAAGAGCTCTCTGTCAATGGATCAAGTAGCACTGGCGACCAAAAGGTGATGTCAAACTACATCTTGGAGCTAAAGGTTTTTTTATTGTTGTCTTTTCTAACCTAGAAGACAAAGATAGGATCTTCGATGGAGGGCATTACTTCCTTTCATCAGCAGGCCTCTACATGAGGCCATGGAAGGCGAACTTCGTGCCTGAAAAGGAAACCTTCACCCAAATACCTGTGTGGATTCGCCTCTTCTCATTACCTATCGATTACTGGGGCCTAGCAACCCTAAAGCGCATAGGAGACAAACTTGGCACTTTCATTAAAGCCTCGGAGGCAACGATGCAAAGGAAGTACACTTCCTGTGCCAGGATCTGCGTTGAAATGGATGTCTCAGGTGCCTTACATGAAGGACTGTGGCTAGAGTTCAGAGATGAAGATTACTTTCAAGCCATCGACTATGAACAGATCCCCTTCCGGTGTAGGAAATGCCATGAACACGGTCACCTTGTCAGGGAATGCCCATTAATCAAACCAGTGGAAGAAGCCAAGCTTGAGCAGCCAGCCAAGAACCAGGAGGTTTTCAAAAAGCCAAAATCACGACAAAGGGCCTACAGGAAAAGAATAAACAAAGCAGTGACAGATCCCAGCAAAACTCTTAATCCCTTCAGCATTCTGGACTCAGAAGCAGACTCGGAAGGTAACAACAAAGAGACAAAGCTACCAGAAGCTCCTCAAAAAAATAAGACAGACCACAGATCAACGGATGCAGAGGAAACCACTGAAAACACAGAAATACAAACGCATGAAGTAGCAGATGAACGAGATGAAGACACAGACATGCTAACAAGCGATGGGGGAAGCGAAGACCTGGAACTCAATGAAGTTCTAGAAAAAGAAGGGGTAAACCTGTCAGATATGGAAAAGCACTGGAGAGTACAAGGGCTGGAAAATATCCCGGAGGAAGAAATAAAGAAGATCAGCGACCTCTTCATAGCAAGACAACAAGCGGCGCTAGACAAGCAAAAGAAAAGATTAGGAATCATGAAAGGCACAGGTAACCAATCCAAAAGTCTTTTCCTTCATTCATTAGGATGGAAGCAAAACAAGAAAAGAGGCCGAAGGACGAATGGAGAGGTTCTTCATGATTTGGGTATCTTTATGATCAATTCAGGCAAAATGAAGGATTTACACGCCTTCCTGTCCTACCAATAACCTCATCATTATTAATGAAAATCATCTCCTGGAATACAAGAGTGCTCAACAGCCACGTCAAACAACGACTTCTCAAGAGGAAGTTACAACAGGAAAATCCAGATATTATGCTCATTCAGGAAACAAAATGTGCCAATGATCAGCTGGAGAACATCACCAAAAAGCTAGGAAAAACTATCAAATATATAGACATAGCCAGTCAAGGATGGGAAGGAGGCATTGCAACCCTCTGGGACTACAGAGTCATCGAAATCACCTCTATGAAGCTACCAGATCATACATTGCCACAGAATTTCAACTAACAGGTAATTCTGAAACCTACCTCTGTATAAATGTCTATGGGCCTCAGCGTTTAGAAGATAAAATTTATTTCCTGAACTCGTTAATGAAGTTAAAACTAAGATACCAACATTCAAAGATCATAATGGGAGGGGATTTCAACATGATTACCACCCTCCTGGAAAAAAAAGGAGGCCTTAGGCGACTAAATAGAGACTCAGAACTCTTTGTTGACTTCATGGAATCCGCCCAACTGGTCGACATCCCCCCAAAAAATGGGCTCTACACTTGGAACAACTGAAGAGGAGGAGAAAACAGGATAGCCTCTCGCCTTGACCATTTTTTGATCTCAGAAAACATCTTACTGGAAGGAACAACAGTTGACTCTGATATCCTCCCCAGTGGGGGATCAGACCACTGGCCCATCGCCCTGGAAGCTGCCTTTCTTGAGACCCCCAAAAACAGGCCTTTCAGATTTGAGAAATTCTGGCTAACACACCCAAATTTTCCTGAACTGGTGAAAAAATGGTGGGAAGAGCCCAGGAATATAAGGGGGACCAAAATGTTTAAACTCCAGTCCAAACTAAAGCACATCAAACACAAAATCAAGGAATGGAATGCAACCGAGTTTGGTAATATTTTCCAGGAAAAGCACAATATAGAAGACCGACTAAGTCAAATTCATAAGGACTGGGCTTCAGGGATTAACAGGGAGGACTCAAATGAACAGGAAAAGATACTAATGCAGACAGGAAGAAATCCTTTGGAAGCAAAAATCTCGCATCCAATGGTTGAAGGAGGGAGAGCAAAATACAAAGTTCTTCCATAGATCGACGATGGATTACAGGGGGGCTAACAAAATCCTTAAGCTTACCAATGCATCTGGAGAAGTTATTCAAAACCACAATGAGATCTCAACTTTGCTTACTAGTCACTTTAAGCAAATTGCCCAGGAATCTCAAGAAGATCGATCGGAAGCCAGAGAGGAAATAATTCAGGCCATACCCCAAATCATTACTCCAGCACAAAATGCCTCTTTGTTAACAAAGATCTCAAGTGGAGGAGGTGGAGGAGGCTGTTAAAGACATGCCAAATGATAAAGCTTCGGGCCCAGATAGTTTTACTATAAAATTCTACAAAGATTGTTGGAAAACAGTCAAAATAGAGGTCTGGGAAGTAGTTGAAGATTCAAGACGATCTGGCTCAATTCTTAAAGGCCTAAATTCTACTTTCCTAGCCCTAATCCCCAAAGAAGAGGAAGCCCGAACTCCAGAAAAGTTTCGCCCCATAGCTCTGTGCAACGTGATTTATAAAATCATCTCTAAGGTCATCGCTAACAGACTTAAACCTATCCTCCCGGACATCATCTCGGAGGAGCAGTCAGGCTTCGTGGAAGGCAGACAAATTCTGGACAACATCCTCTTGGCGCAGGAGATGATACATACTTTGCAGTCCAGAAAAATCCCTGGTATGATGATTCAGCTTGACCTTTCAAAAGCTTTCGACAAAGTGAATTGGAATTACCTGGAGGCCACATTAAGGGCTTTTGGTTTTGATAATTGGTGGACCAAATGGATTCTCGCTCTTATCAAGTCAACAAATTTCTCTATTTTGGTTAATGGATCCCCCTCGGCCACCTTCTCTCCTTCCCGAGGCATAAGGCAAGGAGACCCCTTGTCCCCCTTCCTTTTTGTGATCCTCATGGAAGGGCTTAGCAGATATATTCACAGAGCCAAAGCGGAAGGGAAAATCAATGGATTGCGCCCTCTCCCCTCCACCCCTGCAACTACTCACCAGTAGTTTGCCGATGATACTATGCTGCATGGCTCTCCAACTGTCAAAGAGGCCAAGGATTTCCAATCTATCTTATCTCTTTTCAGCATGGCATCAGGTATGGACATAAACCATTCCAAATCGACTATTTTTTTCTTTAACACTCATGTTTCTATTCAGAACCATCTCACCAGCATCCTAGGCTTTCGAAAAGGTTCTCTACCCTCGAAATATCTAGGAGCCCCGCTCACCACCAAGCCTTGGCAAAAGGTTCATTGGGAAAGGCTCATAGCAAACATGAAAAAAGATGCAACCATTGGCAGGGCTCTTAACTTTGCGGGACGCCTTGTTTTAACTAAAGCCATCCTGCAGGCCATCCCTCAGTACATGCTTTCTATCCTCCTGACGCCCAAGGCCATCCTGCAGAAAATCCGATCCATCCAAAGATCCTTTTTATGGAGTGGCAGCGCAGAGAAGAGGAAATGGGCTCTTGTGGCCTGGGATATGATCTATAAATCGAAACTTGCTGGAGGTTTAAACCTAATAGACCCCGATATTAGCAACAAAACTGGGGGAGCCAAACTGTGGTGGCGCTGGCTGAAAGAGACCAACCTCCCTTGGGCCAGACACTGGAAGGAGAAATACACTCCTAACTGCAGAGACCAGGACCTCATAAGACTTCAGGAATTGCCGGAAGGTTCTCCAATCTGGAATCTAGCAAAAAGAAACCGAAACCTTATTCAGGACCACAGCTTCTGGGAGATCCGAAATGGGGAATCAGCCTTCTTCTGGGAAGATGCCTGGCAACAACATCCAAAGCTTGAAAACCCAGACCTTGAAGATTACAAAATAAACTGTCATAACAGGGGAAAATACACCGTTCATCATTACTGGATCCCCAATGGCATTGACCAGGATTGGAGAGAATGGACCCTTCCAGATACCGAAAACCCTAATGAGGAAAATAATAACATTCAAGACCTGCTTCAAGTCCTACACAAACGAAAAATTAGGATAACCTCGGAGGTGGACAAGCTGAGGTGGGGTATGAAGGGCAATGGCAACTTCACTCTTAAAGAAGCCAGAGAGCAGTTGGAACTCACAGAGCAGGGGGAGACAGCCCCATGGTTCACCAAGGTTTGGGATCCCTTATTCTGGCCAAAAATTCAAACCTTTCTATGGCTCCTTATGAGGCGTAAGACGCTCACCTGGGAGAACCTGCGAAAAAAAGGCTTCGAAGGCCCTTCCTTTTTCCCTATGTGTAATCAAGCAGAAGAAACTATGAATCACTTATTCAATACATGCGAATGGGCTAACCACATTTGGCAAGGGATAGAAACTATCATGCAACAAAACAGAAGAGATATGGACTCCATCCAAAACACCATCACCAATTGGCCAAGCAATTACTCTGAAAACCCTCAAATCAATAGCATATGGAAAGTTTTGCCAGGTTTTATCACATGGACAATATGGAAAGAAAGGAACAGAAGAATTTTCCAAAACGAGCACAGGAATATAGAGCACTTGAGAATTACCTTAATGGAGAACATTCGCCAATTGATTCTGGTAAAAAGTAAAGTAGACCCATCCAACCAAATCTCTGTGGAAGACCAGAGAATCCTGAATGCTTTCAATATTCGCTACGATCACAGCCAAAAGCCCCAAGCTAAACAGCAGAACATCAACAACAGACCAAAGGAATGGACTCGGCCTCCTGAAGGCTTCCTGAAACTGAACTTTGATGGGGCCTCGAGAGGTAACCCGGGACCAGCTGGCATAGGAGGCCTCATTCGAAACCAGAGAGGTGAAATAATACATATTTACAGTCAAGCTTTGGGCGAGGGCACTAATAATGAAATGGAATTCGCAGAAATGGAAAAAGGTTTAACAATTCTTCAAAGAAACCAGGCAGAAAACACAGTAATTGAGGGTGACTCTGAGATTGCCATTCTGGTGGCAAGGAAAATCTATGGGGGAACGCCGGCCAGCAAGGCAACCAAGCACTGGCGCCTGGCTATGGTCACAGAGAGCATAGGGAAATTGCTTGGGAAAATGAAAGGCCTCATCTTCCAGGCAGTAAGAAGGCAGGCTAATTCGGTTGCCGACCACTTGGCAAACCATGGGATCGAGAACCCAAACGGAATGGTGGACAACTATTGGCATCAGGTCGAGAGTAATCAATTAAAGGAACGGTGCTCTCACCTCGCACGAATAGATTTGGTGGCAGCTGACAAGGTAGAATGGCAGGCCGCCTAATTCACTACCACAAGAGTATGGATAGGCCGACGGGACGAGAGCCATCAATTCACAGCAAGCATCGAAGGACAACCTGGTTGAGGGAAATAATGCGCACCGCAGACCACAGACAATTGTACAGTCTCATGATCCGGAGTGACATAAGCCGCCGCAAAATCGCAGGACAGAGGGACACTTGGCACATTCAGAACCGTGCAGGAGGAGGTGATCGAAAACATTCTCAATCATCGCAATTGCCCTCCACAACTCCGAATTGCAGCATTTATGTTGATCGGACATGCAAATTGCAAGTCACGATCCGCTCCATCGCCTGAAATCTTCCCGCTTTTATCTATATATCCTTCCTTGCTCTCCATTGGAGCATCACTGCTCCGGTGCTCAACAATCAGAGATCATTGATTTGCATTATCATTCAGGCAAGCAACAATCAGGAAAGGGCTCCCATGGCGAGGGAAGGTTGTCGAAATCAATCTGCAAACAGCGACCTGTAGCGGGCTAGAGATATGTTCGAGCGGAGAACTTCCCAACGGAACAAACGGAAAATCATTGACCTGGAGGTCTCGGCACAGGAGGAAGAGAGCAAGTTATCCGACCATCATTTAAGCCAGGAAGTAGACTGGCTGCAAGATCCGGGGACGACCAGCACTTGGGCGACTCAGTTCGTTCGCACTCAAGTAGAAGCGTGGCGCATGAAGACCATCCTGGCTAAGGCCATGGATGTCCAAGCTGAACAGGCTGAGCAATTGCGAACTCTCCAGCGGTTTGCTGCCACAATGACTAAGGAGCACATGGATGTGGTTCAAAGCAGTGAATTTAAACTCACCGCTCTGCATGAGGAGGTTGATACTATAAGCAGAAAGCTCACTGTCCTGATCAAGCTGCTCAGGAAAAGCATTGAGCAAGACAGCAAGCCTCCAGAGCTGCAACGGGGTGGTCCGTCGAAGGTCAACCAGGAAAATGCACTCAACTGCAAAGAGATGCACACAGTGCCAGACTCCCCAAAAAAATTCTGATCAGTCTTCCCTGTCCCTCTGTCGGACTTTGTCATGTATGTTTTGTTTTCATTTTCTCAGTTATGTGCTAGCCAGTTTTTTTGGCCTAAGTCGCCCTGCGTGGTGCACTTTTCGGCAGCACTCTGTCTCTCATGTTTGCTACTCTCCCAGTCCTAGGTTTCAAACTGTTTTTAGCTGGTAAGGCCTGCCTCAAAGCGGCCAGTCAACTGCTTCAGCAGAATTTTTGTACTATATGTTACTCTTGTTAATATCAAAGCTTATTTACACAAAAAAAAAGAAGTTCAAAGATGATGTTGAACTTGACACGGCATCCGAAATTTGTTTGAAGAATTGATGTTCTGTTTTGAACATCCATCTATATATGTATGATGCGCATAGAACCTGACTACTATAATGATTGCATTAGATTCCTCTTTTCGAGAGGACCAAAATCAACCTAAATATCACCCAATTTGGTCAAGCGGAAGTTGAGTTTCGAATTATTTTTATTCATACATGTATTATCGAATGGGTCAACCCCAACCACATGTGTAACTTCCTAGTTCGGCCTCAACCCCAAGTGGACCCTCATGAAAGCCTATAAATAGAGGAGACCTTAAGATCATTTAGACACATTGAACAAGCCATATTCTCTTCTCTTATTGTCTTGGTTCGCATAGGTTTGTCAAAGGAAAGTGCGCACAAGGGTCCACAATCTCAAGGTCGAAGCTCACACTAATCTAGGGTTTTCTAGATCTTAGACACTAGCACAGAAATGGACATTTTTGTCCTTGGACACTGGCACATTGTGTTATGGGAGCATCCAGGGCTTCAGAGACAGATTGGGTTGTATTAGTCCCCAGACGTTCACACAGAGTAGTTCTGAGAGCGTCTAGGCTACCATAAAAGCTCACACAATAGCCTTATGAGAGCATTCAGGGCTTGAAGGAGGTCTGGGTATGATTGGCCTCAAATGCCCTCATTATAGGTTTTAACCCTGTATAAAAATTACCTGCATACGAATTCTAAAAGGAGAAAATAAACAATGGCGATAACATAAAACATAAAACATAAAATAGATATACATAGAGATTTTCCCCGTGATCCCAAAACTAGGACAATCAAATTGAATTTACATTATATTCCTCCAGT